>OX638135.1:12260120-12386034 GCA_951804985.1 Dryomyza anilis
AATACGAACAATACGAACAATACGAATCTAAGGGCTTATTTAATTTCTGACATTTTCGCGGTTATTACACAATGAAATAACTCCTATTAAATAAAATGAATTTGCTCCGTTCTTGGGTAGGAAATATTTTAAAATGAATTAACACCTAAATGTTAGGTGTTATTTCATAATTTATTTCGAATATAATTCATAATTAGTTAGGAGTTATTTCAGTTTTAGATGTTAGGGGTTAATTCATTTCTTGTTAGGATTTCTTACATGACAGGAATATTTTTATTATTCACAACCAGGAATAAGAAAAAAAGGTTTTAGGTTTTATTGCCTCAGCCGAAAAATGTGTCCAAAAAAAATCGCGCGATTTTGTTGGAAAATTTTTTCGGCTGAAGCAATATAACTTAAACCCCTTTAGGAATAATGAAAAAGGTTTTAATTTCATACAATTTCGGAACGAAACATACAAAATACTCAATCTTTTTCTCACTTTTTTTATTAGTCGTTTTTGCGTTAGGTGCTATTTCACAAAGCCGTTTGTCACACTATTTGAAATCAACTTTCTCCCTGCTCATCTTACTTCGTCGCTGGTCGGCACAATGTAGTCGCTATCTTCTGCGTAAGCGCTGTGATGACCGTTTCGATAAAAATCACCTTCGGCCTATTCATTGTTGCCCGTTTTCTCTGTGGATCCCGTAAGCCATCAACGAACACGTTCCATCGATTTCTGACAGCCGTGGTCTCAAATTGTATTTTGAAAATGTTGAAGGCTGTGGTTGCATGGTACATTGGCGTACCATTAGCCATATGCATTGAGGGTCAACTTAGTTGTACTAACTTCTTTTATTTATTTGTTCTTTTATTTATTTGCAGGTTTTTGTCGAAACCATTTTCCAAATTTGCCTTCCATGTCATTTACATGTGCCTCAAGTCCGTTTACTATGCCATGAAGTGTATTAGAAACTTCCAAAAGATGCTTCGAATGTTCCTGAAGCTGTTCTTAATTTTCCTAAAGTTCCTGCTCTATATTATTTAAATTTTCTCAAGCCGATTCGAATTTCTAGAAGTTAAGTTTAAGTCGATTGGAATTTTCTAGTAGTTGTTTCGAACTTTCTAGGAATTCATGCTTCATGTCCAATTTCAACTGGTTTGAATTTTCCAGAAGTTGTTTTGGGAATTCCCAAATTTGTGGGGAATTTTAGTCTTAGTGGGCAATCGGGGAATGGTCCACTTTTGACGAAGAATTTCAAATAAGTATCTGTTACATTTTCTACATTTTTAAGTATTGGAATATAGAGGCATATTCCAACTTTTGATCGAATATGAATACTTTAAACTTTTAGATTTTTACTTTTAGATCAGATATCTTAGTACAATAAATAATTTTTGAAATGAATTTAAACTATTTTAATCCGTTGGAAAATAATAAATTCAAAATCTTTTGCTTAGAATTTTGCAGGTAAAATCGGATTCGATCGAAAACTAGAACATACCTCTATATTGCAATCATGTGAAAGATCATAATTTGGCTTCTAATATACACAATCTATTAACCAGTTGGGAAGGTTAGATCACATGGGAAATTTTAAAGTAGGGATATTTTATAGTAGGTGTAATTATGATAGTTAGGATTATCAAAATTATAGTCGGTCTAAGCCGACTATAAATACCCTACACATATGTGTGATTACCATTCAAATTGGTATATAGGTCACCAGGGTATACGACTCCTGAAAATAACTACAAAATTTTAATCGCTAAAGAATTTTCATTCATTTCATACCCATATTTACAATTCCATATTTTTTTTTCAACCACACGTCGTTTCGCGGGAAAACATTATTTTCATGTATTTGAGCATTAAGTCAATATATATTTTACCAAATAGTTTACCTAAGCACGTATACAGTAAAATTCACCAGTGGATGTATGTTTTATATGAGGTATTTGAACATAAGTGATCGGTTCACAGGTCACAATGGGCTGATCACTGATAGATAGCGTAGATATATAAGTAATCTAAATTAACAGTTTCATTTATTTATCTTTTCTAGTTTTTCTGTAATCAACAGACAGACGGACATCGCTAACTCGACTCAGGAGGTCATGTTGATCAAAAATATATATACTTTTCTATACCGGAGATACTTCCTTCTAGGTGTTACAAACGGCGTACCAAACTGAATATACCCTTTCACTCTTAGTGTAGGGTATAAATACGATTTATAGATCTAGATAACTTCTTTTATTTTTTTTTTAATGTATCTGATGTTATGTTTTTAAAATTTTTACTTAATGTAAGACCTGCAAATATGACTTGCTCCTTAATAGTATTTCAGTATTCAGTATTTTAAAGATTGCAAATATTGTGAATTTAATATTTCGAAACTAAAAATATCAATGACAAAAATATAGTAAAAATGATCAAAATTAAAAAAAAACGAACATAATATATATTTACAACTTTCGTTTATACAAGTCTTTAAGGTCCAGTTATTCAGTGCTAATTGAACTTAGTTTGATGCTTAAACTTCGTTTAAAAGCAGGATTTTTTCAGTGAACTTCAAGTCATTTAATCTTAGTTTAAACGACCGATGCTAAAGGGTTTAACTACGTTTAAACTTTCAATGTTTTTGACATACAATTTTTTCTCAACACTTTTCACTATTGTCTGTCGCTGCGTTATTTCACAAATTATTATTAATTTTTGTACTTTTGCACACTATGCATTAAAAATAAACTCTCACGTGCACATTAGTTGTTCGATCTGTTGCTAAAATTTAAAGTTACATTCATTTTTTTTTTTTTTAAATAAGTTTTGTATTTATTTAATTTTGAATGACATTTATCAAAAGTCAAAATCGAGAGAACTATTTTTCATTAGCCCAGTGGCGGATCCACAGGGAGGCCGAAGGGGGCGATCGCCCCTCCTAAGACGCAATGATTTTGTCAAAAATTTATATATTTTCAGAAATATTATTACAAAAGTGTTCCAAAAGTTATAAAACTGAATTTGGTGGTCAACACCTAAATTTTTATTTTTTTACCACTGTAGTTCTATATTAATAACACTGCTCTGCACTCATTGTGGTGCAGTAAAAGTTGCAGCAAATATTGGATGCAAATATAGAGCTCATTCTGAAAATGGCATCAGTTTTGTCAAATTGGCTATAGTTTTTGAGATATTGCGTGAAAAAAATTATTTGCGAGATATAAGCAAAAGTTATGTATGAAAAATTTTCGTACATAAATGAGGCAGTGTAATGCACCAATACTGAAAAGTATAGATTTACTATATTATTTTTTGTCAATTATTTTTTACTGACGTTTGAACTTAATTAATTAAGCTTGTCTATAAATAACGGCTCTGCGAATTAACACCTAACGCAAAAACGCCTAATGTATTAAGTCCTAATGTAAGAAATCCTTACATGAAATGAAATAACCCCTAACATCTAAAAATGTAATAACTCCTAACTAATTATGAAATTGGGGGCTATGGGGGCGATTATCACAAGGCAACGTGTCTGAGTGCTTCAACATGGCGAAGCCAGCGCAATCCTTGTCGGTGTCGTCTCAAGTCAACTCACTGGTCACCAGAATTGACAAATTGTCAAATGGTGACACCTCCACTTCGGTGGAAGTCCTCCTCGTGGAAGTCCCTGGAAACGGCGCTCTACACCACCCGGTGTAGAAGTCGGCTAAAGTGAGTGGCGAGCATCTCCCTCAGAGTGAGGGTTCGTGCGTTGGGTTTGGGTCCCACCACGGAAAAAAACCTATGCGCCCAATGAAAACAAAAAAGAAGCCTCGAATAACGACCGATTACAACGATGACGACCCACGCAAACGTTTTAAGGACCATGATTTACGGATATGCACCTGGAATGTCCGGACCCTTTATAGGGAAGGTGCCTCTATCCAGCTGGCAGATGTCCTCGAAAAATATTAGGCTGACATCACCGCTATCCAGGAGATGCGATGGACGGGACAGGGCTGTTCGAAACAAGCGTCCTGTGATATCTACTACAGCTGCCATGCGGTGAGACACGAATTTGGATGTGGATTTGTGGTCGGCAAGAGACTCCGCCATCTTGTCTCTAGGTTCACGCCCGTGGACGAAAGGCTGGCAACAATCCGCATCAAGGCTAAATATTTCCATATCAGCCTAATTTGTGCACACGCTCCGACGAACGAGAAAGATGAGACAAAAGAGCGCTTCTACGAGCGCCTAGACAACGCATACGAGCGCTGCCCCCGCCACGATATCAAAATCGTGCTAGGCGATTTTAACGCCAAGGTGGGCAGAGAAGCCATCTATTGTTCCACAATCGGAAAATTTAGCCTCCATGCCAACACTTCCGATAACGGAACGAGGCTCATCGACTTCGCCGCAGCACGAAACATGGTAGTTAGTAGCACTAGATTCGAACATTTCGATATCCACAAGGCCACATGGTTGTCGCCCGATCAAAAAACTCGAAATCAAATTGATCACGTTGTGATTGACGGATGGCACGCTTCAAGCGTGATGGACGTACGCACTATCCGAGGTGCCAATATGGACTCGGATCATTACCTTGTAGCAGCCAAGGTCCGCACACGCTTAAGCGCTGCGAAGAACGTACGGAACCAAACGCAGAGAAAGCTAGACGTCGGAAAGCTGCAATCACAACAGACAACGCAAGCCTTTTCCACTCGACTCTCACACCTGCTTAGACAAAGCACTCCTCCTCTCGATGATATAAGCGCGCAGTGGAATCATATCTCCTGCTCTATGCGTACGGCTGCCGAAGAGGTGCTTGGATTCCAACGCCCCCTGAGGAATCAGTGGTATGACCAAGAGTGTCGCGCGGCCACTGCAGAGAAAGACGCTGCGTACAAATCCACCCTGCAGTCAGTAGCTACGCGAGCTGCGAAGGAGCGATACAAAGAGAAGAGGAGGGAAGAGAGACGTCTTTTCAGGCGTAAAAAAAGCGAAGCAGAAAGACGTGAGTGTGAGGAGATTGAGATGCATGGGGACAGGAATGAGGCTCGAAAATTCTTCGAGAAAATAAGACGCCTAGCCGGAGGTTCAAAATCCGGAGCCTCTTCCTGTAAAGATGAGAACGGAAATCTAGTGACAGATATCCAGAGCACACTGAAAATATGGAGGGATCACTTCTCTAAACTGCTGACCGGTGATGATGACCTCAATTCCACCGATAGAGAAGCAAACCCGGCAACCCCAGTACTTGATGACGACGTTGAGATTCCGCCACCCGACCATGACGAGGTCAGAACAGCCATTGCTCGGCTGAAAAACAACAAAGCCGCAGGTGCTGATGGCCTGCCTGCTGAATTGTTTAAGACCGGAGGCGAAGAGCTAATAGAGAGCATGCACGAGCTCGTAAGCAGAATATGGTCGGATGAAAGCATGCCAAGTGACTGGAACCTCAGTGTACTCTGCCCAATCCTTAAGAAAGGGGATCCCACTATCTGCGCCAACTACCGTGGGATCAGCCTACTCAATATCGCATACAAGGTTCTATCGAGCGTATTATGTGAAAGACTGAAGCCCATCGTCAACAGACTGATTGGACCTTATCAGTGCGGCTTCAGACCTGGAAAGTCCACCATAGACCAGATTTTCACATTGCGCCTAATCCAGGAAAAGACCCTAGAAAAACAGATCGACACCTACCACCTATTAGTCGACTATAAAGCCGCCTTCGACACTCCGATAAGGGAACGATTATACGCCGCAATGTCTGAGTTCGGTATACCTGCGAAACTTATAAGGCTTTGCAGGATGACCCTGAGCGACACACGTTTCTCAGTGAGAATAGGAAAAGACCTCTCCGAGCCATTTCATACCGAACGAGGTTTCAGACAGGGTGACTCCCTATCGTGCGACTTTTTTAACTTATTGATGGAGAAAATAGTTCGAGCTGCCGAACTCCGTCAAAGCGGCACTATCCTCAACAAAAGTGTCATGCTGCTCGCATATGCCGACGATATTGATATCATTGGCAGGAGCACACGAGCAGTCAGCGCAGCATTCTCCAGATTGGAGAAAGAGTCGCGTCGAATGGGTCTAGCGGTGAACGAGGACAAGACGAAGTTCCTTGTGTCAACAAGCAAAAAAGAGTCCGTGCGTCTTGGACAAAAAGCTGATTTTGACACCCACAAGTTCGACATTGTGAAGGACTTCGTCTATCTGGGATCCAGCGTAAACAGCAACAACGACGTCAGCCTGGAGATCAAACGGAGAATAACTCTTGCCAACAGGTGCTACTTTGGGCTCAGTAGGCAATTGAGAAGCAGAGCCCTCTCTCGCCGGACAAAAATAACGCTCTACAAGTCACTCATACTGCCCGTCCTACTTTATGGTGCAGAAACATGGACGCTGGCCACCACCGATGAGAGAGTACTGGGAGCGTTCGAGAGAAAGATTCTCCGTAAAGTCTTTGGCCCTATCTGCTTTGCTAACGAGTATCGAATCAGGATGAACCACGATCTGTATGAGTTATTCGACGACATTGACATAGTCAAGCGCATCAAGATCCAGCGGCTTCGCTGGCTAGGTCATGTCGAACGAATGGATGAAAACACTCCAGCCAAGAAGGTGCTTGAATCGATGCTCGAAGGTGGACAGCGTAGAAGAGGGCGTCCAAATCTGCGTTGGAAAGACCAAGTTGAGGACAACCTGGCAACGCTTGGTATTTCTAACTGGCGTCAGCGCGCGCAAAGCAGATCCGACTGGCGCGGCTGTATCTCAGCGGCCAAAACCGATCCACGGTTGTAAGGGCCATTTAAGTAAGTAAGTAAGTAATTATGAAATATGTCCGAAATAAATTATGAAATAACACCTAAAATTTAGGTGTTAATTCATTATGAAATATCTACTAACCCATAAATTTGAAATAAGTCCTAATCATAAAAATCAATTTAATAACTTTAATTATTACTTATTTTGAGTACAAATATAATACAAAGGTATTTTTATTAATTGTATACGACTACCCTACATACTAGGCATTTTACAAATTCCCGCGATTTTTTTGGACAAATTTTTCGACTGAGACTGGTCTACGACCAGAATAATAAAAAAGGTTTTAGGTTTTGTTTGATAAAATCGCGCGATTTTATTGGACAAATTTTTCGGCTGAGGCAATAAAACTTAAACCCCTTTAGGAATAATAAAAAAGGGTTTAATTATATAAAATTTCGAACGAAACATACAAAATATTCAATTTAGCAAATTCAAGAAAAGTGAATTAACTTCTAACTAAAATGAAATAGCTTCTAACAAAACAATATGAATTAACTCCTAATTAGGGCTTATTTCATTTCTGACATTTTCGCGGTTATTACACAATGAAATTACTCCTAACAAATAAAATGAAATTACTTAATTTTTTTTTACTAATGTTACTAAATTACTAATGTTTAGGTGTTATTTCATGTGCAATAACGCCTAACTTTATATGTACAATGTTCGGCTTTTTTTCACTTTTTTTTGTTATTCGTTTTTGCGTTAGGTGCTATTTCGCAGATCTATAAATAACAAGATAATGTAAATTAGGGCCTAAAACTTACATTGTGCTGCTAGAGTAAAATAAAGTCCTGTATTCGCACATTGCAGATGATGTTAAAAATATATTTTAAATCCATATTTTTATTTTTTTCGGCACACATTTTTTGTGGTAAACTCAAGCAGCAGAATGTAACTTTTATGCCCTATTACATTTTAAAATAAAAATAAAATTTTGGTATGTATATGTCAAACATCGCAGGGTATTCAAATATCTTGAATATTTTTCAACCAAACTGGAATACAAATAATTTTATAAAGAAAAACTGGAATACAAATATTTCTATAAAGAAAAATTATTACATTCTTCTCATGGTATTTTCCGTAAACAAGCATGTTATATCTATGCAATTTCAGAATGTTTACATACTTCAAACCTAAAAAAAATTAAAGAGAAAATTTTCGAAAATAGTAAGCCTATGAGGTGTCACTCTAAATCTTTCAGTGTTAATGCATTATTTTTATAAAAGTATGATGAATTAAAAACATGTATATTAAATTATTTATATTTTTTATATTATTTGTAAATTAAAAGTTTGGAAAACGAGTACACCATTAGAAAAACAAATTCCTCACCTTTCAAATGAGACTAACTTCAATATCAACTTATACACTCAGAAAAAATCCATGAAATCCCCATTGATTTTATAGTATTTAAAAAATAATTATTTTCATATAAAAAAATGTAATAAGGGGCAACATTAAAATGTTTCCGGGATATTATAATGTAAGTCAGAGCTCATTACAACACTGTTCAAGTCTCAATACAACTCTGTTTAAAAATGATTTATCAGTCAATTATATATTATGTTTACATAAAATTCGAACATACATGTTAGTGCCTGCAAAATTATGTTTGGAAGAGCCATTTTTTTTGCAGCGTGTATAAACTAAAGTCTATGGATATTAGTGTACTGATTTGTTATACGTCGTAATATAAAAAAACGACTTTATTAGTTCCGATATTTTCAAATTTTACAGTTGTAAAAAATATTTTAAACGTACTTTTTTTCTATTAAAATAGAGTTTTTTTTTTGTAAAGTGATTCCCCTTAATTAATTGAAACATTCCTTGAAATACAACTTTTTGTATTCCGTTAAACTAATATAGCATGTGAACCACACTCAGAAAAAAATACCATACAAACGATTGTTTTTTTTTTTCAACATAATAAATTATTATTTTAATCGGTAAATACCATTACTAGAAAATTCTAGGTATTACATTTTTTATATGAAAATAATAATTTTTTAAATACTATTAAATCAATGGGGATTTCATGGATTTTTTCTGAGTGTATAAGTTGATATTGAAGTTTGTCTCATTTGAAAGGTGAGGAATTTGTTTTTCTAATTGTGTACTCGTTTTCCAAACTTTTAATTTACAAATAATAAAAAAAATATAAATAATTTAATATACATGTTTTTAATTCATCATACTTTTATAAAAATAATGCATTAACACTGAAAGATTTAGAGTGACACCTCATAGGCTTACTATTTTCGAAAATTTTCTCTTTAATTTTTTTTAGGTTTGAAGTACGTAAACATTCTTAAATTGCATAGATATAACATGCTTGTTTACGGAAAATACCATGAGAAGAATGTAATAATTTTTCTTTATAGAAATATTTGTATTCCAGTTTTTCTTTATAAAATTATTTGTATTCCAGTTTGGTTGAAAAATATTCAAGATATTTGAATACCCATTACTGCGATGTTTGACATATACATACCAAAATTTTATTTTTATTTTAAAATGTAATAATTTGTATATATATATATATATATATATATATATATATATATATATATATATATATATATATATATATATATTAATATGAATATAAATTTATATATACATTTATATATATATATTTATATATATGTATATGCAAATACTTCCTCGCAAACAAGTGTTTCCTGCAAACACTTCAAATAATTATTATTCAAATAAATATCACCAACATATGCAGTATTTATCAGAAGTAAAGAATATGTTTCGGAGGAATAATTAATTAAACACTTATGAAGTGTTCTATATACACAATTAAAATGTTTACGACAAATAAATTACTATATGGTTCAACTACAGATACTTTAAAATATTATAGGAAAACAATCATTGTTTATCATTGAGTTATCAATACTATCGTAATCCTCATATACGAATACAATTTGTGTCAAATGACACTGGTCCTCCCAATAGTTGCATATCTACTTGTTATTAAATATTTATTTTCATAAAAAAAAACTTTCGAAAACAAATTGTAACAAAAACATTTTGCAGACATTTATTTTATTTAAGTTATTCTTAAATTTGCAAAAATAATTTTTAAATCAATTTTAAAGATCATTTCCGGAATCAGTTGTAAAGTTTAAAAATGTTCTCCTGAAAAGTTCAAAAAATAGACTTATGTTTTTTTTCATATTGCCACAGATATATAATTTGCCATAAACAATGATTGTTTCCCTATAATATTTTAAAGTATCTGTATTTGAACCATATAGTAATTTATTTGTCGTAAACATTTTAATTGTGTATATAAAACACTTCATAAGTGTTTAATTAATTATTCCTCCGAAACATATTCTTTACTTCTGATAAATACTGCATTTGTTTGTGATATTTATTTGAATAATAATTATTTGAAGTGCTTTCAGGCAATACTTGTTTGCGAGTGCAAGCACCGTGCCGAACATCGCAATGTGCAACGTTTATCGCCATAACTGAATTAACAGATTGTGTGTAATACTCATTGGAGATCATAGAGTTTGAAGTATTTAATGAGAAAATTCGATTATTATTTTATTGTATTCGAGTGTTTAAAAGTTCTATAATAAAAAAATGTATTCTATATGTATATATATATATATATTAGATTATATAGATATATATATATATATATATATATATATATATATATATATATATATATAATTATATAGATATATATATATACATATATATATATCTGACCCCCTGACCCCCTCCGATTTGCTTCCGATTTTAATATGCAGTTATGTTCTGGCCATATCCCAATGGAACCGATTAGTCAAAAAAAAATGTCCAATGACGCAGTTGGGTTCTGGCCAAATCCCATTGGAACAGATTCACCCAAATAAAAGTCCAATGACGCAGTTGGGTTCTGGCCAAATCCCAATGGAACCGATTTATCCAAAAAAAATTCCAATGATGTAGTTGGGTTCTGGCCAAATCCCATTGGAACAGATTCATTCAAAAAAGTTCCATTGACTCAAGCGGGTTCTGGCCAAATCTCAATGGAACCGATTTGTCCAAAAAAATGTCCATAACGCAAGTGGTTTCTGCTAAATTCCAATGAAATAGAACATTTATTTACATTTGTTTTCATTCGCAAATTTTAATATCATGCGAATTTATCATACCTTTCTTATCGTTGAAGAATAAAAGCAATATTCTTGTCGTTTCATTAATTCGTGAAAAGAATTAGTTCTCGCGAGAGAATTTTTCGTAAAGAATTTATGATTTTAAAATACATTCTCCGAATGAATAAGAATGAAAAGAATGAAATTTTTTCATTCGCGAATGTATTTTTACGAACTCTGTTTAAAATTCTTTGAATTTCATTCTCTCGCGAATTTATGAAATGATAAATTCATGTATATATATATATATATATATATATATATATATATATATATATATATATATATATATATATATATATATATATATCTGACCCCCTGACCCCCTGACCCCCTCCGATTTGCAACGCAAGTGGTTTCTGCTAAATTCCAATGAAATAGAACATTTATTTACATTTGTTTTCATTCGCAAATTTTAATATCATTCGAATTTATCATACCTTTCTTATCGTTGAAGAATAAAAGCAATATTCTTGTCGTTTCATTAATTCGTGAAAAGAATTAAAACTAATAGTTCTCGCGAGAGAATTTTTCGTAAAGAATTTATGATTTTAAAATACATTCTCCGAATGAACAAGAATGAAAAGAATGAAATTTATTCATTCGCGAATGTATTTTTACGAACTCTGTTTAAAATTCTTTGAATTTCATTCTCTCGCGAATTTATGAAATGATAAATGCATGTATATATATATATATATATATATATATATATATATATCTGACCCCATGACCCCCTCCGATTTGCTTCCGATTTTAATATGCAGTTATGTTCTGGCCAAATCCAAATGGAACCGATTTGTCCAAAAAAAAATGTCCTATGACGCAGTTGGGTTCTGGCCAAATCCCATTGGAACAGATTCACCCGAAAAAAAAGTCCAATGACGCAGTTGGGTTCTGGCCAAATCCCAATATAACCGATTAGTCCAAAAAAATGTCCAATGACGCAGTTGGGATCTGGCCAAATCCCAATGGAACCGATTTATCCAACAAAAATTCCAATGATGCAGTTGGGTTCTGGCCAAATCCCTATGGAACCGATTTGTCAAAAAAAATGTCCAATGACGCAGTTGGGTTCTGTCCAAATCCCATTGGAAAAGATTCACCCAAAAAAGTTCCAATGACTCAAGCGGGTTCTGGCCAAATCCCAATGGAACCGATTTGTCCAAAAAAATGTCCATAACGCAAGTGGTTTCTGCTAAATTCCAATGAAATAGGAATATAAAAGAATTATTCGGAATATTCTTTTTTAATCAAGAACATTTATATACATGAATTTATCATTTCATAAATTCGAGAGAATTAAATTCAAGGAATTTTAAACAAATTCAAAAATTCGGGAATGAATGAAATGAAAAATTTCCAGAGAGAATATTCTTTGGCGAATGAATGTATTTCAAATATTCTACGAACCCTGATTTTAAACAAATTCAAAAATTCGGGAATGAATGAAATGAAAAATTCCCAGAGAGAATATACTTTGGAGAATTAATGTATTTCAAATATTCTAAGAACCCTGGTAAAAACACGATTTTTGCTGTATTGCACTACAGCATGCAAAAACTGCCTTTTTAAAATTCTGAAAAAATGTACATAAATTCTTGACATTCCACTTTGATTTGGAGTGGTAAGAATTTTTCTTCTATTTTTTTCTTAACTTTGAAAATCCTGTTTTTTAGATTGGTTTGAGATACATCAATAAAAACTGGTATGTACTAATATGTCTTAAGTACAAACCGTGTTAAAAAAATGGGCGGTTTTGTCGACTGCCACGCCTATATATATATATATATATATATATATATATATCTATATATATATATATATATATATATATATATATATATATATATATATATATATATATATATATATATATATATATATCTATATATATATATATATATATATATATATATATATAGTGCTGGGCAAAGTGGCTACTTTTCCATCGCTGTTATTGCTAACGGTCCATCTTCTGATTTTATAACGATTTTAGGGTAACATCGCCGATCACGAATCTGAAGTCCTATTTCTCTGGGTTCCTCACAATTTGGGGTCAAATATTAACAATTAGCGTGTTTAAAGACAAAAGTTACAGTTGGTTGGAGCTTTATTGCATTTCTTTACTTTGGCATCATCGTCCTAACGCTTTTCTATAGCCTTCGTTTATTCGAATGTTAACCCTACTAATTACGTCGGTAGCTCAAGGTTAGTGCGTTGGACAACGAGCCGAAAGGTCCCAGGTTCAAACCTGGACTGGAGCTAACAACATGTTTTCATAGAAACATTTTTCTATACCGCGCAACATCTCGCCAGTAAATGGCAAACATACGAGAGTAAAACATTGTCCATGAAAAGCTCTCACTCGCCATTCGGATTCGGCATTAAACTTTAGGTCCCACCACATTGAGTACAAATAAAACCCGCACAGCTCAAAGTGCGCACAGCTCAAACTATTATTATTAATTACAAATATGTACATACCGCGTTAACGCTTTAGAAAACTCTCGTCGGCAAATATGTTCGCCATAAAAAATGATGTGGGGTCTTTAAATAACAAAATGGCCTCAGATCCACACATTAAACAAAATAATAAAAAAAACAATATAATTTGTATTTTGTTTATTACGTTGCATGCACATTTCACAAAGTTTTCAAAGCTGCAATAAAAGTTATATATTCCTATGAATTTCAATATTCGACAAACAATGGCGTATTTAGTTTTCTTTCTAGACTTCCTGTTTCAAGGATATTTGACACGCATGATTTTGTATGGTATGCGTTAGGTGGAAAACCACACTCATATTTCTTTTATCTAAAATTTACATAAATGTTCACACATTTAGTATTCATATTTATTTAAAAAAAAAATTTCATGGTTTTCAAGATATAAGTAATAAAGAAGCAAATTTTAGGATAAAAAAATATCAATTTTGTGTATTTATTTCACGGCATCCAGGTAAACACCATTCTTGAACTTTAAGTTTTAACTTTGAAGTTTTAAAACTGCATTATAATATTAATTCGTGCGCTTACATATCCAAAATCTGTAAGTTTAACCCCTACCAAACAAAAGTATGCCTTAAAAGACAATATTTCGCTTTTGCCGTATATCCTTGCAAACGCCATTATTTTTATAATGTTGAAATTCATAAGAATATATAACTTTTATTTTTGCTGTCGAAAATTTTGCACACAATTCACAATCTAGGAGGACATAAATCGAATTTTAAAGTTACAGACTTGAAATTTCGTATAAAGAAGTTTTCTTGAAATAAAAGCTTCTCCACAAAAAATTGGAGTATTTAGACAAGCGCCACGTCATCTTCAACTGAAATAAAAATGACTTATTGTTAAGAATTGAGGCATTAATGAATATTTAAATGTAACGAGTTGTGCACGGGTCCAGCTAGTTAATGAATATTTAAATGTAATTTTTCAAGGATATTCGACAAAAATGTAAAAACGGGTTTTAAGGAATACTTTTGCTCATTAGGCGTTAGATGCAAAATCAACTTAATATTTCTTAAATCTAAAATATATATAGAAGCCCACATATCCAGTGCTGTATCAATTTTTAAAATATGTATCCGGGTTCCTGAGATATGATTAAAAAAAAGCGAATTATTTGAATTTTTACGATTTTTATATTTCGACTATTTTTTAATGTGTGTATTAAATGTGAGTATGTAGTAAAAATACATATTTAATCAATAATAGAGATTCCAAAGATATTTTTCACCACCTGTAGTCACCTAAAAATTGTTGCATAATAATTTTAAGTGCAAATCGTGTTAAATAAAAGATATGAATTTCACGAAAAATTATTTTTTAACTGCATTTTTGAAAAAAATATATATATATTTTTTTTACATTCATAAAATAAGTTAAACTTGCATAATATATTTATCCCTAGTAGAAATTTGCCCGATGCGCCATCGGGAAATTATCGGGTTTTCGTTGGGTAAGCCCTATTAGAGAAAATATGATCATTGCCTTTGCATGCCCTTATCATGCTTACCATAGCAGGGTTTACATTATCTAAACAGTCAATGTTCCCGATCATAGCTACATTATTTGTTCCGCATAACGAAATTAGCATCAATGATCGATATTTAATGAGAGAAACCCTATTATGCTCGGGCTCTGACAAGGCAATTGTCGGGTAAATAATCAAATGGCTAATTGCCCGATCAGTACATGATCATGGCCTGAGGTCAGTACATGATTAGGACACTGCGTTACAAGGACATTATGGGCCTCGTCATATCCCGACCATCTCAAATAATGACATGATCACTTCATAACCATGGCCCTACCAAAATTTCTACCAGGGATAAGAGCCGCATCAACACAATTTTATTACTCGCTCTACCGTAACGGCGAAAAATCTCCGAAAAATGCTACCCGTACAAAACATTAAAATGTTCTCGCTGAAAATAATAGATCAATTATAAAAAAAAATCGGCAGGACACCATCACATATGACTACATTTTTTAAAACTTTGAATAAAATAGGAGATATATTATTTGGTACACATTTGAAAAATAATGTCAAATATCAAACAGAATTCGATTTGGTATTTTAAAAGCCATTTTTAAATCGCAAAATTTCGCAAATGCGCACATATGTGCAGACAATTTTAGTTGTTGTGAGAAGGGTTTTGAAAAGGGTTTACTAAATGTGATCTGAAAGGGGAACAATGCGGAACAACTTACTAATACCTATTTGAATTACAATTTAAATACGGTTGTAATACTCACATATTAAATATTGATTTCAGCCCAAACTAAATCATTTACATTAAAATACCTATACAATAAATTAAACTTATTTAATGGTTTAAAAAGTTTGCATTCCCAAAAATTGTAAAACACTACAACTTGTAAAGCATTGAGCTTGTGATATTTTTTCTGCTTAATGGGACATTATTCTACTAAATATGCGAAAAAATATAGCAATTAAAAATACTTGTTCTTTTGCATTTTGTCCCCCTAGATATTACAAATATCACACTGTGCACTGTAATGAAAAAACACAAACTTTATGGTTTGTTTATCATTCTGTTTAATGGCTGAATCTGAGTCGATTTTGTGCTTGAAGGACCTTATCTCATTTTTATATGAAACATTTTTGCAAAAAAGAGTGATGGTTTTCTCAAGAGTTCACGCAGTATGTTAAAATTTGTAATTAGTAGGGTTAAAAAGCGAAAATATAAAGGTTATAGAGGATAGAGTTAGGAAAATGGTGTCAAAGTAAAATAATACTGCCTATTCGTGATAAACAATATTTCTGAAGTGAAAAATCTGTATCTTTTGAAATAATAAAACAATAATAATATTTATTCAAGAGTCCACGTGGTATGTCAATTCGTAGGGTTAAAATTCAGAAAAACGAGGGTTTTAGAAAAGCGTTGGGTCGATGGTGCCAAAGTAAAAAAAGGCGCCTGTTTATCAACTAAACCTGTATCTTTTGAAATTAAAATATTTTCTGTACTGTCTTTAAACACCCTGACACTCTGACTTTAAACATCTGACCCCAAATTGTGAGGTACCTAGAGCTGATAGAGCAAAACGGACATCATATTCGAGATCAAGGATGCCATGTTAGCCTAAAATCGTTATTAAATCCGAAAATAGTATATTTTATTGTACTGTGTACTTATTTAGATATATTTAATCAAATTTAATGTTTTTTTTCCCATATTATTATTTTATTTTATATCTTCTTTTAAAAAAAACATGTTCAGAAACTATACACAGATTGTCTTTATATTCGCCCATACATTCTATGAAATCTTTTCGTTTCAATGATACCAAACACTTATATAATTACTTTACATATTTGTGCAATATTACATATTCATTAACATCATGTTTTATTAAAATTTCTATTTTTTAAAAATTTATTTTTATTTTGCACACCTGCAGACATGTTTTCAAAGCCCAACGTAAAAATTTTGATATGCAATTTTAAAGATAAATTAGTTCTAAATATTTTTAACCTAACTTATTTTTTGCTCTCCGAAGCGTATGTGCAGTTCAGCATTATTTCCAAAAATATTAATTTTTTAAAAGGACTTGTCATAAAACCGTTAAATCTACCCGTTACTTACTTACTTACATATTTGGACATTACGACCCATGATGGGTCTCGACCGCAGCAATTATTAATTCTTCTGCATTGCGCGCGCTGGCGCCAGTTTTACACTCCAAGTGTTGCTAGGTTGTCTCGCACTTGGTCCTTCCACCGGAGATTCGGACGCCCTCTCCTACGTTGACAACCACTGGGTACAGAAGTGAGTACCTTTTTTACTGGAGCGCTTTCACACATACGCTCGAGATGTCCAAGCCAGCATAAGTGCTAGATCTTAATGCGCCTGACTATGTCAATGTCGGCGTAGAGCTCATACAGCTCGTTGTTCCATCTATTCTGTACTCGTTTTCAACGCATATCGAGCCATAGATTTTCCAAAGAATCTTTCTCTCGATCGCTCCTAAAGCTCGCTCATCGGTGTTGGCAAGCTTCCATGTATCAGCGCCATAGAGGAGGACTGGCATGATGACTCACTTATAGAGCGTAATTTTTGTCCGTTGAGAGAGGGCTCTGCTCCTCAATTGCCTACTGATCCAAAAGTAACACCTGTTGACAAGAGTTATTCTTTGGCTAATCTGGCTGACATTGTTTTCCTTGTTGATGACGGTACCTTGGTAGACGAAGTCCTTCAACACTTCGAAGTTGTGGTTGTCAATAGTGACGTATTGTCCAAGACGCCGGGACTCTTTGTTTGTTGACACTAGGTACTTAGACTTGTCCTCATTCACCGTAAGACCCATTCGACGCGATCCCCTCTCTAAACTGGAGAATACTGCACTAACTGCTCGTACGCACTGCCCAATGATGTCGATATCATCAGTGTACTAGAACAGCATGGAGCTCTTGTTGAAGATAATGCCATTGTTATGGAGTTGTAAAGCTCTTACAATTTTCTCCATTATTAGGTTGAAGAAGTCACATGATAGGGAATCGCCTTGATTGAATCCTCGTTCGGTATTAAACGTATCGGAGAGTTTGTTCCCAGCTTTTTAGCCTGTTGATCGCTGTTCAGACCTTATCACGGTCAGGCGGCGGTATGTTAACGCCGTCGTCGGCAACTGGGGTTGTCAAGCTGTCTTCTCTATCGGTGGAGTAGTTGTCATCATCGCCTGCTACAAGATCGGAGAAGTGCTCTCTCCATAATCTCAGTGTACCCTGGACATCTGTTACTAGATTCCCGTCATCGTCCTGACAGGAAGAGGGTCCGGTCTTTAAACCTCCGGTCAGGCGTCTTATCTTCTGAAAACATTTTCGAGCCTCGTTCTTGTCGCCATGCACCTCAATATCTTCGCACCCTCGTCTTTCTAATTCTTTTTTCTTGCACCTGAAAAGATGTTTCTCTTCCCTCCTCTTCTCTTTGTATCGCTCTTTCGCGGCTCGCGTAACTACCGACTGTAGGCTAGCTCTATATGCAGCGTCTTTCTCTGCAGTGGCTGCGCGACACTCTTCATAGTACCACTTGTTCCGTTGTGGTGTTGGAATCCAAGCACCTCTTTGGCAGCCGTACGCATTGAGCGGGAGATGTGTGTCCACTGCGCACATACATCATCGAGAGGGGGAGTGATTTGGGAAAGCAGGTGTGAGAGTAGAGTGGCATAGGCTTGTTCGGATTGTTGTGTGTGAAGCTTACTGACGTCTAGCTTTCTTTGCGTGCTTTTCAGTGCATTTTTCGCAGCGCATAAGCGTGTGCGAACCTTGGCTGCTACAATGAAATAATCCGAGTCGATGTTGGCATTTCGGATCAAGCGTACATCCATCACACTAGAAGCGTGCCTTCCGTCAATCACAACATGATCATGCTTTTTTCTGATCCTCTGTAAGACAACGCGCGCTTTTAAAATGACACGTTCTTGGATAATTCCTAGGTGTTATCAGACATCCAAGGCCGATGGCCACGAGGGGGTTGACCTACGGCAGCATCACCAGCGTTGCGAAAGATTGATCGTTTCCCAATGCTGTGTAACAGTTATTCGTCATTTTGATAAATAATTAAATATTTTTCTCAACAATCAGCATTTCATTTTAATTTAATTTTTTACTTAATTACAAATCCTAATCGCTATGGTTATTAGATCATAAAAATAACCATATAATTACAAATGTGGCATTTTTACCTTTCATTTGAGTACCTATATGATCAACAGGTACCACAGATCCGAGCGCATCCTATATTTTTTTTTTGTTTTTTAAGCAAATAAAACGGTTGATTTAAGGAAAAAAAGTTGCTTTAAAGAAGTACAGTTGTATAAAATATAAAGTACAGAAAATATAAAAAAGGGCGCAAAATAAATTTTTGGGGCGCATTTTAGAAAAAATTGGAAAAAGGCGCAAAAAAAATCAATCGCCCACCCCAAATCATACTTCTGGATCCACCCCTGGCTTTGCCTAATATGAATACCTCAATGAACGCAATTCATGATTTGATTTTTTCCATATATATTATGAACGATGTCGCAATTAACGGCGTTCATTCCATTTATGAACAAAATTTTTTTTGTTCAGCGATGTGGTAAATTTGATTTTCGGTACAACCTGTCGGCGACAACCAGGTAACCTTGTGACACGTTTTATGTTCGAAAATGGTACCGCCGACGAAAGGTTATTTGCATTGCAGAAATCAACGAACCTATCACCGTTATCGTTTCGATCACCGAGAATAAGCAGCGAGTTGTTCTTTCCAATTTTTGCGTTCAGGTCACCCATGCTCAGCTCACTATAAAAATTTATGGTTACAAGACAATATAGTGATGTAAAGGCATTAATTGTTTGTTTTTAAAGAACCTATCGATTGGCATCATTATTAATTTTTATTATATGCAAGAAAAATATTTGGTAAATTTTTTAAATAATATGAAATAATTTTTTAAAAAAAAATGCCAATCGATAGGTGCATTAAAAACAACCAGTAAATTCCTCAACACTACTATTTTATCTTGTACCAGTAAAAAGTTATGACTAAAAAACGAAAATATGAAATTAAAACTATTTATTTACATTAAAAAAAACTGGCCAAAAATAGCCAACATTACAAAAATCAATCGAAAATATTTCCTTTTTTGACAGGAAATAGTCACACAAAACCCGTATTTATAATTCAGCAAGTTGTCTAAATCAAAAGAAATTTTATATACGTTCTGCTAATTGATGAATAAACCAAAATAACAAAAATTGAGAAAAATTAATAATTTATAAGCACTTCAAACGTTTATAAAGCAATGTAAATACATTAATTTGTTGTATTTACATTGCTTTATAAACGTTTGAAGTGCTTATAGACACGGTGATGTGAAATGTTGTCCTAAAACTAAAAAAAGAAAATTAATAATATTTTTACGTGCATACAAAAAAATATCTTGTTTGGTGCAAACAACAATGTAACACACATACTTCAAGTGTTTGACATATTATTTGCAACAACCAATTTAAATAATTTGTAACAAATGCTTAAATTATTAATCGAAAACATCTATAATATTTGTACCAAGCTACATAAATTTTGTTTTATTTTGCTGGAAACACTCTTATACAAAAGTTTTTCTCATATATACTTCTATTAGTTACAAACTGAATCCACATTCCACACAGACACATGCATGCATTGAACATATTTTGTTGTTACTCATTTAGCCATGGAGTGAAATTTATAATTAAAAAAAATTATAATTAAAAAACTTAAATAAAATCGAATACAAATATTAAACGAATTTTCTGACTAACTACTTCAAACTCCATGATCTCCAATTAGTATTACAAAAATCTCTAAAACATTTTTCTATGCGACGCTACCTCTCGTCAGTAAATGGCAAACCTACGAGAGTAAAACATTGCCTATGAAAAGCTCTCACTCGCCGTTCGGATTCGGCAATAAACTGTAGGTCCCACCAATTTGAGTACAGATATAACACGCACAGCTCAAATGGTTAGAGAGCTCCGCCGAAGTTCTATACAAGACTGTAGCGCCAAACTATTATTATTTTTTTTTTTTTACATTGACAATATTTTTTTATACCCTACACTAAGAGTGAAAGGGTATATTCAGTTTGGTACGCCGTTTGTAACACCCAGAAGAAAGCATCTCCGGTATGGAAAAGTATATATATTCTTGATCAGCATGACCTCCTGAGTCGATTTAGCGATGTCCGTCTGTCCGTCTGTCTGTCCGTCTGTCTGTCTGTCCGTCTGTCTGTCTGTCTGTTGAAATCCCTAAGACTTTTAAAATTGAAGAGCTAGATAAATGAAACTTATAACTTAGATTACTAATATACCTACGCTGTATGTGCGAAGATCGGTCCATGGTGACCTATGATCCGACCACTTATGTTCAAATACCACATATAAAATGTACATATAAAGATCAATTTTTATGTATACGTGCTTAGGATAACTTTGTTGGTCAAATATATATTGACATCATGCTCAAATACATGATAATAATGTTTTCCGGCGAAAAGACTTGTGGTTCACAAAAAAAAAAATCGAAATTCGGTACACCTACCCATTTGTAAATATGGGTATCAAATGAATGGAAATTCTTCAGCGATTGAATGTTTGTAGTTATTTTCAGGATTCGTATACCCTGGTGACCTATATATCACTTTGAATGGTAACCACACATATGTGTAGGGTATTTATAGTCGGCTTAGACCGACTATAATTTTGATAATCCTAACTATCATAATTACACCTACTTTAAAATTTCCCATGTGATCTAACCTTCCCAACTGGTTATATTATAGGATTTGTGCTAGTTCGACTGAATTGATGACTATACTATATTTTACGGGTTTTGATTCGATCACCATTCGGTAACCGGTAATTATTAAAGTGCATAATAAATCAATTATCATATGTCTGTTTAATGTCTTCCAATTTAGTTCAATTTAGGTTGCTCGAAATTTGCTAAATTGAAAAGTATACGATGCATTGCCGGCAAAATTTAGTTTAGTCAGCAATTTAGTCGAACTCGCACAAACCCTTAATAATTATTAAAATTTTTTCCTTATTTGCCAATAAGAAATAAAAAACAAAGCAGTTGATATTTACTTAAATTTGACAATTTTTCATTATTTTTCAAAATTGTATGTTAATACGCACAATTTTACATTAATAAGTACAAAACATAAATGTATTTAAATTCAATTACCTTATAGAACTTTTGGATTTATCAAAATTTAACTAAAAACAACAAAGTTATGATCGATTTAATCATTGTCCTTTATATAATAAAATGTTCTAACCGTGTCAATCCCACACTATATTTACCAAATCAAGTCAATTATTGTAACGAACTACATGGGGGTCAAAGGCTGTGGTAACCTCAGCGGCGGTCCAGAGCTAGTTCGACAAATAATTTATTTTTGTCAGGGGTACCTTTTAAGTTGAACTCTATCGTAGCCCAATATACTCAGTGAAAACTCACACGCTTTCAATTTCAATACTTGGGTATTTAATGTATCGTCTAGTTCTTAAAATTAACAATGTAGTAAATGAATATGACAACTATAAGAATGAATGCTGCAACTAGTTCGTGCGGTCGGCAATTCGGGTGTCTTCGGCTTTTCGCTACTTGTTGTATAGCCGCGTGCTTCTTGCTGATTTGGCGCGCGACTGACGCTCTCGCGGGTGCTCCACCGGCACTCGTTGGTTTTTCCCTCTACATAGAAGAAGTAAGTATCACGAGGCATCGGTGCTTTTGACTTGGCGCACGTATTTCGAGTCGCCTCTTAAAAATCTCTCCGCTTCTCCACCGGCGTCATGTGAGAACTTTCTCACTGCTGCCTAGGTACTTATTCGCCTGCGCTTAATGATACTTCTTTACCACTGTTGTATATTCTAGATGGTTGAATAATTTCCTTTATACTTATTTATTATGAACACTTTTTATTTTTAGAAAAAACACTTTTATTATGTGCACTACCTCCACTTGAGGTTGGTTAAACTACAATCTTTTAAATTGCAACGAAAGGTATTAACAATACTTTCGTTGCAAGCTTTTCTTAAATTCTATTCTCACTATGTTCTAGTGAGTTTTCACTTTCACTCAATTTTGGTGTACGTGACTTTTGAAGAAAGTCCAACTTGCAGTTTTTGGCTGACACCAATTGCGAAATATCAGAATTTTTGGCAATCGCTGCTTCACTTATTTTAACATAGACCCAAAACTATGCAATGGAAATTTGTATTGCAAGCCTCTTGAAAGAGGTGTGGTCTAAGTAAAGCTTTAGCGCTTCGCCAAATTATTGCCAGCTTCTGTTAACTGTGCAACCTAACCTGAAAGAGGTGTGTTCTATGCAAAGCTTAGCGCTTTGCCAAATTATTATCATTGTTGCCAACGTGAAGCGTTGGGACAATGTTATGAACATGTTGCTGTACAACATGATATAAAAACATGATACGCTCAACATATATACAGAAACATCCAAAACTGAATGAATAGTGAAGAACCATAAAGAAAAGAAAAATGTATGCGCTAATTCACAACATTCCTCCCCCCTTATGGAAAAAAATTATTATTAATATTAGGATTAATGATAATTTTTTACAAAATGTCTAAAATATATTGTTGAATATATAGAAATGTTGTTTTCTTAGAGTTAATATTAAGATTAATAATGATAATATGTTTTTAATATGGTGATAATAAATATAATATGTTATTTTATCTTAAGTTATCTATAAAAATTTGTTTGAATAATTAAATGGGTTTCAATAATAATAATTATAATAAGATATATATATATATATATATATATATATATATATATATATATATATATATATATATATTTAATTTTATTTTTTTATTTTTTATTTTTTTTTTTAGATTTCTTCTTTCTTATATATATATTTTTTCTTCTTTTTTTTATATATTGTTATTATTCGTTTTTTTTTTTTTTAATATCTCTTGTTTTATACTTGTGTAATATTTGTTCATACTTATAATGAGAATATAACCGATTTCATATTTGTAATTGGATGATAATTATATATATATATATATATATATATATATATATATATATATATATGTATATAGATAAACTTGTTCAATTTATTTTACTTATACGTGTTTTGCATGTGTATTGAGTGTGTGCTTGTTGGTATTTTAAAATGAATATATTGAATTTATATTTGGGTTAAAGAGGTGTAAATAATTACATGAGTGACATTTGTATGCCCTACTGTTGGACCAGATTTCTCCTCTTGCTCTTCTGTTTGTTGGGTCGGATTTGCCTTGTTCATCGGGCAGCACGCCCGGGGCAGCCTATTTTAATTTTTGTTCAAATACATAAATTATTACGAGTAAAAATTCCCATAATTCCCATATAAATAAAATTTATTTGTTATTCAAAACTTTTGAATAAGAAACAAAATAAATAACAAATTATTCTGCAACAAAAATATAATTATTATTATTATCATTGCTCTTTGAGTACAAATATAACACACACAAAAAGAGCTCGGCCTAAGTTCTTATAGGACTGTAGTGCCAAACTATTATATTATTAGCATTGCTCTTGCACTAAGAAAAAAGTAACGCAATACAGTGTATTTAAATTTGATTTATATACTTTTATAATAAAAAAAACGTTACATTCCATACAAAAAAATGTACACGCGTATTTAATTTCAGATTAGAAAGTTGTCCGATAAAATTAAAAAATTTACCAAAACATTTCAGATACCCAAATTTAACCAAAATTTGGTTTATTTGATTTTGGAATGACTCTGTTAAAAAATTTTATTATTTAAAGGAGGTTTTTTTTATCGATCATAATTTTATTATTTCTTTTTAAATTTCAATAATTTCGAAAAAGTCATTAAATTTACTTTAAATAACAATAAAAACAAGTAAATTATGGTACAAGATGTTTTTTTTACGATTTTTCAACAAAAGATTGTGTATTTTCTGTACCCCGGTTTTAATTAACCGATTTCATTACATATGTTCGTTCTTCAACAAATTATACAGTCCGGAAATATTTTACGTAGGTACATGAGTAAGTCAATAGAATTTGCACAAAGAAGTGGTAATAAAAATTCTGTAAATGAGAATATAAATTATTTTTCGAAGCCTATCATGTATATTAATGCAATTGGTTGCATGTGCTCGAATAATTAATATATTTTTGTTGCAGAATAAAAAAAAAAACTAAATTTGATAATTTGTTATTTATTTTGTTTCTCATTTAAAAGTTTTGAATAATAAATGAATTTTATTTATACGGGAAGTATGCTGCATTCTAAACACAGCGTTTTTTTATTTAGAATATATTTTTACTCGTAATAATTTATGTATTTGAATAAAAATGTTGATTAAGATTTCATGTTAAATTTATTTTTCTGTTCAACGAACAATTTAATGAAACAATTTTTATAAACAAAATTAAAACAGCGATTAAAAGTATATTTGAATATTTCTGAACTTTTCTGTATAATCAATATTTTAATATAAAAACTATGAAAACATTGCGCAGTCTATTATATCATTGAATTATATTTATTTGCATTGTTTATGGTATCAAAAAAAAACTGCAAGATCTGCATTTATATGTCAGCTATTAACGCTTGCTTAGTGTATGATATACATACGTTCGTACAAATTGCATATGTCCTTCAGCATGAAACACTTGGGGGAATGACCCTTGTCAAGGTTTGATAGCTTGCGCAATTAATATAGGTCAATAATGCAATTGTTGGTTTTGCATTATCTGTATTGAATTCGACAATGTTATGACTAACATTGATTTAAATTTAAATTAATGCAATTGGTTGCATGTGCTTAATTTATTTATTTTCTCAATTGATGATTAACTAACTTTAAAATTATAAGTTCTTTTCCTAAAATAGTTATATATATATATATATATATATATATATATATATATATATATATATATATATATATATATATATATATATATATATATATATATTTATATTTATATTTCTTATTACTAAATTATTATTTTTAATATGTCCTATCTCTTTATTTTTATTACTATGATTTTTCCTTTGTTTTTTACTTACTGTTTCTCAAACTATTTATATTTATTTTTTCCTCCAAATGACGAAGTATGTAATGATTTATTTAATGATTACTCTTTATCTTATGGTTAGATTTATTTTGTCTAACATAATATTGCAATCTACTAGTTTAATTGTCAACGCATAGCTAATTGGTTTTATATTTTTACTTTCATGGGTTCTATTTTAGGGTAATATTATAATATTTTAAGTTTTAACGGCATACAATATTTGTGATATGCGTTTAACAAATTATTGTGAATTTTCTTATCTTTGTTTTTGATCAATATCGTCGTGGTCACTGGCCCACTTCCCTCTACGACCACGTAGGGTCCCTTCCAAATTGGAGAGAACTTATTCTTCCTAGTTTGGTTTTTCATTAAAACCATGTCGTGTGGTTTGAATTGTATAGGGTTGAGATTCTTGTCGTATTGTTTTTTCGACACCTCCTTGGCCCTACATTGATTTTGCCTGACGATCTCGTGTGATCGCTGTATTTGGTACTTTAGTACCTTATTGTAGTCTTCTGCGTTATATAAAGGTGAACATTTACGCTTTAAATTCGAAGGCATGTCGAAGTCAAACCCGTACAACGTACGGAATGGTGTTTGACCCGTCGACGTATGCACCGTGTTATTATAAACATGCATTGTAGAATTTAACCATTGGTCCCAGTTTGACCCATCCTCTTCAGCAAAACTACGTAAATATTCAGCTAGTGGACGATGATTTCGTTCAAATGACCCATTAGCTTGTGGATGGTAGGGTGTTATATGTAATTTTTTAATTCCTAACAATTTACATGTATCCGAAAATAGTTTGGAAACGAAGTTCGATCCATTGTCTGTTACCAATACTTTGGGTATATTGTAGCGTGTAACTATTTCGTTGAAGAATGCTTTTGCTACGGTGTTGGCTTCCGCAAAATCGTCCTGAAACGTTAATATGTATTTATTCCCTGAAATAGTTTCAGGCAGAATACCCACCAGGTCCATGTACACTTTGTCAAAGGGTCTGACTGGCGTATCAGTTAGAACCATTGGCATCTTTGTCAGCCTCGAACTCTTGTTTACCTGGCATTTTGAGTTATCTATATAAGTTATCTATAAAAATTTGTTTGAATAATTAAATGGGTTTCAATAATAATAATTATAATAAGATATATATATATATATATATATATATATATATATATATATATATATATATATATATATATATATATATATATATATATATATATATATATATATATATATATATATATATATATATATATATATATATATATATATATATATATATTTAATTTTTTTTTTTTATTTTTTATTTTTTTTTTTAGATTTCTTCTTTCTTATATATATATTTTTTCTTCTTTTTTTTATATATTGTTATTATTCGTTTTTTTTTTTTTTAATATCTCTTGTTTTATACTTGTGTAATATTTGTTCATACTTATAATGAGAATATAACCGATTTCATATTTGTAATTGGATGATAATTATATATATATATATATATATATATATATATATATATATATATATATATATATATATATATATGTATATAGATAAACTTGTTCAATTTATTTTACTTATACGTGTTTTGCATGTGTATTGAGTGTGTGCTTGTTGGTATTTTAAAATGAATATATTGAATTTATATTTGGGTTAAAGAGGTGTAAATAATTACATGAGTGACATTTGTATGCCCTACTGTTGGACCAGATTTCTCCTCTTGCTCTTCTGTTTGTTGGGTCGGATTTGCCTTGTTCATCGGGCAGCACGCCCGGGGCAGCCTATTTTAATTTTTGTTCAAATACATAAATTAGTACGAGTAAAAATTCCCATAATTCCCATATAAATAAAATTTATTTGTTATTCAAAACTTTTGAATAAGAAACAAAATAAATAACAAATTATTCTGCAACAAAAATATAATTATTATTATTATCATTGCTCTTTGAGTACAAATATAACACACACAAAAAGAGCTCGGCCTAAGTTCTTATAGGACTGTAGTGCCAAACTATTATATTATTAGCATTGCTCTTGCACTAAGAAAAAAGTAACGCAATACAGTGTATTTAAATTTGATTTATATACTTTTATAATAAAAAAAACGTTACATTCCATACAAAAAAATGTACACGCGTATTTAATTTCAGATTAGAAAGTTGTCCGATAAAATTAAAAAATTTACCAAAACATTTCAGATACCCAAATTTAACCAAAATTTGGTTTATTTGATTTTGGAATGACTCTGTTAAAAAATTTTATTATTTAAAGGAGGTTTTTTTTATCGATCATAATTTTATTATTTCTTTTTAAATTTCAATAATTTCGAAAAAGTCATTAAATTTACTTTAAATAACAATAAAAACAAGTAAATTATGGTACAAGATGTTTTTTTTACGATTTTTCAACAAAAGATTGTGTATTTTCTGTACCCCGGTTTTAATTAACCGATTTCATTACATATGTTCGTTCTTCAACAAATTATACAGTCCGGAAATATTTTACGTAGGTACATGAGTAAGTCAATAGAATTTGCACAAAGAAGTGGTAATAAAAATTCTGTAAATGAGAATATAAATTATTTTTCGAAGCCTATCATGTATATTAATGCAATTGGTTGCATGTGCTCGAATAATTAATATATTTTTGTTGCAGAATAAAAAAAAAAACTAAATTTGATAATTTGTTATTTATTTTGTTTCTCATTTAAAAGTTTTGAATAATAAATGAATTTTATTTATACGGGAAGTATGCTGCATTCTAAACACAGCGTTTTTTTATTTAGAATATATTTTTACTCGTAATAATTTATGTATTTGAATAAAAATGTTGATTAAGATTTCATGTTAAATTTATTTTTCTGTTCAACGAACAATTTAATGAAACAATTTTTATAAACAAAATTAAAACAGCGATTAAAAGTATATTTGAATATTTCTGAACTTTTCTGTATAATCAATATTTTAATATAAAAACTATGAAAACATTGCGCAGTCTATTATATCATTGAATTATATTTATTTGCATTGTTTATGGTATCAAAAAAAAACTGCAAGATCTGCATTTATATGTCAGCTATTAACGCTTGCTTAGTGTATGATATACATACGTTCGTACAAATTGCATATGTCCTTCAGCATGAAACACTTGGGGGAATGACCCTTGTCAAGGTTTGATAGCTTGCGCAATTAATATGGGTCAATAATGCAATTGTTGGTTTTGCATTATCTGTATTGAATTCGACAATGTTATGACTAACATTGATTTAAATTTAAATTAATGCAATTGGTTGCATGTGCTTAATTTATTTATTTTCTCAATTGATGATTAACTAACTTTAAAATTATAAGTTCTTTTCCTAAAATAGTTATATATATATATATATATATATATATATATATATATATATATATATATATATATATATATATATATATTTATATTTATATTTCTTATTACTAAATTATTATTTTTAATATGTCCTATCTCTTTATTTTTATTACTATGATTTTTCCTTTGTTTTTTACTTACTGTTTCTCAAACTATTTATATTTATTTTTTCCTCCAAATGACGAAGTATGTAATGATTTATTTAATGATTACTCTTTATCTTATGGTTAGATTTATTTTGTCTAACATAATATTGCAATCTACTAGTTTAATTGTCAACGCATAGCTAATTGGTTTTATATTTTTACTTTCATGGGTTCTATTTTAGGGTAATATTATAATATTTTAAGTTTTAACGGCATACAATATTTGTGATATGCGTTTAACAAATTATTGTGAATTTTCTTATCTTTGTTTTTGATCAATATCGTCGTGGTCACTGGCCCACTTCCCTCTACGACCACGTAGGGTCCCTTCCAAATTGGAGAGAACTTATTCTTCCTAGTTTGGTTTTTCATTAAAACCATGTCGTGTGGTTTGAATTGTATAGGGTTGAGATTCTTGTCGTATTGTTTTTTCGACACCTCCTTGGCCCTACATTGATTTTGCCTGACGATCTCGTGTGATCGCTGTATTTGGTACTTTAGTACCTTATTGTAGTCTTCTGCGTTATATAAAGGTGAACATTTACGCTTTAAATTCGAAGGCATGTCGAAGTCAAACCCGTACAACGTACGGAATGGTGTTTGACCCGTCGACGTATGCACCGTGTTATTATAAACATGCATTGTAGAATTTAACCATTGGTCCCAGTTTGACCCATCCTCTTCAGCAAAACTACGTAAATATTCAGCTAGTGGACGATGATTTCGTTCAAATGACCCATTAGCTTGTGGATGGTAGGGTGTTATATGTAATTTTTTAATTCCTAACAATTTACATGTATCCGAAAATAGTTTGGAAACGAAGTTCGATCCATTGTCTGTTACCAATACTTTGGGTATATTGTAGCGTGTAACTATTTCGTTGAAGAATGCTTTTGCTACGGTGTTGGCTTCCGCAAAATCGTCCTGAAACGTTAATATGTATTTATTCCCTGAAATAGTTTCAGGCAGAATACCCACCAGGTCCATGTACACTTTGTCAAAGGGTCTGACTGGCGTATCAGTTAGAACCATTGGCATCTTTGTCAGCCTCGAACTCTTGTTTACCTGGCATTTTGAGTTATCTATATAAGTTATCTATAAAAATTTGTTTGAATAATTAAATGGGTTTCAATAATAATAATTATAATAAGATATATATATATATATATATATATATATATATATATATATATATATATATATATATATATATTTAATTTTTTTTTTTTATTTTTTATTTTTTTTTTTAGATTTCTTCTTTCTTATATATATATTTTTTCTTCTTTTTTTTATATATTGTTATTATTCGTTTTTTTTTTTTTTAATATCTCTTGTTTTATACTTGTGTAATATTTGTTCATACTTATAATGAGAATATAACCGATTTCATATTTGTAATTGGATGATAATTATATATATATATATATATATATATATATATATATATATATATATATATATATATATATATATATATATGTATATAGATAAACTTGTTCAATTTATTTTACTTATACGTGTTTTGCATGTGTATTGAGTGTGTGCTTGTTGGTATTTTAAAATGAATATATTGAATTTATATTTGGGTTAAAGAGGTGTAAATAATTACATGAGTGACATTTGTATGCCCTACTGTTGGACCAGATTTCTCCTCTTGCTCTTCTGTTTGTTGGGTCGGATTTGCCTTGTTCATCTTCAATGTTTCGTTGTATGTAGTGTGTTGGATCTGTTGGGCTTCGATGGTTCTTGTGGAATTTGCTAATGGTGTTATCTCCAGTAGACGGCGTCATTTTGATACGCTGGACTCTTAGTCGTTCAAGAGAGCTTTGGTCCCGTTGCCTTGGTTGACGATTCGTTCGAAATGAGTGTTCTTTTCTGCGATCTTGTCAAACATTTTGAAAACATCTTGGTGATCATGTCACTTTATGTAGCCTATAGATTTCTGAATTGTTGATATCAGAAAACCGCTGGGCATTTGCGTCACTACTTCTTCGTGGAACATCTTGGTGCTCATGTCACTTTATTTAGAATATTATAGATTTCCGAATTGTTGATATCAGAAAATCGATATTGCATCGCTTCTTCTCTGTGTGCGATGGAAAACATAATAATTTGAATTTTTAAATACATTTTCAAGATCAGAGTTAAATATTGTTTTCTGCATCTTGTATATGGCAGTTATAGTTATATGATTTAAATTCAATCACTGTAATCTACAACAACATAGTAATCTATAACAACAAGTTTGCTCCTAGTGCATCCTTCTACGTCTTCAAATATGCTGCCACTCTGCTTCATTTCTTCGTTTTTCTTTTCCTTATTTGAATCTGCTGGACCTCTGCTTCACTTCTTCTTCTTGTTGATAACACCCAGAGCTCTTCCATAATAAATTAATTAATTTTTTTTATTTTAATTCCCCTTATTTTTTTCATATAGTTTTTCCTTTTCCTTTCTCTATATATTTTTTTCTTCTCTTCTTATTTTCTTCTTTTTTTTCTTTTCTTATTTTCTTCCTTTTTTTTCTTCTCTTTAATTAAAATTTTCATACCTCCTTCTTTTTTCTTTTCTGTTTTTTCTCTTTAATTTAAATTTTCTCCTTTTTTTTAATTTTAGTTCCCCCCCTTTTTTTTTTTTTTCTTTAATAATTTAATTGTTTATATTATTTTTTTTGTCTTCTTTTTTTTCTTGTCTTTTTTTTCTTTTTAATAGAAATATTATACGTAAGTTCTTCAAATTTATTTAAAATTTAATTGTTATATTCAAACTTATTCAAATTTAATTATATTAATATACAAAAGTACCTATAATTTCTCTGCATGTAAATAAATATAATTCAGAGTTCGGATTTGCACGCACGCCCGTGCCCTTCTTCCAATGAGAAGTAAATTTGTTTACGCAGACACTGCACTCGGGCATCACATTTTTTTTACAACACAACCCGTCGCAACGAGTAATGCTTTTCACTATTCTCGGTATCTGCCTCGTGGGGGCTACGAAAATTAAGAAACCGAGCTGCAGCCAAGGGCCGAAAATTAAAACTGCAGTCCGAGCAGACGTGGAATGAGAAAATAAAGAAGCATATCGCGCAAGTGTTATGGTATTTATTTCGCGGGGCAACTCCGTGCAACAGCGAAAACAGGCTGCCCCGGGCAGCACGCCCGGGGCAGCCTATTTTAATTTTTGTTCAAATACATAAATTATTACGAGTAAAAATTCCCATAATTCCCATATAAATAAAATTTATTTGTTATTCAAAACTTTTGAATAAGAAACAAAATAAATAACAAATTATTCTGCAACAAAAATATAATTATTATTATTATCATTGCTCTTTGAGTACAAATATAACACACACAAAAAGAGCTCGGCCTAAGTTCTTATAGGACTGTAGTGCCAAACTATTATATTATTAGCATTGCTCTTGCACTAAGAAAAAAGTAACGCAATACAGTGTATTTAAATTTGATTTATATACTTTTATAATAAAAAAAACGTTACATTCCATACAAAAAAATGTACACGCGTATTTAATTTCAGATTAGAAAGTTGTCCGATAAAATTAAAAAATTTACCAAAACATTTCAGATACCCAAATTTAACCAAAATTTGGTTTATTTGATTTTGGAATGACTCTGTTAAAAAATTTTATTATTTAAAGGAGGTTTTTTTTATCGATCATAATTTTATTATTTCTTTTTAAATTTCAATAATTTCGAAAAAGTCATTAAATTTACTTTAAATAACAATAAAAACAAGTAAATTATGGTACAAGATGTTTTTTTTACGATTTTTCAACAAAAGATTGTGTATTTTCTGTACCCCGGTTTTAATTAACCGATTTCATTACATATGTTCGTTCTTCAACAAATTATACAGTCCGGAAATATTTTACGTAGGTACATGAGTAAGTCAATAGAATTTGCACAAAGAAGTGGTAATAAAAATTCTGTAAATGAGAATATAAATTATTTTTCGAAGCCTATCATGTATATTAATGCAATTGGTTGCATGTGCTCGAATAATTAATATATTTTTGTTGCAGAATAAAAAAAAAAACTAAATTTGATAATTTGTTATTTATTTTGTTTCTCATTTAAAAGTTTTGAATAATAAATGAATTTTATTTATACGGGAAGTATGCTGCATTCTAAACACAGCGTTTTTTTATTTAGAATATATTTTTACTCGTAATAATTTATGTATTTGAATAAAAATGTTGATTAAGATTTCATGTTAAATTTATTTTTCTGTTCAACGAACAATTTAATGAAACAATTTTTATAAACAAAATTAAAACAGCGATTAAAAGTATATTTGAATATTTCTGAACTTTTCTGTATAATCAATATTTTAATATAAAAACTATGAAAACATTGCGCAGTCTATTATATCATTGAATTATATTTATTTGCATTGTTTATGGTATCAAAAAAAAACTGCAAGATCTGCATTTATATGTCAGCTATTAACGCTTGCTTAGTGTATGATATACATACGTTCGTACAAATTGCATATGTCCTTCAGCATGAAACACTTGGGGGAATGACCCTTGTCAAGGTTTGATAGCTTGCGCAATTAATATAGGTCAATAATGCAATTGTTGGTTTTGCATTATCTGTATTGAATTCGACAATGTTATGACTAACATTGATTTAAATTTAAATTAATGCAATTGGTTGCATGTGCTTAATTTATTTATTTTCTCAATTGATGATTAACTAACTTTAAAATTATAAGTTCTTTTCCTAAAATAGTTATATATATATATATATATATATATATATATATATATATATATATATATATATATATATTTATATTTATATTTCTTATTACTAAATTATTATTTTTAATATGTCCTATCTCTTTATTTTTATTACTATGATTTTTCCTTTGTTTTTTACTTACTGTTTCTCAAACTATTTATATTTATTTTTTCCTCCAAATGACGAAGTATGTAATGATTTATTTAATGATTACTCTTTATCTTATGGTTAGATTTATTTTGTCTAACATAATATTGCAATCTACTAGTTTAATTGTCAACGCATAGCTAATTGGTTTTATATTTTTACTTTCATGGGTTCTATTTTAGGGTAATATTATAATATTTTAAGTTTTAACGGCATACAATATTTGTGATATGCGTTTAACAAATTATTGTGAATTTTCTTATCTTTGTTTTTGATCAATATCGTCGTGGTCACTGGCCCACTTCCCTCTACGACCACGTAGGGTCCCTTCCAAATTGGAGAGAACTTATTCTTCCTAGTTTGGTTTTTCATTAAAACCATGTCGTGTGGTTTGAATTGTATAGGGTTGAGATTCTTGTCGTATTGTTTTTTCGACACCTCCTTGGCCCTACATTGATTTTGCCTGACGATCTCGTGTGATCGCTGTATTTGGTACTTTAGTACCTTATTGTAGTCTTCTGCGTTATATAAAGGTGAACATTTACGCTTTAAATTCGAAGGCATGTCGAAGTCAAACCCGTACAACGTACGGAATGGTGTTTGACCCGTCGACGTATGCACCGTGTTATTATAAACATGCATTGTAGAATTTAACCATTGGTCCCAGTTTGACCCATCCTCTTCAGCAAAACTACGTAAATATTCAGCTAGTGGACGATGATTTCGTTCAAATGACCCATTAGCTTGTGGATGGTAGGGTGTTATATGTAATTTTTTAATTCCTAACAATTTACATGTATCCGAAAATAGTTTGGAAACGAAGTTCGATCCATTGTCTGTTACCAATACTTTGGGTATATTGTAGCGTGTAACTATTTCGTTGAAGAATGCTTTTGCTACGGTGTTGGCTTCCGCAAAATCGTCCTGAAACGTTAATATGTATTTATTCCCTGAAATAGTTTCAGGCAGAATACCCACCAGGTCCATGTACACTTTGTCAAAGGGTCTGACTGGCGTATCAGTTAGAACCATTGGCATCTTTGTCAGCCTCGAACTCTTGTTTACCTGGCATTTTGAACAATTTTTCACATAATTCTTTATTTGCTTCTGCATACCCTTCCATCGGTACTGTTGCCGAATTCTTAAAAATCTTTTTACGCCACCTTGGTGACCACCTAACGGTGAATCGTGAAAATCCTTAATTACCGTCTCTATGTCCCAGGGTTCACTTAGAATTATTATATTGTCATTTTCCTTTGTTATCAAATCGTCAGAATCGCATTCTGACTGTTTCTTATCGTCTTACTTGTCTCTTTCCATGGTTTTTGAACGTGTTTGTACTACAACTATCTTTTCAGTATTATTCGGTATGCGGCTAAGCGCATCAGCGTTTAAATTACTTTTTCCCGGTTTGTAATGAATTTCGAAATCATATTCCGATAATTTGTGTCGGAAACGCGCAAGACGTGATGTCTGATCTTTTAAGTTTGCTATACCCTTTATGGGCTGATGATCCTAAAATTTTTTGTTGCCCATAAAATTGCCAAAAATTCTTTCTCTATAGTAGAGTAGCGTGTTTCCGCATCGTTGAGAGACCTACTTGCAAACGCGATCGGACGCTCGCTTCCAACTTCACCTTGCGAAAGAATCGCGCCAATTGCTTCGTTACTGGCGCTGTCGTGAGCAAAAAGGGTTCGTTAAAAGTCGGATACGCTAGTATGGTTGGTGACATAATTGCCTCTTTAAGTTTTAAAAACGAATTCTGAAACTTGTCGTTCCATATGAACTTAGCGTCCTTTTTAAGTAAGCAGTTTATTGGTAATGACAGTTTCGCCATACCTCCTATAAATTTTCTGTAATAATTAATTAAGCCTAAAAATGCTTGAACTTCCTTCCTATTTTTCGGAACTGGAATATTCTTTACACACTCTACTTTGGCTGGATCTGGTAGAGCACCTAACTCAGAACACTTGTGTCCTAAATATATAATCTCGCGCCGCAAAAACTGACATTTTTCTGTATTTAATTTCAAATTATGTTCTATCAACTTTTGCAAAACCTTGCATAGCCTATGCTAGTGTTCTGCTAAATTATTTCCATAAATTATTTCATCTAAATAAACGAAACAGTCAATACCCTGTAAACCTGTTAGTATGTGGTTCATTATCCTTTGAAATGTGGCAGGTGCCCCCGTGAGACCGAATGGCATTCTGTTAAATTCGAAATGACCAAGTCCTGTACTGAAAGCAGTTTTTTCTTTGTCACTATCTTCAACTAGAACCTGATGGTAACCACTTGCTAAATCTAGTGTTGAAAAATACCGACTATGACCTAACTGGTCTAAAATCTCATCTATTCGTGGTATAGGAAATACCTGTTTGATGGTGACGTCATTTAATTTTCGGAAATCTATAACCAGTCTCCATTTATTATTGCCATCTTTATCGCCCTTTTTAGGTACCAATAATAATGAGAAATTCCAAGGCGACATGCTTGGTGAAATAATTCCATCGTCTAACATCTTTGATACTTGTCTATTAATCTCATTTCTATGCATATGACGAAGTTTATACTGTTTCTGATTTATTGGTGGCTGATTCCATTGTGTGGGTATTTCATGTTTTAATATCGGAGTGAATGTTAATTCATCCCCTTCCAAATGAACAACGTCATGATATGACAAGCAAATATTTTACAAAGATGCAACTTCTTCTTTATTTAATGATTCATCGATCTTTACATTCCCTAATAATCTATCATTTCTATTTTTTATATTATCCGAGTTTATTGTATTTATTGTAGAACTCGCCTTTGTTGCTTCTTTATATTTGTTAAAATTTGAAAATTGTGGCTTGAAATTGCTATCAATGGTCCCTTCATTATCGGTGCCATTTAAAATTGATGCATATAATCTATTTCTATGTTTGTTAAACTCTCTCCCAAATAGACTCCTGGCTGAATTTCCTGTTGAAGACAAATTGGTTTTACTTTCTTTACTCTTTTTTTTTTTTTATAATTTGTTTATTTTTAATTTCCCTAATTCATATATTCTATTCATTATTCGTGTCAAGTTGTGTATTATTACTATTTAGTTCATTATAAGTTTTTGTTGGAATATTTCTATCTTCATTAATATGTATTTTTAATTTTTGTTCTACATTTTCTGCGTTAATAATATTCGCTGTTTTATTTTGTTGTAGTGTGCTATTTGGAACTTCTACAACTACTGGCCTTACCACACTATTTGCTAAGGGTCCCCAGTTTAGTGGCCTTGACTGGGCCCCTGGTAGTTTCCCTGCGGAGTGCTATTATTATACCATGCATCATATTTGTGTTTGGCATAACAATTCATAATAACATGTCCGTCCTTTCTGCACCAAGTGCAATATTAAGCAGGCCTGTTTGCAAAATTCCCATTACCATTATTTCCTTGAAAAACTTGTGTATCGCGTTTAACACGACAATCCCCCTCGACGTGTCCCCCTCTATGGCACCAATCGCATCTCAATCCTGGAGCACCCCCGCCTTGGTTCTGGATACCACCTTGACCATTTACCTGAGGTACGGGTCAGAGATCTGCAGTAAGTGTATTGGCTTCTAAATCTACTCGTTCATGTATTACTTTTTTTGATGTTTGAACTGATTCACACTCGTAAAAAAAACCATGCACTCGCATTTATTTGATTTGCTTTTGAAATAGCAAATAGAACTCATATTCGCACTCACTGCTTCCAATAACTGCAAATCGGAATCGTTTCTACCGAAGGAGATGCATGACTCGTGCCTGGCTCGTGCATCATTTTGTTTTTTTTTTTGCTTTTGTTTGTATTTTTGTTTTTATGCTAATACTGAAATATTGAAATGTGCGCGGCTGACTGAGCGGACAATCGTGTGCTTGGTGAGGGTTTCTATGATCAGAAGTGAGCGTAGATTGTTACGCAGAAAAGAGCGGGGCTTTAAGTGTTGCATTTTGAAGAAATTCCGGCCAATTTAAATCTCTATTTAAGAGTTTAATTATTTCTGATTGGTTTTAACGGGCCCATTATATTGCTTATTGAATTACTAAAATATAAAAATGTTATCATTTAAAATAATAATACATTTTTTTTCATAACATTCATACAAATTTCAGTTGCAAAAAAAAATATTATTCGTTATTATTTTGAAAAATATTTTGGGATATAAAATTTGTGTCTAAAGTGATTAAGATCTCAAACTCATCTATACTCTAAAATAATTATTTAATTCACATTTCTGCCCAATTTTACTTGAGAAATGATGCAACACTGAAGGAAAGAGAGAAAGACGGTGTAACAAAGTAAAACAAAACGTGACAAAAATATCAATCATGATTGTTGAAAGGAAATTTACATAGAATTATCTAAAAATTCTGTATTTTGTGAAAATTTATTAGTTTTGGTGGTTACCAATCTTATATGTTTTTATTCCGTTAATAAAACCATGACAAGTTGACAAAAAATTGATTGCAAATTTGCCAAGCAGTTAATTAATTGAGGTTTTTTTAATTAACTCTATTTATTATAATATATATTAATCGTTCACATATAAAGAATAAAATAATAATAATATACAATAAAATAAAATAATATATAATATAATAATAAAAACACTAATACGTTCGTAAAAATAAACATCTGACGTGTTTTTCATGAAAAATATATTATTTTACACAAATGAACTGTTTTGAGTTGAATCGCACTTTTAAAATGGCAAATTTACAGATTCTGCAATGTTTTGTATATGAACACAATGAAGTGTAAAATGACGTCAAACACACACACATATATGTGCAACAAGATCATTAGCTGACGCGAACGCTCTTGTCTGTACCATTTCAGAAGACTCTACAGAAAAGAAAACTTGCATATTTTAAACAAAATAAATATGCAAGGGTCGGATTATTGGTGAATGTGAATTTAATTTGTGTGCAATTGAAATGACATCTCCCAAGATGTACATTCATGTTTGCGGACATTCGTTAAACAGTTGTGAACTTTTTTATTTTGTGTACAGAATTTTTTCACATTTGCTGAATCCGTCCCGTTGAGATGATATAAAGTTTTCTAATAATATTTAAACATATAAAACTACGCGTTCTGTTGTGGCTTTTCTAACACGCATTATGTGAATAAATACAGGGTTTATTGTGTATTTTTTACACTCATAAAATTGTATTTTGACACTACAGATGTGTACTAGTTTTACATACTTTTATGTGTAAATTTTATTTTTACACATTCGTTGGAATTTACTACATTAATAAGAGGAAACCGGTTTCCTACATTTATTATAGTAAATTTTTCTTAGAGTGTATGCCATATATAAGATTTCGCCAACTTTTGCTACTCCCTGACCCACTGTGCGACGGCATAAGCCCTCGCACTACATAAACACCACATTACAACACAAAACTACAGCATAAACAGCGATTGCCGAAACGACGCGACGCGAACGTCGGGCCAGCGTCATATCATGCAAAGCTACGATTTCAAATAACTCAAAAAGCTCAAGTGTCTCAAGAAATCTACTGTAATTGCAATTGTTTTTGATTTTATAAGCAAGCAGCATGAGTACAGAGTCTCTCAGAGAAGAACACTTGCGTGCTTCATGATTTTCAAGCAGAAGTTTGCTACTAATTGCTTTGTTTGAATGTAACTCACACTTAGGCTCACTATACTTGGAGTTGATTTTTTAGCGAGTAGCACTTTACAGCTCTTACTGCAGATCTCTGGTACGGGTGGCTGACTTCCTTGGGGAGCAGTATGTCCTGGAAAAACATTCCGATCCGAACGATCTGCACACTGTTCATGTCCATAAGTACGACAGTCACTGCAATACGGAGTGTTTCTCCGTGTATGACATTCATCCCTCAGATGTCCCTTCTTCTTGCAAAAAGAACATGTAGGTGTAGGCTGCTTCAAACTTACATTTTGTGTTTTCTCTTCCGTCTCCTTTTTTTCATTGCCTTGGCCACCTGATGCATTACGATTATTTGGCATGAAGGTCGATGAGGGCTCATTGAAATGAACTCCAAACTTGTCTATGCCCGTTAACTCTGCTGACTCTCTTTGTATCGTCGCATGGTCCAATGCCTCTTCCACCAATTTCTCCAGTGTTGTTTGCTTACTGCTCAACATGAGCATTCGCAAAGTGTAATCCCGAAGTCCTAACTTAAATGAGCTTTTAACTAAATTATTCAATTCATTAACGAACACGTCGTCTTTCGTATCATTATATTTACATTTAATCGTGCTTAATGCTGCCGACTTCAGGTTAACCAAACACCTTGAGAAAGATCTAATACTTTCCCCCGGAATCTTAGATGCCTTTCTAATGTCATATTGAATGGCATCTACTGACCTACATTCCAAGTACGTATTCCTTAACAGATTGTATAAATCATCTATTGTGTCAAACTCCTTCGAACTTACTAAGTCAAAAGCATCTCCCTGTAAACAAACCCTAACGCCTTTAATAAACTCCTTCATTTGTTCAGGCTTCAGTTCTGCCCTCACCACTTCACATCCTTCAATAAAACGGTGAAGATCCGTCCTCAGCGATGATGAGTCTGCACCTGCAAAATCTGGCACCGCATTTTTAAGAAATTTCGCGACTTCGCCTAATCCCATGTTGCCCTGTGTTGTGATGTCGTCACTTTCTATCTCCTGTATTTTGTTGTTCCTCCAACGTCGCGTACTCCTCCCTTGCCTGGCGTCTGACCGAATTATTTATTGATTCCTCAGAAATATTCTTTTCTTTCAATAAATTTCTTAATTTTAGGTTTTCCTCTTCTATTTTACCTGTTTCTTCTAACTCTGCTGTACGTTTTAAACAATAGTCGTTTAAACGTTTTCTCAACACGTCAACTAATCTTTCTAATTCACAATTTTCTGCTAAAACAGATTTAATTTTTAAAACCTGGAAATTTAGTAACTCTTCTACTATTTTATCTGCCTCCTCTAATTTAGATAAATGCAGAATTCTAGATATATTATCTTTTAATAATGCTGTACTATCTTTATTTAGTATTGTTGGTACAAATTGCGACCATAATTTTTCAACAAATCTGTCCAATTCGCTAGATTGCTTTTGAATATACGCATTTAATTCATTAGCATCTGCCATTAAATATTTTCAATCAATTTAAAACGTTATCTTTATCTTTTTATTAAAAAAAATAAATTTCATTTAATTGTAATTGAAAATTTCAATGAAACAAAAATGTTACCCAAACAACAACGAAATCAATTTTGGCATTCATGAAGTATAACTATAAACTATATTTTTTTTTCAAATTTATTTTCAAGATTTTTTTTTTTAAATCTGTTTTCTATAACATTGGAAAAATAAAAATAATTTTATTTTTCCAATTAAAAAAAAAATTATGTAAAAAATAATTGTAAAAAAAATATTGTAAAAAAAAATTTAACATACAATGTTTTTTTTTATAAATATTTTTTGTTATTTTTAAAATCATAACAGCAATCAGTGCTGTTTTTATTTCTTTTTATTTGTTATACACTGGAGGGTCCGTAGTTTGGAATCTCAGTGTTATTTCGATTTATTTATTTGGAAATGTTAATTTTCCTTTTTAAATTAAAAGAAAGTTTTTTTAAATCGTTATAGTTATAGTAGTTCGGAACCTCAGTGTTATTTTATATATTTGAATGTTAATTGATTCTATTGAATATTAACAATATTCATTTAAATTTTAAAAATAATTTTATATTTTAACTATTTTCCGTTGTAAAATAGTCCCTCTTTTTTTTAAACTTCTAAAACACTACTCATAAAAAAATGTTTATATCTTTTTAAAAAAATAAATAAAATTGTCAAACACTTACTATTTTATTTTAGGGTCCTTCCTCCTTCCTTCTTCCCATCTCTCGGTCCTTGAGAGGTTGGTACCGACGTACCGGCTTCGCCAAATGCTGTATATTCTAGATGGTTGAATAATTTCCTTTATACTTATTTATTATGAACACTTTTTATTTTTAGAAAAAACACTTGTATTATGTGCACTACCTCCACTTGAGGTTGGTTAAACTACCATCATTTAAATTGCAACGAAAAGTATTAACAATACTTTCGTTGCAAGCTTTTCTTAAATTCTATTCTCACTATGTTCTAGTGAGTTTTCACTTTCACTCAATTTGGTGTACGTGAAAAAAGTCCGACTTGTAGTTTTTGGCTGACACCAATTGCGAAATATCAGAATTGTTGGCAATCGCTGCTTCACTTATTTTAACATAGACCCAAAACTATGCAATGGAAAATTGTATTGCAAGCCTCTTGAAAGAGGTGTGGTCTAAGTAAAGCTTTAGCGCTTTGCCAAATTATTGTCAGCTTCTGTTAACTGTGCAAGCTAACCTGAAAGAGGTGTGTTCTTTGCAAAGCTTAGCGTTTTGCCAAATTATTATCATTGTTGCCAACGTGAAGCGTTGGGACAATGTTATGAACATGTTGCTGTACAACATGAGTACAACATGATATAAAAACATGATACGCTCAACATATGTACAGAAACATCCAAAACTGAATGAATAGTGAAGAACCATAAAGAAAATAAAAATGTTTGCGCTAATTCACAACACCACACGACTCGGTGGGGCTTTGTCTCCGGAGATCGTGCTTTGATCTTGGTGGTGCAGCGTGTCGACCCAAGCAGAGAGCGTTTACACGTCTTCACTTGTCCGACAATCGTGGCCAAAGGATTCAACCTGAGCGTGAAAACAAATGAAACTCCTCTAGACCGATTACTTGTCTTTTAACGTGTCACTTGCCACGTACCGGTCGAATCGCTTTCTTTGCGAGGCAGGCTATTTCTCCCAGGAAGAGCTTACCGTACCAAAACTACAGCGGAGATCCAACTCACCTTTCCTTGACGACAGTTACCCAAGAACTGAATTCAACTTCGTTCGTCGGCTTGCTTTGAACCGTCGGCTTCTTCTCGACGTTCGTGTGAGACACTAGCTGTCTCTTTCTCGCACAACCCCCCCCCCACCAGGGTTGCTACTTTCGTAATTTATAACCAAATTTGGTTACTTTTTTTGGCTTGGTTAGATGTTCATTTTATGTTTGATTTGGAAATATTTAGCTATGTTGATGGTTGGTACTTTTTATATAGAACTCTTGAAGCAAATCAAAAAAAGATTTGATTTTTCAAGAGGAGATATTAAGAATTTGTCTGTCATTACACCAAACAATCTTTTGAGTTCTTCTGAATTATCATTATTACTTTTATTTGACACATTTTCATCATATATGAAGAAAGTGATACCGAGGAAATAATAACTCAGTGGAAGTTGTTACGATTTTCCAAAACGGAACTAGGAGAAAATATGGATATATCTATGATATTTTCATAACATAGCTTTTAGTCTTAATTTAAATTATCGAAGAGCTGGTTTATATTGAATTATTTGAAATTATTTACTATATATCATGGGGGAAAAACGATGGACCCAAAGTTCGCCCAGTCTTGCGCCAAGAATGCATTGCTCTGGGCCAGGTCTGGTACCCAAAACTGGCTGAATACTGGTTAAGCCTTGGAATGATAAGCACTGGCTGCTAAGTATTCGGCCATGACTGTCGTAAAATACTTGGCCAATATAATATAACAATAATGTGGCAGGACTGTACCAAAAATTCAGTTTTTACAAGCTGGAATCATACTTCTGACTGAGATTTGAACGTCCACTGCTCTCCCCGTTAGTCTACGCATCTAACTCATCTTGTCTGAGATGTTTGCTTCAAAAACAAAATTTATGTTTTTTTTTGTCTAATTTGACAATTTTTTTTCTGATGTGACAGACATTTTCAAATTATAAAGTTGAAGATTTAATAAAAATGGTCTGAAACCAATGGCCAATGACATGACTTGGTAATCCAATCATGGCTGATACTTGGGTAAAGTCTTATCAACCATGCCTTGGTCGGCCAAGGTTGGCAATTCCTTACGACCGTTGTCAAGCCTGGCGTTTACTACATGGGTACCCAAGCATATGTCTGTTATTTCTAGCTTAGTCTTGGGCGAGAACTTCTTAACCAGACCTGCATTTGTCACTTCTGGCTGAGTCTTGGGCGAGAACTACCTTACCAGGTATTGGTCTCTCAGTTCTGGCTGAGTCTTGGGCGAAGGTTTATTAATCAATCAATGGTCTGCCAGGGCTGGTTGAGTCTTCAGCCCAGGATATTGATCTCAAGGTTGTACCTAATATATTACATGTGTTATATTATAAATGTAACTAAAATAACTAATATATGTACCTTTAATGAATAATGAATTGTTTTTATTTTTTCGTAAAGTAAAAAGTAAAATAAACCAGTTGGGAAGGTTAGATCACATGGGAAATTTTAAAATAGGTGTTATTATGATAGTTAGGTTTATCAAAATTATAGTCGGTCTAAGCCGACTATAAATACCCTGCACATATGTATGGTTACCATTAAAAGAGGTATATAGGTCACCAGGATATACGAATCCCGGAACTACAAACTTTCAATCGCTGAAGTATTTCCATTCATTTGATACCCATATTTACAAATGGGTAGGTGTACCGAATTTCGATTTTTTTGTTGAACCACAAGTCGTTTCGCCGGAAAGCATTATTTTCATATATTTGAGCATGAGTCAGTATATATTTTACCAAAAAAAGTTTACCTAAGCACGTATACAGTAAAATTGATCTGTAGATATACATTGTATATGAGGTATTTGAACATAAGTGGTCGGTACTCAGGTCGCAATAGACCGATCTTGTTCAGACAGCTTAGATATATAAGTAATCTAAATCTAAAGTTTCATTTCTCTATCTCTGTCTGTCTGACAATGGGTCCATTTGTGGTAACTGTGGTACTGCGTTGTATATTTTGCACCACTGGTACACACGGCGCCCCTTTCGAAACAAAACCTGCAGATCAGCTATACAGTAGCGACTTTTGAAATCGTCAAGTGCTGTTTCGTGAGATTTTAGATTAAATTTTTCATGGTAGTGTCGTATTAACAAAAATGCAACGTGATGATTTTTTGGGCAACACAATAGCGTCTTCGTGATTGTTGAGATACTCTAGTTTTCCTCCGCGTCGCATTACGTCAGATATTTTGGGAAATTAACTTGCTGGATTTATCAATTGGCTTACCATGCTTTAAATTGTGAAGCTCGTGGCTATATTTGCTACCCTGTGCGTATTTAATTTAAAACGTTTGAGCTTTTAAATCATATTGCTGTCGACTTATTGGTGCTGCTTAGCCGTGTTTTGTTCGCTTTCTCCTGAAGTCGTCTGCAGTACAGAATGAACGTTGCAACCGCACGATACACTCGCTACCAATTGGAAAAGTATTCAATGTTAAGTTGTGTGTTCTGGACCTTGCCAATAACTATTGCGAAATCAATGCAATGAGGCCATTAATTCGGCGTCAGCTTACAAAAAATCTGGGCCATCAAACCACATTTGCGCACTTGATGTTTCAAGTACATTTGTGGCAAAATCTGCCTGATTTAGCTTTGAGGGAACCGTCATTGCTTTATATTTGTGGTTTCGAGAATCTCACCCACACGATCAATGACAAAGTGCTGTAATTTTTTCGGGTCCATCTGCAGTCAATTCAAAATGGAATTATGTTTTTTGCTAGCCTTGCGCCAAGTAATGCTGCCTGAACCTAAAGCCTTGGAACTGACAGTGGTTTTAGAGGCGCCACCTTGCTTTTGGCGTTGCATAGAGTGATGGTTATGCTGTTGTCTTTCTTGATGCGCAGATAGCACACCGCTGCGTATGCACTCTCTTCGGCGTCGACAAATGCGTTCAATTGGACTTCGTCGGCAGCTGGCAGAGACATCTTGGAATTCTGACAGCCGTTATTAGTTGAATAGTACATTTACATTTGCACCATTTTTATACCCTACACTTAGACTGAAAGGGTTACAAACGGCGTATCAAACTGAATAATACGCCGTTTGTAACACCCAGAAGGAAGCATCTCCGGTATGGAAATGTATATATATTCTTGATAAGCATGACCTCCTGAGTCGATTTAGAGATGTCCGTCTGTCTGTATGTTGAAATCACGATTACAGAAAAACTAGAAGAGCTAAATAAATGAAACTCCTAATTTAGATTACTTATATATCTACGCTGTCTGTCAGTGAAAATGGGTATCAATCCATTATGACCTGTGAACCGACCACTTATATTCAAATTTATCATATAAAACACATCTACTGGTGAATTTTACTGTATACGTGTTCAGATAAACTTTTTTTTGGTAAAATATATATTGACTTCATGCTCAAATACATGAAAACAATGTTCTCATGCGAAACGACTTATGGTTCCCAAAAAAACAAAAAAATCGAAATTCAGTGCACTTACCCAAATGTAAATATGGGTATCAAATGAATGGAAATTCTTCAGCGATTGAAAGTTTGTAGTTATTTTCAGGATTCGTATACCCTGGTGACCTATATACAACTTTGAAAGGTAACCACACATATGTGTAGGGTATTTATAGTCGGCTTAGACCGACTATAATTTTGATAATCCTAACTATTATAATAACACCTACTATAAAATGTCCCTACTTTAAAATTTCCCATGTGATCTAATCTTTCCAACTGGTTTTGTTAAATTGTCGGTGAGCGGCTCGCCCAGCGCTATACCGGAGAGCCATATCTCTTGAAGAATTATTTTGAGACAAATGGTATATCAGGACACAAAACCAAGGGGGTCAAAAATGGACATCAGGACCTGTAGAGTTTCGCGTTTGGTCGGAGTTGTTGACTCACTCAATACATCTCGCTTTAGTTTTGCAAATCTGCAAATATATCTAAACTCGTCATTATCGGGGTCCCAATACATAACTTAAATTTTGGTAGTGGTGCCCCAAACTTTCAGCGTCTGCTGTAACGTTGTGTAGTGCCTTCATAACTTGTACAGAATTTAACGAACAGTTATGCATCTTGAATCCAGCTGCTGCATGAATTTCTCGGACGCGCAAAGCTAGGTCTGTTGCCTGTTAGTCATCTTCGGCGCTGTCAATGAAACGTAATGGTTCTTTCGTATGGTGTCAGGGATGTTCATCTTTAAATTGGTCAGCATTCTTATCGCGTAAGAAATGTGCGATACAAGGCGCGCAGCTTATGCTAAATGTTAATGCACGCATTTCAAAACACTTGGCTTATGCAGTTCCTCTCCTTTGTCGTACCACAAGAAACGCTGTGCATGCATGTCATTCTCCTTGACGTTTACTCTATAAAACATTTCAGAGATGTCTCCACATATCGGTATTTTGCCCTCTCGAAATTTTAACAATGTTTCCAGGAGTGGATGCAGCAGGTCTGGGCCGGACATCATAAAGTCGTTCAGTGACATTCCATTGAATTTAGCCGCAGCGTCCCATACAAGTCGAACTTTTTTTCTGGTTTTGGGTTTGTGACTTCGAAAATCGGCAAGTACCAGGTTTTATCATGATGCACCTCCAGTTCGGTTGGTGCTAGATTTTTAGCATACCCTTTTGAGTCAAGATTGTCAATTTGTATTTGTATAGAAGATTTTAACGTTGTATTTTTATTGTATTTACTTTGCATTGCATGCACATGAGGTGATTAAAAGCGTCTTTATAGTTATCTGGAAGTTGCGTATTTTGGTTGCGCCATAGCAGTCCGTCCTCATACTGCTCGTTGACCTTTTTGCACGTTTGCTCTAATAGTACCATAGCAATGTTGTCATCAGATGATAGCAGATGTGCTGACAAAGCTGATTCGAAGCTGAAATAGTATTTTATTATATCGTGAAGCTCATTGTATCTTTGCTGACAATCGCATGCGTGAATGTTGATGCGAAATTGTTGCGCATTTTTAGAGCTACACCATTGCAGCGTCCAGCCGAGTCGTGTTTTGGAGGCAATTGGTTAGTGTCACGATCCCTCTCGGATTTTTAATGGATTGGCTTCATTCCAGTTATCAGTGCCTATCAATATTATTGGCGTGGCATTATTGTACGGCTGAATTGGCAGCCCAGTTAAATGCGGGTATAGCTTCGACATTTCACCAGTGTCTATTGTTTGTGCTGGCAGTCCCAAATTATTAACAGTGTGGACTCCAATCAGCTTAAATTGTTTGCCATTAGTCACATTGGATATCGTAATAGTTGCCTTTATTGACTCGCTCTCCATTCTTGAGGTGTCGCCTGTCCATCTTAAACACAATGGATCTCATTCACCATCGAGGCATAGATCATTGAAAGTACTTTTTTCAAAGAGCATTACGGCAGAGCCCTCATCTAGAAATGCAAAAACTTTTTTAATTTTGTTTGGTGCATGGATATTAATGTGAATATTTCGAAAAAATGGTTGCGATTCATCTTTATTGGAGCTGTGTGCATTTACGAGCGATTTCGACTGCGCGCCTTGTTACACACTTGTTGTGCTGTTTCTGCGTTGCTCACTGAAGGCACACTTTGATGGGCAGCGTTTATTTTTGTGTAGCAGAGGACTATGTCCAATTTTACATCCATCTATTCCGCATTCCTTGTTGAACATGCATGAAGAGTGCGTCTCGCGTCATTTTTCAATTTGCCTTTTAGTTTTTGGTGGCATGCTAAAAAATTTCGATTACCGCGATTTACAACAATTTATTTAACTGAAATTAATTTTCTTTTTATTGTAAATTTATTTTTAAGAAATGTTGTATCAGCAACCACAATATTTTCCCTTGTTGACAAATTTTTTAGAGCGCTCACAACATTTATTCGTCAATAAAACACTCGACTTTTGATGTTAACAAAAATACAAGTTTATTTATATTCAGTTTAAATTAAATTCAGTTTTATGGTTTTATTAAAATTAGCAAGGTTCGAAGCACTTAAAAATAAATTGTCTCGATCCGGTCGTCGCTTTATTCTTTTTAAAAAAGTACTCAAAATCCTACTGTGTGGCCGGTATCAATTCAACAATCAGTTAAAAATATATTTTTTTTATTTTTTTATTGTTACATTTTTTATACATTTTAAATTTTAGTTATTTCCTTTTTTAGTTTACATTTTTACACTATATTTTACCTTCTCCTTCATGAATTCACATTTCACTAATGCTTTCACCCTTGCATGCGTACATAATCAGGGCAATCATGAGCCCCGTCGTAGCGGAAATTTTTATTCGGATTCGGATTTATCTATCAGATGATCCGAATCGAATTCGAAGTTTGAAATATGGCATCACAGGTTCCGTCGGAAAGGATTTACTGACAGATTTTTTACACTTTTTCTACGTATGCATTGTTGTGTCGGAATGTAATTCTTTGTGTGAACAATTTTTTGTTTTGCATTAATTAATGAATTTTTGATGTAATTCGTGCTCATGTGCTATAATTACAAATGCCGCAGAATCATTTGCTGTGCATTATTTAAGTCCGGAGTGCTACCTACCTAGCTACCTACGTCACGATGAACGTCACGAATTAACAAGAAACTACTCTACACATTGCAAATAAAAAACGTATTTTTATTTTAAAGCATAATATGAATTAATTTCATTTGTGTTGGATTAAACAAAATTATAAAAATTAGAAAAATTTAATTAGTTACATTTATTTATCCACTGAGCGACTGGCTCTTGCTGAATACGTGGCACATGGCATGCGAGTTGACTTACCGCTTTGTCGCTCTAAATTTCCAAAGTTCTCGTGTCGCTCACTGCCACATTTTCAGCTGGAGCTGGTTTTGCACGAGGTGGCCTAGGCAAACAACTCAGCCCAACCACAGTGCTGCTCAGCACACTTTTTATGATATTGCGATCTGGCCGTATTTTTACTCGATGGCCGGCAATCCGAAGAATCTCTTGCAGCAGTGTCCGTTAAAACTATAGCCGTCCGTATCGCGTGAGAAATGCAAGTGGGAGCTAGCCAAAGATCCGATACTCTTATATAGGTCCATAAATTGATTTAAATCATCCTCCTACATCAATATTTGTAGACAAATTAAACAATTTTCTTCAAAATATAAAATTTTTAACAATATGTTGCAAATTTAACACAAATTATTTTAATGTTGGTTGGTAAAGTTCCACTGCTTTGACATAAACAGCTGATTTCGAATTTTCGAAGATACACTTTGTTTAATGCAACACTGAATTCCATTCCGCACGGATCTCAAGATAGGTAAACATTCGGTAATGGTAAAAAAATAGTACAAAACGCGCGCATTTGCAAGAAACAAAAACTAACCGGAATTGTATTTTTTTTCTTTTATTTGAATAAAAACAATTTGTGATTTTTAAGATTTTTATACCCTACAGGAAGAGTGAAAGTGTATATTCAGTTTGGTACGCCGTTTGTAACACCCAGAAGGAAGAATCTCCGATATGGAGAGAATATTCTTGATCAGCATGACCTCCTGAGTCGATTTAGCGATGTCCGTCTATCCGTCTGTCAGTCCGTCTGTCTGTCCGTCTGTCTGTTGAAATCCCTACTACTTAAACAATTGAAGAGTTAGATAAATGAAACTTTTAATTTAGATTACTTATTACTTATCGGTACACCTACCCATTTGTAAATATTGGTATCAAATGTTTGTAATTATTTTCAGGATCCGTATACCCTGGTGACCAATATACCACTTTCAATAGTATACAGTTTTTAAAATCCTAACTATCATGATAACACCAAATTTTTAATTTCCCATGTGATCTAACCTTCCCAACTGTTTTTTTTTTAATTTTATTGCAACATATTAAAGGCTCTACGAATATCATCATAAAATTCATAAATACTCATGAAATTAAATAATATTATTTTCATAAAACAAATAATCACTGAGCTAAATTTTTGTATACTAAGAATTATGTCGATTTCCATGGCACTTCAGTTGTTGCCCTATTCTAACAGTTGTTGCACTGATAAATTTCCGTAGAAAAATAGCTGTTGCTCTGAGTTTTTAGTTTTTGCACTCCTTTTGAAAACAGTTTTTCACGCACACAAAGACAAAGTTATTGAATTAAATTTCAACGATTTATCACGCACTCACTAATGATTATAAACTCTTCCTTTTTTTAAGCATTAAATATTTTATCCGTCACAATATTTATAGATTAATAAAATATAATTTAGAATACTATAAACAGAAACATAATAAACAAAAAATGACAGAATTAAAAGTCTATGTGAAATTATTCACAAACACATATTAGAAAATCAAAAATGATTTCCATGGCTAGTGCAAGTATTGAGTTTTTGGGGCAACAACTAAAAACTTGCCATGGAAATCGACTCATTACATGAAACGTAAATTGGGTAATTTTAGGTTTAAAAAAAAAAACAATAGTCTGTATTTTTTTAGATTCATGAGGATTCAACATCAATCTATTTTTTTTAAATATATGATCCATTCTGAATCGAATGATACCAATCATTGCTGTGCGTATCTGCGCGAAATTGAGCCTTTTTATTACAAGCTTTTATTTAACTTCACTTGTTTGTTCGTTTTTTTTTGTGCCCGACATACTAGAGCACAAAAATATCAAATTTAACGCACTTCCTTATATCCGATCGAGAAGAAACTTGGAACACGTATGGTATTCGATGTGGCACATATAAAAGTGGCACATATTAATGTTCGAATTTTGGCCGATAGGGGGCGGTAAAGCTATTTTTGGACCGTGTGAGTTCTGTTCTATACCTAGAATGTTGAAATTTGGAATATGTATAGTTTTAGAAAGTTAAAATTTGGAATATGTATAGTTTAAGATACTTGAAAAAATATGGCAAACTCAGAACATTGAAATTTGTCTACTAGGAGGCGCATTTCCTATTAATGGACCCTCTGAAGTGCGTTCTTCACCTATAAAATTTAAATTTAAAACATGTATAGTATTGGCGACGGGGAAAAATTAGTAAACTCAGAATTTCGAATTTTCTCCGCTAGAGGGCACATTAATTATTAATGGATCCTCTGAAATGCGTTCTTCACCTAGAAAGTTGAAATATATAAGAGGTATAGTATTGAAGACTGAAATAAATATGACATACTCAGAGCTTCGATTTTCCGTCGCTAGAGGGCGTTAAATACGAAATCCTATATCGCAGTAAACACTTAACCGATCTCTGTAAAACATCGTGCATTAATCCTTTCGAGCACACAATAGTTCAGAAAGTAGTTCTAAATTTAATCGAGAGGGGGCGTTAAAGGCAAACTTTTATATCTCGGTAACCATTGAACCGATCTATGCAAAACTTCATTAAGTGACGGGACCCATATTTAACATATTGTTACGAAATGATGTAATTTGCCCCATAGTGCAAGCAATCAACAATAATTAATGAGACGCAAGACAATTCAGCGCACTAAGCATGTGTTAGAAAGAGACGGACGATCATTCAGCGCACTGAGGCAGTGTGCGAGAAAGAGATGGAAGATCAGCGCATTAAAACACATTAGTGCGAATGAGATGCCAATAGCATGCGTCATTCACGAAACGAGTAGAAGGTTCTCGAAACAAGTCGAAGCTTGTCGAAACGTGTCGAACTGATGCATGCAGTATATAAGGGAGCCGCATCAGAGGTACAGCACTTCAGTTGTGATTTGATAGTAAAATAGTGCGTCTCGTGAGTGAACATTGTAAAGCTAAATTGTAGAAACTCACAGTTGATATAAGTGATTATTCTTTAAGTTGTTATTTAAAGTGAATTAATAAAGTTAGTTTTTATAATTTAAACCAAACATAAGAGTGTTTTTATTTTGTACACAATCCAGAGATACGAACTTGTAGAACAGTTTTCCGTAGACTGAATTTTCGTAGCATTGGTGTCAGAAGTGGGATTGTGATACAAAATGGTTAAATTCGAACAACTTAAAGTCGACCAGCTAAAGAAGGAGCTGGCGATTCATAATCTTCCAACTCTAGGTACGAAAGTAGAGCTACAAAAGCGCCTAATGGAAGAATTAGAGAACCACGGCATTGACCTCGCAGACCACGAGTTTGAAGTGGAAGCTGCAATAGCGTCATCGAAAATTGTGGACACGGAGCATAAAGTACCTTCCCAAAGTTTTGATATGAGCCAGTTGCTCGTAGCAATACAACAACAGCTTCAAGATTTCTAGAAAATTCAAAACAATTCCATGAAAATTCCAATCAACTTAAAACAGAACTAGATCAAAAATTTCTAGAAAATTCAAAACAATTCCAAGAAAATTCCAACAAAATGGAACAGAAATTTCTAGAAAAATTCAAAACAGCTCCAAGAAAATTCGACCAGAATAAAACAGAAACTTCTAGAGAATTCAAACCAACGTCAAGTAAAAATTGAGCAACAGATGCAGGAACATTCTTAGCAGCTTCTGGAAGTTTCTAATAAACTCCATGGCAAAGTAAACGAACTTGAGGCACATGGAAGGCAAATTTGGAAAATTGGAAAATGGCATCGACAAAAAGTTCCAGAAAATGCATGAAGATTTCGGTGCTTTACATCTAAGTGGACCTACACAGCATGTTCTTAGTGGTTCGAAGCTGAATTCGCCGATTTACGATGGAACTACAGCGTTCAACATTTTCAAGCTCCAATTTGAGACAACGGCTGTAAGTAATCGAAGGAACAATGAAGATAGCGTAGCAGTGCTTATTCTGACCCTGAAAGGTGGAGCAGCCGAAGTATTGCAGACTGTTCCAGAAAGCGATAGAAATAGTTACACAGCGGTTATGGCTGCACTGCAACGGAAATATGGAAGTGATCACATGAAGCAGATCTACAGAATGGAACTAAAAGGAATGGTGAAACATTGCAGGCGTATACAGCGGACATCGAGAGGCTTGCGCATTTGTCGTATTCAGATTCAGCAAGTGATTTTATAGAAAAGTGAAAAATCGAAGCGTTTGTTGATGGCATACGCGATCAAGAGACAAAACGTGCAACAGTGATTGCGCCCAAGGTAACATTTACGGAAACGATTACCATCGCTCTACCACAGGAGACAGCAAATTCGTTGTGCCGAACGGCTCCAAAGGCGCGTGGAATTGATGTGGAGAACGATGATTTATTTCAAGTAGTGTGCCAAGCAGTTAAAGCAGGCGTTAAAACCGAACACACATCAGCCAACAAAGATACCCAATTCAAAGGTAAGTGTTACAACTGTGATACAAATGGGCATATGGCACGTGACTGTCGTAAAAAACGCAAACGCTCAATAAATCAATCTGCAGATGAACCCAGACATGAAGAAAGACAGGATCATGTCCAAAATAGCGTAAATTTCAATCAAGCTTTAAACTAAAACTAGTCAGATCTGCGGGGCACGAAGAGGCTCCACGAAGAGGCTCCAATCAGAGGAAAAATTACCAAGGAAATCACTATTGGTACTACGACAGTTAAGCATGATTTTATAGTGGCGGAAATAGTAGACGAAATAATACTTGGCATGGACTTCATGATAAGGAACGGTTTCACACTAGATCTAACAAGAAAAATTTTGAGTTATGTCAACACAGAGATCCAACTAAACATTGATTGTGACCAGAGCCCGAAAATTAAACAAGTTATCGCTCACAAAAATAGAAAAATGCCACCTAATTCAGAAGCAATTGTGTGGGCGAAATTAAATGGAGGTTGTGGGATAAGCAAGTTGTGGGTTATAGAAGCGAATGATGAGCAAATGAGCAGAAGTAATATTGTTGTCGGAAGAACATTAGTAGAAGCGACTAAAGACAAAGTTGTTCCAATAAGAGTTCTCAAAATGGAAAACTCGCAATCAAGTGACTACGGCACATCGCAAATAAACAAACAATCTACTCACAGGTTTATAAAGGAGTGGACGAAGAATTTGGCTGCCAAAGAAAAGTGTCAACTGCAAAAGTTAATTGGTAAATATCGGTGTATATTTGCTGAAAAGGGCCAAAAGGATGGCGAACTGCCATTGTAAAACATCGAATAGATACTGGTGATTCTAACCCAATTCGTCAAGCACCAAGAAGGGTACCACTTGCGAAAAGAGACGAAGTATCACATTTGGTTGAAGAAATGCACACAAATGGCGTGGTGGAACCATCTGAGAGTCCATGGAGTTCACCAGTAGTATTGGTGAAAAAGAAGGACGGTAGTACTCGGTTCTGCGTTGATTACCGAAAACTTAATGATGTAACCAAGAAGGATAGCTATCCTTTGCCTTGAATCGACGATACCTTGGATACACTCTCTAATGCAAAATGGTTTTCTACGTTAGACTTGCAAAGTAGTTACTGGCAGGTAGAAATCGATAAGAACGATGGAGAGAAGACTGCATTCAGTACTGGCGATGGACTATGGCAATTTCTGGTAATGCCATTTGGACTGTGCAATGCCCCAGCTACATTCGAGCGGTTAATGGAGCACGTATTAAAAGGTTTACACTGGAAAACATGCCTGGTATACCTTGATGACATAATTGTTATGGGCAAGGATTTCAACGAACATCTAAGAAATCTAGAAGAAGTTTTTCTTCGATTGGAAAGTGCGGGACTGAAACTTTGCCCAAAGAAATGTTCACTTTTTAAGAAAGAAGTCAAATATCTGGGTCATCGAGTTAATACAGAAGGTGTACATACCGACGAGGATAAAATAGTTGCCGTAAAAGAGTGACCCAGAACACAGAACCTACATGACCTTCGAAGCTTCTTGGGGCTATGTACATACTACAGGCGATTTGTTCCAGGTTTTGCCAATGTTGCTAGCAGTCTTCACGAATTGACAAGAAAGAACCGCGCATTTCAATGGGGTGATGATCAAGAAAGGGCGTTTTTGAAATTAAAAGATCTACAATTCTTGCGTATTCAAGTCCAGGTGAGAAATTTATACTTGATACGGATGCAAGCGGATACGGAATAGGCGGAGTTCTTTCTCAAGTAATCAATGGGCAGGAAAAAGTGATCGCAGACTACAGTAAAACATTATCCAAGCCCGAGCGAAATTACTGTGTCACCAGGAGGGAGCTTCTTGCTGTAATTGAAAGTGTGAAAAATTTCCATAAGTATCTGTACGGACAACAGTTTCACTTGAGAACCGATCACGCAGCACTACGATAGTTACTTCAGTTCAAAGATCCGGAAGGCCAAATTGCGCGTTGGATAGAACGATTACAGAGCTACGATTTCTCAATCGAACATCGTAAAGGAGGAAATCATGGAAATGCAGATGCTCTGTCACGACGCCCATGTAAACTAGAATGCAGACATTGTTCAAGAGCTGAAGGAAAAAAAAAACATAATTGACATTCGTTTGCTAAATGTTTTGCCCGATGAAAAATGGACTCCGGAACAAATTGAAATTGATCAAAAGAGTGATCCCGACATCACAAAAATCAAATGTTCAAGGAACAGCAAAGAAAACCATCATGGGAAGATATAGCTGCGGACAGTCCAATAACTAAAGCTTACTGGGCACAGTGGCAGAGCTTAAAGCTACAAGATGGTTGCTTATATCGTGTATGGAAAAATGAAGATCGCACATCCGCTCGAAGTTTGATTTTTGTTCCCAAGTCAAAAATAAAAGAGATATTAGCGGAATACCATGGTGGATCCAGTGGTGGTCATTTGGGCATTAATAAAACGGTCGAAAAGGTAAAGAAATGTTTTTATTGGATTGGATGCCAAGAGTCAGTCGCCGATTGGATTCTCAGTTGTCCGCAATGTGTACCAGCAAAAGGACCAACAGTCAGAAGTCGCGGCAGGATGCATCAGTACAACGTGGGAGCACCACTCGAGCGTATTGCCATGGATGTCGCCGGGCCGTTTCCAATCAGTGATGCGGGTAATAAGTATGTCATTGTCGTCATTGACTATTTCAGCAAGTGGCCTGAAGTGTATCCCATGCCAAATCAAGAAGCCACAGCAGTTGCGGATGCATTAGTTAACAACTGGGTAAGCCGTTTTGGAGTACCGTTGGAATTGCATTCAGATCAAGGAAGAAATTTTGAATCTGCAGTTTTTAAGGAAGTATGCAAAATCCTCAACATACACAAAACACGAACAACGCCTTTGCACCCGCAATCAGACGGCATGGTGGAGAGATTCAATCGGACTTTGGAAGAGTATCTGAGAAAAGTGGTTGATAAATATCAAAAAGATTGGGATACACACATACCACTATTTCTCACGGCTTATCGAACGGCGGTTCATGATACCACAGTAGCTTCACCATCTAAAATTGTTTTTGGAACAGACTTAAGATTACCTGCGGATTTAAAGTTTGGAGCGAGTCCTTCAGCTGAAATTCCTATACACAATTATGTTTCCAGAAAAAGTGAAGAAATGAACGAAGTGCATCAATTTGTAAGACAGCGTACACAATTTGCGAGTGATAAGATGAAGGCCAGATACGACTTGCGCACAAATTCAGAGGAATTTACGGAAGGAGAACTTGTTTTGCTCTATAACCCACAAAGGAAGAAAGGCTTATCCCCTAAGCTACACACACACTGGGAAGGACCATATAAGATAATTAAAAGAATTAACGATGTCGTGTATCGGATTCAAAATACTGCAGGCGGTAGACGAAAAATGAAAGTAGTACATTTAGAAAGGTTGGCGCCATTCAGAGAGAGAGAGGATTAACATCTGTTCGGGACGAACAGATTTAGATGGAGGGCAGTGTTACGAAATGATGTAATTTGCCCCATAGTGCAAGCAATCAACAATAATTAATGAGACGCAAGACAATTCAGCGCACTAAGCATGTGTTAGAAAGAGATGGAAGATCAGCGCATTAAAACACATGAGTGCGAATGAGATGCCAATAGCATGCGACATTCACGAAACGAGTAGAAGGTTCTCGAAACAAGTCGAAGCTTGTCGAAACGTGTCGAACTGATGCATGTAGTATATAAGGGAGCCGCATCAGAGGTAGAGCACTTCAGTTGTGATTTGATAGTTAAAAAGTGCTTCTCGTGAGTGAACATTGTAAAGCTAAATTGTAGAAACTCAACAGTTGATATAAGTGATTATTCTTAAAGTTGTTATTTAAAGTGAATGTATAAAGTTAATTGTTATAATTTAAACCAAACATAAGAGTGTTTTTATTTTGTACACAATCCAGAGATACGAACTTGTAGAACAGTTTTCCGTAGACTGAATTTTCGTAACAATATGCTAGTGTATAGTTCCATATAGTTCCATCGATAGTGGACGGTAAGGTCAAAACATATCTTGGTAACTACTGAACCGATATATGAAAAACAGTTAAATATTATATCGATAGAGTTCTAGTTCTATATTATATCGATGGAGGGTGTTAAGATCAAAATATTATATCTGGGTAACCACTTAACTGATTTCGACAGGAAATCCTTGAGACAATTTTCAAAAGCTAGAAAGTAATTCTAAATTCCAGGGCAAATATTATAACTCTGAAACCGCTGAACCGATCTATGCAAAACTTAATACAGTGACCTTCGCGCATCCATTTTAACATATGCTAGAGTGAACCACATTTTATCGGTAGAGTGCAAAATAATAATATAAAAAGGTTCAAATGACGTAAGTTACGTCATTAGAATTTTTTTTTTGATAAAACTGTTGCAATGGGCACATTATCAATTAAGGTTCGACATTGGAACATGCTATTCTATGGTTATTGAAACAGTTTTATCAAAATCCATGTTTTTGTTCAATCCAGTGGCCATATAATGACTAAAAAAGTAAGAATAAAAAAATAATAAAAAAAAACTTTTAAAGAACAAGCTTTTAAAAAAATGTGTACTAAAAAATTAAACAATAAATTTACAAAAAATATAAAATATAATTAGAGTAGGTATGTTTATTTATAATGGATACATATTAATATAAGAAATAAATTAAATTTTATTCAAATTATATTATTTAGATATACGTTTATAAGCAATAAATTTTAAAATTTACTAAAAGGTTTGTAAATACAAAAATAAAATCGTGCGGCGAAAATATTAAAAACTACCAGCATATTACATTCGTAAATATGTAGCCTAAATATGAATTTTAGCTATCAAAGGAATACAATTATGATGATATTTATATTTATCTTATACATCACAAACCTACAACTCTTTATACTTTATATCTCGCAACCGCTCAGCACACTATAACTCAGCACATAACGCGAAGTACCGAGATCGACTTCTTGCTCACCCAAACTTTCCCGCGCGAAATCTCCTCGAGACCACCGGGCTAAGAAATATGCTAGAACGTCCTATTCCACTACAATCATAACTGCATAATTTAAAATAAAAATGTAAAAACCGATATGAAAGGAAAGCAATGGCTCTACTTTCACATGTCATGTAAAGACAAAAATTTGTATTATATATATATTATTATTTGAATTGTTTATTGTCAATATGGACAGATTGTAAATAAAACTGGAGATAAAAAAAAATAAAAAAAAAAAAAATATATATATATATATATGGGCAACAAAAATTAATAAATGTAAAATGTACCTTTTGAAAGTCAAACACGATTTTTATGTATTTTTGTATTAGTACACGCAGAGAAAAAACATGATTGTTGCAACAAAACAATGATTGGAGTAGTCATAGAATGATTGCTGATATCATAAATGATTGCAACCATCATTCTTAATTTTTTAAAATGATTAAGTCATTCTTTTAATGATTTCTAGAATCATAGTATGATTAAATTCAATGATTGGAATAGCTAATAATTGTAGCAAAAGTGTTATTTAAATATGAATGATTGCCAGAATAATAATATTGATCAATCATGCAACAATCATGGTTTCATAAATCATGTTGCCTCAATGAATAATTGATATAACCATACTATGATTAAAATTTTGAGAAAAGTTCTCAACTGTACAGAGAGTAATTTTTGTAGATTCAGTGTTACACTAGACTTCGTCAAGAAAGGTCATCGTGTCGTCGGTATTATTTATTTTTATAAATATAGTGCTTATTTTTACATAAATAAGAAATGTTATAATTTTAGGAATGCGTGTTGGTAACAATTTAATTAATAAACTTCGATTTTACGCAGAACGGAATAAATGCTGCGAATAACAATGAACAACGTCAGTCAAAAAGCAACAGCATAAAAAGCAACGTCAGTTAAAAAGCAACAGCACGTGTTAAATGTCCCTATTTCCTGTTAAATAAAGACACTTACTTCATCTTCTTTTCTGCATTTAACCTCGTCTTTCTTTATTTTTATATCACTATTAATTACTTTACAATCTTTTTGTTTATGTTACGTTCTACAAAAAAGTACAATATACAACTCAACTTAAAAACTAAATAACTATAGCTTATATACTAATACTTAATCTAAGTTTCAATGCTACTTTTCCAGAGTCTTTTGCGGCTTCTGCCTTGAAACATAGTTTTGACCATTCACAGTATGATATTCTGCTTTTGCCCAGAAGCATCATTTTAAGCAATGACAAGTTCCGTAAAGAACTAAAGTTCGATCCACAACTCGAGTTCTTAACGTTGAACGTGAAAGAAAACTCTTGCATAATCAGCAACCCGCGATGACATTGAATTTATCTTTGCTAACAAACATATGGCTCCACGAGCTTATTTTCTTCAAGCTAGCAACTTGATGCTGCTGCGAATTTGGTTTATAGTTACAATTGCTGACTAAGTAAATTGTCGCCGCTTATTTTCTCATGATTGCCTTGAATTACTCTACGAATTATAGACGCATTAGTTGCAACGGGTAAATAAGTCTCGTGACTATGGCGCCACCTACTGCCTCTTCGCTTCACTAGCGACATGTTCACATATCACTATCACAGAACTGGTCTTTAAAATCCTGTAATTTTTTTTTTACAAATAAAGCAACGCTTAGTGGATGCCCCCAATTCGTGCAATGCACAGTGTTGATAGTAAGAAATTACTATATGTTAAAGGGAGGAAAGATGGAGTAGTGTCGCTGAATGTTTTTTTTCAATTTCCCAATATTAAAAATGTCGGGAAAAACAGACGCAGGGAGATTGTTCCACAAACGTATCGTGCGACTGAAGAATGAATTATCTCTGTAAACCGAGTGGACTACAAAAGGGTGGGCTTGGTTCGATGCCCGATTACAACGAGATAATACACGAACTGGTAGAATCAGGCCATGAATTTCCCTCGAACTCTTAAAATTGTAATATCTATAAAACAGGATTACACACCCTACGATCCTTCGATGCTCAAGAGTACCATTAGAGGACGAAATAATTTCATTGAATTTCGAAATATTGCATATTTTGGATTCGCTCCTCCAAAGAATATTTTGAAGCCCCTACCCAAATGTCCGAGTTGTATTCCATTTTTTGTGTAGACAATGTGCAAGTCATCGGGAGTGTAGTATGCCTTACACCGTTTCAGAAAACCGAGGCACTTTGCAACTTCTTTGGACACATCAAATATGTGATCATTTCAACGGAGATCACATTGAATTCATATGCCCAGAACGTCAAGAGCAGTTTAATGCGCAATATCGACAGAGCTCAGAAAAAGGGGAGGGAGGGGTGAATCCATTCTTTTGTGAGATAAAAGATTACAGTGGGCCTTGCTTGCATTACAATCAACTCTATTTGCAAGACCCCACTCGGAGATTGATTTAAGGTCATTATTAAGTGAGTCATTCATAGTGCGTCCTTTACTCTCAATCGTCATTGAGTTTGGGAGCTTGTTGAATGAAGATAGTTCCCAAGGTGAAAGTTTATTATGCTTTCCAATGGTACCGATCACGTGTTAGAGCAATTTTAGCAGCGAATCACTACATGTGACTTACTGACTATATTTATACCATATTTACATATATGTAGTTATCGTCACGATAGGGTGTTGAAATTTTGTCAAGATGTTATGAACTGTTCTCCCTTCCATAACTTGAGGTACGTTGACTCGTAAGGTATACTTGAATTTTTCCATATACATGTGTTAAATTCAAATTTTCTAAATGAAGAAAATACTTTAGAGCGCTCATTAGCGGAGAAAATTCGATGTTCTAACATTGACATATTTTTCCCTGGAACCATAATATATGTTTTAAATTTCAATATTCTATAGGAAGAACGTACTTTATAAGGTCTATTAATAAACTCTTACGAAATATCAAGGATTGAAACCTAAACAGATTCGATTTCGGTTTTGAGTTTTTATTAGGAAACGGTTAAATTCGGTTTTTGTATTAAAATTATTTTTTTCCATATTGTCATAAACAGAACCAGTTGGGAAGGTTAGATCACATGGGAAATTTTAAAGTAGGTGTAATTATGATAGTAGGATTATCAAAATTATAGTCGGTCTAAGCCGACTATAAATACCCTACACATATGTGTGGTTACCATTCAAAGTGATATATAGGTCACCAGGGTATACGAATCCTGAAAATAACTACAAACATTCAATCGCTGAAGAATTTCCATTCATTTGATACCCATATTTACAAATGGGTAGGTGTACCGAATTTCGATTTTTTTTTGTGAACCACAAGTCTTTTCTCCGGAAAACTTTATTATCATGTATTTGAGCATGATGTCAATATATATTTGACCAAAAAAGTTTACCTAAGCACGTATACATAAAAATTGATCTTTATATGTACATTTTATATGAGGTATTTGAACATAAGTTGTCGGATCATAGGTCACAATGGACCGATCTCGCCAATTTTTTCGCACATACAGCGTAGGTATATTAGTAATCTAAGTTATAAGTTTCATTTGTCTAGCTCTTCAATTTTAAAAGTAGTAGGGATTTCAACAGACAGACAGACGGACAGACAGACGGACAGACAGACGGACAGACAGACGGACAGACGGACAGACGGACATCGCTAAATCGACTCAGGAGGTCATGCTGATCAAGAATATATATACTTTTCCATACCGGAGATGCTTCCTTCTGGGTGTTACAAACGGCGTACCAAACTGAATATACCCTTTCACTCTTAGTGTAGGGTATAAAAATATATTATACTTATACAAGTAGCAATGAAAAAACACACTATAAATCTAGGGATGCGGACGAGAGAATTCAAAAAACAATTCAACAAGATTGACTTTATTTTTTTTGACAATATATTTTGTGGGATTTTTTGTTCTGATAATTTTTGAATGCAAATAAAAGAATTTATTACATTTTTTCGCCAGTCTAGTTAACACAACATTAAACAATTAAATACAATAGTCAAGAATATGTCAAAAATTTAAATAAATAAATAAATATATTACAGTCCGTCTCCGTTGGTTTTAATATTGAAACTCACAATAATACCCTGTATACATCACATGACAACAAACAGACTCATGACACACACTACAGTACCCCGCCATAAAAACACTTTCATATATCTATATTTTTATACCCTACACCTATGAGCCAAAACCAACTACATGACATCGACATAAAATTACCGACTAATGATAGGTAATGAATCATAGCAGATATGCATATAATTTTTTTTATATTAGTATTGTACTTTTCTTATAATTCCTATTTAACCAAAGAAACATGAAAAATTAAATTTTTGTGCCCCATCCCAAAATATATCAAATATTTCACTATATTTATAATGACAAAATTGTAACATATTCCATATCATTGATATTAAAGATAAGAACAGATACATTCATAAATAATTCGTATTAAATTTTGCTCTGATGGATTTAGATAAACTATTTTTCACTTTAGAATACGATTAACACGAATTAACACGCGATGTTTTAATTTCAAATACAGGCGAACAATGATAAATTAATTGTGAATAAGTATGAATTGCCCCATTTTGCACCTTTTAGTGTATCTCTTGTAAAATTGGTGTATTTCATATGGGTAACATAGTGATTTTCCCCATTAAATTAAAAAAATATATATATATTACAATCTTTTTTCTAAAATCCATGAAATCAGTCTAATATAACATTTTCTCTCAACAATATTGTTCGACTTCGTATAAGTTTTTAAGTTCGTCATTTTTATTTTTATACCCTACACTAAGAGTGAAAGGGTATATTCAGTTTGGTACGCCGTTTGTAACACCCTGAAGAAAGCATCTCCGGTATGGAATAGTATATATATTCTTGATCAGCACGACCTCCTGAGTCGATTTAGATGTCCGTCTGTCTGTCTCTCTGTCCGTCTGTCCTTCTGTCTGTTGAAATCACGATTACAGAAAAAGTAGAAAAGCTAGAGCAATGAAACTTTAGATTTAGATTACCTATATATCTAAGCTGTCTGAACAAGAAAATTCTATTGTGACCTGAGAACCGACCACCTTTGTTCAAATACCTTATATAAAATTTACATCTACAGATCAATTTTACTGTATACGTGCTTAGGTAAACTTTTTTGGTCAAATATACATTGACATCATGCTCAAATACATGAAAATAATGTTTTCTTGCGAAACGAGTTGTGGTTCCCAAAAAAAAATTCGAAATACGGTACACCTACCCATTTGTAAATATGTGTATCAAATGAATGGAAATTCTTCAGCGATGGAAAGTTTGTAGTTATTTTCAGGATTCATATATCCTGGTGACCTATATACCAATTCGAATGGTAACCACATATATGTGTAGGGTATTTATAGTCGGCTTAGACCGACTATAATTTTGCTAATTCTAACTATCATAATAACACATACTTTAAAATTTCCCATGTGATCTAACCTTCCCAACTGGTTTTTATTTCCCATTTTAATATGAAAAACACATCCTCAAATACATTACTACAAAAAATAAAGAAAATAATAATCTGAAAACTTTTTATAATATTGGTCATAAAAATTGATTTTTTTCCAAATGTGGGGGGGTGTGACACATAAAATTTCCGAATAGATTATTTTTTTTTTATTAAATTTTTAAATCTTGTAAATTCTTGTAAAAAAAATCTTGTATATTCATGTATGTAACTGCAAAACATAATTTTCCCCTGTGTATACATAAATAAAAATTGTAATCACCTGATATCCAACCGGATTTTGGATTATTTCAAAGTGGGCGGGAAAAAAGTTACAAAAATATAAAAAGTGACCTCAACGTCACGTGGTACCCTTTAAACATAAAAAATTAAAAATTTTTAACTTAATTTTTTGGAATATGAGAGTGAAAAGATTAACTTTTAAAAAACTTAAAATCCCTTACATACATTAACCCTCAAAATAGAACTCGCGATTCTGGACAACGTTTGTTCTACGACTTTGCGCATAGGTGTTACTTACATGAACCAGATCAAAAATTCCTCGTTGGTTTCTTGCGGAAAATCGTGGAAAATGTAAATAAAAGCATAAAAGTATGAATAATTGTGGTTTGTTTTGATGAAACAGTTCTTTTTTATGAATTCACTCCGGCCATTGTTGATGTCATATTTACTCCATTAATTTCAAAGCACTTATTCTGTTCGAAAATCAGGAATTCTGTAATTTGTAAACAACAAATTTAACAAAAAAAAAATATAAAAAAACATTTCTATAGAATTTCACATATGCATTTTGAACTTCCGGTGCCTGATGGTTCCGCAAAGAACCAACCAAAAATTCGAAAAAATCCACTAAAATAAAAAGTGAAATTTATTTCAAACACTTACAATAGCTTCTAGATACTACTAATATTTTTTTGAAAGTACTCAATTTTACAAAAGTTAATTTTCTTGAGGTTACTTGCCCTTACTGGACACCGGCAAATGAAGTTTGTTTTAAACGAGAATCGGCGCAAACAGTGGCGCTTGGATCTATAAACTTTTTAAATGTCGATGCGGGAAGATTAAATAAAAATCGTTGAACAACGTTTGGATTTTCATCCGTTGGATCCTGGCGGAACCAGTGGGCATTTAAGGGTAAAATGTTTATTTTTGTATATAATAGTCAGTCAATTTTTTTAGAATTTTATATTGCACTGTTAGAAGCGCCGCAGGAATTTTTTTATTCAAAAAAATCGCGTCATTTTTTTTAATTATTTGTAATCTAAAGTTATTTTTTATTATTAGTGTATTTTTATATTATTATAGTTATATACACAATAGAAACGCCGCAGGCAAATTTTTTGGAAAATTTTCATTGGAATTATCTGTTTGAATAGTAAATTTTCTGAACATATCCTCTCGTTTTTTTATTGACCTTCAAAATATCCAAACAAAAAGAAAGATTCACAAAATCCTGTACATTCATGTATATACCTTGTAATATATGTTTGCTGCAAAATATAAATTTTCCCTGTGTATATATGAATCAAAATTGTAATCACACGATATCCAACCGGATTTTGATTATATCAAAGTGAAGTTATCGGTCTAAGCCGACTATAAATACCCTACACATATGTGTGGTTACCATTCAAAGTGATATATAGGTCACCACGGTATACGAATCCTGAAAATAACTACAAACATTCAATCGCTGAAGAATTTCCATTCATTTGATACCCACACCCAGAAAAAAAATCATGGTAAATTGATAGTATTTCAATAGAAAAACAATAATTTATACCATTAAAATTGGTCAATAGGATGCGTCCCATTTGTTCTGTAATATTGAAACTGTTAATACAATGTGTGGTTGTACCATAAATTTTATAATGTGATATTGTAATGTCAATAAGAAAGACCTATGAAAATTTAATGATACGTATTATTAATTTTATGGTAAAGTCGAATTACATTTTCCTAATAATTTATTAAAACAAAAATGTATTTTAGTTAATTTATTGTATATATTATTTCATTTAAATGTCGAAATTGATATTCACTTTTTACAACACACACATAAAAAGATACTTCTTGCTGCAAAAGGTTATAACACATTTAATGTTTGCTTTGGTTTCCAATAATTGATTGTAGTACTTGAGTCTGCAGTTATTTTTGAGTCCGTTGCCATAATAGAAGTTCGATGTATTATTTATTTTCTGTAATTAATATAAATATAAATAAATATATAAATATAATTTATTTACATTAAATACATTGAGCCCTTACCAATGTCGCGTTTAATAATGTGGATTATAACAAAAAAATTCATGCGACCATTTTGAGTAACCACGCAGAATGACGTACAAAACGAAAATGTTTGCATTCGTTTTTATGTTTTTTTTACACCACGTTTATTATTATAGGAGGAAACCATTAAAACAACAGTATTTATTCTATTTAAAATAATATTATTGAAATATTTAAATTTATGGTACTGAATTTTTCAAATACTATTGAATAAATTAGAAAACTTTTGATTTAAAAATAAAAAACTATTAATACATGAATCATAAGATAAATGGTCGTACCATAAAGTACTTAATGGTACATTTTCTTCTGAGTGCATATTTACAAATGGGTAGGTGTACCGAATTTCGATTTTTTTTATTTGTGAACCACAAGTCTTTTCGCCGGAAAACATTATTATCATGTATTTGAGCATGATGTCAATATATATTTGACCAAAAAAGTTTACCTAAGCACGTATACATAAAAATTGATCTTTATATGTACATTTTATATGAGGAATTTGAACATAAGTGGTCGGATCATAGGTCACAATGCACCGATCTCGCCAATTTTTTCGCACATACAGCGTAGGTATATAAGTAATCTCAGTTATAAGTTTCATTTATCTAGCTCTTCAATTTTAAGTAGTAGTAGGGATTTAAACAGTCAGACGGACATACAGACGGACATACAGACAGACAGCCAGACAGACAGACGGACAGACATCGCTAAATCGACTCAGGAGGTCATGCTGATCAAGAATATATATACTTTTCCATACCGGAGATGCTTCCTTCTGGGTGTTACAAACGGCGTACCAAACTAAATATACCCTTTCACTCTTAGTGTAGGGTATAAAAATACCTTTAAATATATTCTGTATCCTTTAAAACTTTTTTTAACTTCATTTTTTGGAATATGGATGTGGCAAAATTAAATTTTTAAAAGTCGGGCCCGACATTGGAATACCCTACACCTTTGTTGGGGATATTAATGGGGGATATTTAATTGTATACCTTTATTTTAAAGTTTTTAATTATGCTGAACCTCCTCACCCTCAGAATATTATTCACATATCAGAAATTTACGTCTTATATCCCCATAAATTAAAAAATTGATATAAATGTAATAAAAAAAATAGAAAAATATAATTGGGCGACCACGCCTATATTTAAAATTTTGTAAGGCTAATATTTCATAGTTTTGATTTTAATAATTTACGGATCAAATTTCCACTATGAAAACCCGACCGATTTGGCTCATTTTCAAACTCAGTTCCTACTTTTGGCTAAAATATAATAATAATAATAATAATAATAGTATGGCACTACAGTCCTATAAGAACTTAGGCCGAGCTCTCTCACCATTTTAGAGCTGTGCGTGTTATATTTGTTCTCAAAGTGGTGGGACTTACAGTTTATTGCCGAATCCGAACGGCGGGTGAGAGCTTTTCATAGGCAATGTTTTACTCTCGTAGGTTTGCCATTTACTGCCGAGAGGTAGCGTGGTATATAAAAATGTTTTTATGAAAAGATGTTGTTTGCCCCAGTCCAGGCTTGATCCGGGGACCTTTCGGCTCGCAGTCCAACGCACTAACCACTGAGCTACCGCGGCTACTATATTGAGACGAAATTTCAAGATTTGCTGTATTCGGACAGCAAGACAGACAGACAGACGGACATGGCTAAACGGACTCGGGTGGTGATGCTGATCAAGAATATATATACTTTTCCATACCGGATGCGCCTCCTAAGGGGCGTTACAATATATGCACCAAGTTAATATACTCTGTACCTCATAGGTGTACAGGGTCTATTTTTGTATATAATAGTCAACCAATTGTTTCAGTATTTTATATGACACTGTTAGAAACGCCGCAGGCCATTTAAAAAAAAATCGCGCCTTTTTTTTTGGTTTAATTATTTGTAATCAAAAGTTTTTTTTTAGTGTATTTATATCCTACACCTGTGAGGTACAGGGTACATCCGTATATATGGTAATTTGTGAAATACTGCTTAAAACGCGATTTTTCGCGAAATTTCGTATCAATAATTTTTAGCCAAAAGTTAGTTCTGTCAATGGAAATGAACTAAATCGGTTTACGGACACGCCCACCTCCCATACAAGTCACTTGTATATAACATTTTAGGAACAAATAACTCGAAAAATATTCAAGATATACTTATAAAATTTAAAATGTATTGTTGGAATTCACCTAGAAATATGTGTTCCTAGAAATATTCTCTTTGCAATAGTGTATATTTTATTCGCAAATTATGAAAACATATTTTTGAAATATTAGCCTTAAATCTCCACATATGTTTTAAAAGTAGGCATGATCCGCCCATAATTTTTATGTATACGTGCTTAGGTAAACTTTTTTGGTCAAATGTATATTGACATCATGCTCAAATACATGATAATAATGTTTTCCGGCGAAAAGACTTGTGGTTCACAAAAAAAAAAATCAAAATTCGGTACACCTACCCATTTGTAAATATGGGTATCAAATGAATGGAAATTCTTCAGCGATTGAATGTTTGTAGTTATTTTCAGGATTCGTATACCCTGGTGACCTATATATCACTTTGAATGGTAACCACACATATGTGTAGGGTATTTATAGTCGGCTTAGACCGACTATAATTTTGATAATCCTAGCTATCATAATTACACCTACTTTAAAATTTCCCATGTGATCTAACCTTCCCAACTGTTTTTTTTTTTACTTTCATATCAATTTTTTAAATTATTGGGATAAAATGTCTGATATATAAATAATATTATTAGTGTAAGAATGTTCAACATAACTAAGAACTTTAAAAGGTAGGTATGGGAGATTTCCATATTAATATCCCCACCAAAGTGTAGGATATTCCATATTCGGGCCCGACCGAAAAAGTCCGTCCCATATGACCGAACTTACCCATGTGACCTATTTTTGTATTAATAATAGAAGCGCCGCAGGTTAACTTACCCATGTGACATATTTTTGTATTAATAATAGAAGCGCCGCAGGCAAATTTTTTGGAAAGAATAGAAATAACATCCAAATAATTATGAAATAATATCTAACATAATACGTCTCCTACTAAACTTTTAATAACATAAGTAAAAATCTTATTTTTAAGAAAATAAGGATCTGTGTTCATCTAAATTGCTGAATTAACTAATGTAGTGTTTGTAACATTTTCTTAGGGAACATTTCCTATAGAGCCATTCCACACCAAATCGACCAACGGTTGGAACTCACCTTCTTCGATTTCAATGAAATTTGTGCAACTGATAAAGGGTATCAAGATATGCATTGATCAAATTTTTTTTACGCCCACAAATTTCAGTGGTTCAAAGTTGCAAAAAATGATACAGAAATCACTTTTCTCTGGTTGTTCATATTTCAATATCTCTTAAAGTATAAATGATAGAAACTCCTTTGATGACTCGTTTTAAAGCTATTAATATAATTATACCAATTAAGTTGTAACTTCTAAACTTGAACATGTGGCCCGTGGTAATTATCCTTGCACTTCAAAATTGATGTCCTTAAAAAGGACCCTTTTTAAAATTCTGAAAAAAATCACATATTTTGCTTGTATTAATGTAAATGTGCATGCCAAATTTAAAGATGGTATTTTATTTTCATCGTATTTTAAAAATTATTTTTCTAAATTTTTACATATTTTTTGTATTGAAAAAAAAAAAAATTTATTCAAAATTAAAATTTGCAATAATTTTTTAATTTTTTTGTAACTCTGAATTCGAGAATAGCGTCAGTTTCACCAAATTGTCTCTAGTTTTTGAGATATATACCATTTTTCGAAAATCGTAAAAACTATATCCCAAAATCAATATCTCAAAAACTAGAGTCAATATGATAAAACTGACGCCATTTTAGAAATAAGAGTTTGAAATAGATTCAAGAATTATTGCAACTTTTACTGTCGAAAAAAAAAATATTTTTTTCCATACAAAAAATAAATAAAAATTTAGAATTTTTTTTTTTAAAATAAGATGCCATCTTGAAATTTGGCATGAGCATTAGACCAAATTACACGATTTTTTCAGAATTTTAAAAAGGGTCCTTTTAGAGGACATCTATTTTGAAGTGCAAGGATAATGACCACGGGCCACATGTTCACGTTAAGAAGTTACAACTTATTTTTTCTAAAAGCTCGTTATATTGGCTTTAAAACGGAGTTTCTAGCGTTTCTAGTTTAAGAGATATTAAAATATGTACCACCACACAAAAGTGATTTTTGGTCAGTACATATCTGGGTACCCTTTATCAGTTGCTTAAATTTTATTGAAATCGAAAAGGTAAAATCTCAAATTTGACTTTTTTTGGTCGATTTGGTGTGGAATGGCCCATAATGCTATTTCGACGTAAATTTCTAGCGTTTCTAGTTTAAGAGATATTAAAATATGTACCACCACACAAAAGTGATTTTTGGTCAGTACATATCTGGGTACCCTTTATCACTTTTATTGAAATCGAAAAGGTAAAATCTCAAATTTGACTTTTTTTGGTCGATTTGGTGTGGAATGGCCCATAATGCTATTTCAACGTAAATTTCCTTTTTATTCCAAATATTTATACAATTTTTCTAATATTGTCTACTCGATTATATTTATTTGACAATTTTATGCTATATAAGAATATATGTCAGTTTTCAAAAGTGATTTTGTAAATTTTCCGACGGCTTCCAAATATTTTCATTTGGATGTTTTTAAAAATAAAAAATTAGTTATATTTTTCCAATATGTTCGAATCGGTTCATATTTATTTTGTAATAAATATAGGTTATTAAACATTTACAAATCGATTTTTAAAAAATTCCGAATGCATCCAATTATTTTTGAATTTGTCCAAATTGGATTTTCTTATTTTCTATTTAAAAATTTGTGATATTTTCTAAATATAACCAACTCGGACTTTATATATTGGCCATTTTATACTATATAAAAATACATGACAATTTCTATGTATTTATTTTTCGAAATTCTTAGAATTAACCTACAAATACGTGGTCTAAAAATAGGCGTGATCCGTCTACATTTTTTTGCATTATTTCCAGGGTTTTCATAGTGGAAATTTTAGTCGTAAATTGTTAAAATCAAATCTATGCAATATTAGCCTTACAACATTTTTAATATAGGCGTGGTCCGCCCACTTTTATTATTAAAATTTTTTTTATAGTTTTTTTATACTTTTATATAAAATTTATAATTTAAGGGAATATAAGACGTAAATTTCTCATAGATTATTTAAGGAAGTCATACGATTGATTATTGAATTATGGTTTATTATAGTGGTAATCCAAATAATGAGTTGATGACTTTAATTGCTTTTCTACTTGTTAATAAAACTTGGCATCGATGGTCCTGTCGAACCCTTGTTCAGAAACTGGCCAAGAGATATAAACAGGTATGAATCAGATTCAAGAATTGTTTCGCTTGATGTATCCGGTACAATGGATCAAGCAAAGAAATTAACCTAAACAATATAATACCTGTTCATAATCTTGGCTTGTCCAATCGGTAGATTCCAATTAAGCAGCGCTAGGTTGTGATGGTTGTGCTAGCAAACAATAATAAAATATACTAAAAATTGAAAGAATTAAAAATAATTTTCGAATTTTGGGTTGAAGTTAGCACCGCCATTTTGAGATATATTTTTGTTTAAATTTGTGCTGTGTAATGGGCTGCTCGAAACTACACCCCAATGAAAATTGGCCCCAAATCATAAAATTAAATAAGGCCCCAAAATTGGGGTATATTTTCATTATGAAATAAGTATTAGAGTGCGTATGTTAAAAACAAACTTTTACGAAACGAAACGTATTCAACACAATTTATTCGGAAGTGAAAAAATAATTAGATACAAATTCAAATATAAAACCAGTTGGGAAGGTTAGATCACATGGGAAATTTCAAAGTATGTGTAATTATGATAGTTAGGATTATCAAAATTATAGTCGGTCTAAGCCGACTATAAATACCCTACACATATGTGTGGTTACCATTCAAAGTGATATATAGGTCACCAGGGTATACGAATCCTGAAAATAACTACAAACATTCAATCGCTGAAGAATTTCCATTCATTTGATACCCATATTAACAAATGGGTAGGTGTACCGAATTTCGATTTTTTTTTTGTGAACCACAAGTCTTTTCGCCGGAAAACATTATTATCATGTATTTGAGCATGATGTCAATATATATTTGACCAAAAAAAATTACCTAAGCACGTATACATAAAAATTGATCTTTATATGTACATTTTATATGAGGTATTTGAACATAAGTGGTCGGATCATAGGTCACAATGGACCGATCTCTCCAATACAGCGTAGATATATTAGTAATCTAAGTTATAAGTTTCATTTATCTAGCTCTTCAATTTTAAAAGTAGTAGGGATTTCAACAGACAGACAGACAGACGGACAGACGGACATCGCTAAATCGACTCAGGAGGTCATGCTGATCAAGAATATATATACTTTTCCATACCGGAGATGCTTCCTTCTGGGTGTTACAAACGGCGTACCAAACTGAATATACCCTTGCACTCTTCGTGTAGGGTATAAAAAATATCAACAACAACAATTGACAAGCATAAAGTTGGTACAATTTTTGCATGTTTTCCTGGTTGTTTTGTGCTTGTACTAAATTCGCATTTAGTTCATTGCACAAAATGATCGAATAGGCTTTGCTATGCAGAAATTGTGCAGAAGTCCACTGATGAGGAAGCTTGGCAGCTTCCAAAACAGCTGTACGATGAGCCAACAACTTTTTGTTTTTGTCAATTGTTGTTTGTTTCACTCCCCAGTACATAGCACTTTGTATCTGGCTAGACCTTGAGCCCGCAAAATCAATGTTTTTGCAATAACTCTATTTTAGGTCGAAAAACAAACAACAATATTTCACAAAAGTAGAAACAAAACAAACAAGTAACATAATATTAAGTATTAATTGTTCTCCAACACCCTTCCTCAGCTAATTTTCGTAAGTGTTCCACTTTGCACGCTGCTAGAGGTTTTGTCATCATATCTGCTAGCATGTGTTCGTTAGGACAATACAAGCATTGAATATATAGATTGATGAGGTTATAATTGACGAAATGCAGTTTTGTGTCAATGTGCTTCGTTCTGTTGCTTAATTTTTCTTCTTTGATAAGGCGTAGACAACTTTGATTATCTTCAAAGATCGTTCTAGGTTTTGCTTGCTTGATCATAATATCACTTAGTAATTCTCGAATCCATATAGCTTCTTTGCATCCTTCAGATAAAGCAATAAACTATGCCTCTGTCGGCGACAAAGAAACACACGTTTGCTTCTTGCATGACCAACTAATGGAACCGTCATTGATCTAAAACAGATAACCTGAATTAGATTTCCTATCTAGTCTGTCCTCTGCCAAGTTAGCGTCGGCGAGTCCTATCAAAGTATTGTGTTCGATTGTAATGCTACTTAAGTGCAAAAATTTATCTGCTGTGCCTTTTAGGTATTTCAGCACTCTCTTTAATTCTAATCAAGCTTCATGAGTGGGACAGCTTACTTTTCGAGCCAAAATTAACACGCTTACCGCAATATCAGGACTTAAATTTACACTGATGTATAACAGCGAACCAATTAGACGCTGGTAATTTATATTGCTCAGCAGTGCTCCAGGCTTCGTTTTTCCATGTCCTGGATCGATAGGATACTTCGAAATTTTTTTATCCAAAGCAAAATCCTTCAACAAATTTTCAATATATTTCTTTTGGCGGATGCAAAAATTAGAATGCTTGTCCTTCATAACTATAAGACCCAGGTAGTGGTGAATGTCGCCCAAATTATTGATGTCAAAATTTTTCGATAATAGAGGAACTATTATCGAACAATTTTGACATCAATGCTGCTTTAATATTGAATTTACTTTGGCTTGCCACCAAAATATCGTCAACGTAGACTAACACATATCAGCCCTTCCTCGTTGGTGTATTTTGTGTATAGGCAATGATCAGCATTTCTTTGATGAAATAAGCCTTGGATTAATACCCTATGGAGGGTTTTATTTCAGACGTTCGCCACCTGTTTTAGACCGTACAGACTTTTCTTTAGCCTGCAAACAAACTTACTTTCTCCTTCCTCAAATCCGGTCTTCCCATAACTGAAAAGGCGTAGACGTAATAGATTTTGAAACTACTCTATTTTGTAAATAATTTGCTGTTGTAATGGCTTTACCTTTAACTTCGCTTCAGCCAATAGACACCTTGCCATTTCCACAAGATTTATATTTTTCCTCTCGGCTACCCCGTTTTGTTGAGGAGAATATGGAACTGTATATTGATGTTGAACCCCTTAATTTTCAAGATACTTTTGGACGTGTATTCACCGCCATTGTCGGACCTTATGATGCTTGGATATTTTGAAAACTTATTTTTTCCATAAAGGATATAAGTTTTTCAAATACTTCCGCTTTATTATTTAATAAATAAAAGTATAGCGACTATAGTCATTGATAAATGTGAGAAAATATCGTTTTCTACCGGGCGTCTCTGTTTGCATCGGACCACAAACGTCAGAGTTAATGAGATCCAAGACTCGTTTTGATTTTGACTCACGCTGCTTGCTAAATGGTGTCCTTGTCATTTTACAATTAATGCAAATGTCACAGTGCTTTCTCATGCCACAGTTAATAAATTGACTCACGCTGCTTGCTAAATGGTGTCCTTGTCATTTTACAATTAATGCAAATGTCACAGTGCTTTCTCATGCCACAGTTAATAAATTTAAAATCGCTTACCGCTTTTGCATTTATTTTACCGCTTCAATGTCCCTGTGTCCAAAAATCTTGTGCTTGTTGTAGTGTTGACAATTTACTGCTTTACAGTCCAAAAGCATGACTTTCTGATTGGTGTGTTCTCGAAGACGAAATAAACCGCTTGAAATATCTGCAACGCCAATTTCTTTTCCGCTTTTCGTTTGAATGCTGCAACCAATTTCGCTGAAGAGAAGATTCAGTCCTTTCTTTAGGACCTTAGTCCCAAAAATTAAATTTTCATGAAACGATGGTATATATAGAACGTCCTCGATCTTGACTTCTGCTTTTCACCGCGCATATTGTACTTCGTATCTAACACCACAAAATTGGAACGACGTGTGCTATATGGCACGTGGCACCAGAGTCGACGACCCACACATTTTTTCGTCAGCCATTGAAAAACAATAATTATTTTCGTCGTCCTGATCATTGCCTTTGGATTTGTTAGCCTGATTGTTGCCTCTTGTTTCTTTAGTTTCCAGCAATCCTTTTTAGAAGTCCCTTTGCCTTGCAGATATGTCATCGCTTTATGTTGCAATCGCCAGTCTTGCTGAATAGACGCTCTAATGTTTTAAGAACTGCATTTGATGATGAATTCCCATTTGTCTTTGATACTCCACAACTAAACTGGCTTCGACGTCCTTCAATGTCAAATCCTCCAGCTTGCGAGCTTCTAATGCTGTTACTAGAGTATCAAACGATGATGGTAAACTGCTCAGCAACATTGCAATCAACCAGCGTTCTGAAAATGTCTCACAAACCGCTTCTAGCTTTTCGAACAGGATCTCCATATTAATTATGTGATCTGAGATGGTGGTGTCCATTGAAAACTTCATTCCACATATATTCTGCATTATACGAACGCTGCTTTCCAGCGTATTCTTCTCGTGGTGACTTTTTAGGATGTCCCAAGCTTCACGCGTTGACTTCGATTTCTTGATGAGAACAAGTTGGCTATCTTCCACCGATAAACCAATTATTACAGTTGCATCATCATTTTGTTTCGACCATGCTGCTTCTGGCTCCTTGGGTTCGACTTTCGTGACACATTTCCATGCGCCTTCCTTACGCAAGATCAACTCCATCTTGTATTTCCACAAATGATAGTTGTCCGCGTTTAATTTTGCTAACGATGTTTTTGCCTATTATATATTGCATAGGTCCATAACCTATTAGAGCGCGTTAAAAACAAACTTTTACGAAACGAAACGTATTCAACAAAATTTATACGGAAGTGAAAAAATAATTTAGATACAAATTTAAATATTAAAATATTTCACAAATGTAACTAGAAACAAAACAAACAAGTTAAATAATATTAAGTATTAATTGTTTTCCAACAATAAGACACCATTTTTCGTGGAAAAAAACACTCCAATATTTTGGAAAAATTGCCCCAATTAAAAATAAAATAACACTCCAAAAATTTTTAATTTTGTATTTTATATTTTATTTCAAATATATTATTTCAGAAAAATAAAAAAACACACCAAATTTTTTAAACGAAGCCTTGCGTTGTATCTTGTACAATATTTCTGCATACTGGACAATTGTAATTTTCAGCACCAGCAATGCTTTGAGCTTGTAATTTTAAATGACATTCAGAACATATTTTTAAATGTTTGCAATGAAGGAAATGAATATTTGCGCTCACATTGTTACAAATTTCGCAATTGTGGTCGTTCTAGCTTGTACCTTGTTCGAATGTTCCTCCTCTGAAATTTCGGGGTCTTTTTCATCTTCTTACTCAAATATATCCTCTTTGGGAACCATATCGACGCATATATTATTGTTCTCAAATATCATTCGAGATAGAAAGGCATCCACTGATAATTTTCCTTGATCTAGTAAAATAGTAGCTTCGTCTATCTTCGTGTCCTTTCTTACATTATATATAAGGAGACTTTTTTTTAACTAGATCCGCCACTTTCAGTCAAGTGTTCAAATTTTGTACATTTAAAAATTACTTTTACAAATTTGAAAATGTTTCATTTTTTAATTATAGAGCGGCCCAAAATACCATTGTAAGCTTCGACAGCAGAAGTGGTTCGTGTATTCTGTTTAACCCTTCTATTACCTTTGGGTCATTTCGAGACCCAAAATGACATTATGATTATTTTTGAGGGATTTAAAATTAATTAATATTTTAATGCATTCTTTTCTCTGAATGAACTTAAATATATTTTCAAAAATTAACATCAGTTAAGCTACAGATATAATATGGACGCGTCACCAATTACTGTATACACATAATACCTTTGGGTCACTTTAAGACCCACATAGCGTTCTATAGAAATCATTCAGAAATGTAAATTTAAAATTTGAAAAATAAACCAAAGTAGGCATAGAACTACAAAAAAATCATGGTAAATTTTTAAAAATAACATGATAAATGTTTACATAATTTTATAAATATCGCAGGAGGCTTTGGAAAACAATGTTCAAAATTGAATCAATTATCTCACGAAAAGTTTTCAAAGTGCAGAAATACTGATCATTATATTTTACGTGTAGACTGAGAAGCATTCATAGTTTTGAGTTGTTGTGAAAACGACGAATAATAATGGATGATGCAAATATAAATTTGAGACAAGTTATAGTACGTAGTAATGATTCTTTGTAAAATGTAAAATATATACCAGCATATAAATTAGTCTCGCGTAAGAAATTAACATGATATCCTTGAAATTTTGGAGGATTTGGAAGAAGATAATTTCGATGATGCAAGTGATGATGGTGATTTTGATTATGAGCCAGAGGTACAAATTCGTATAAGCGACTCTGAAGATGATGGTGAATGGAATGCAGATTTGTGTGAAGATTTAATAGTAGATAACAATGATGTTCTCGAAAATCAATATCGCAGTAAACACAATAACATTGTATGGTCAACAATTCCTACATCGAATTCTCTATCAAGTTCAACTGCTGAAAATATTATTCAAGGTCGAATGGGAATTACTTCATTTGCTGTTCAACGGATTTCAGTTTTAGTTGATTCATTCAATTTGTGTCTTACCGAGCCAATGAAGAAAAATATAATAGCGTTCAGTAATATGGAGGGAAGAAGATTAAGTCCAGATAACTTTACAGATATTGATGATATAGAATTTGATGCATTCCTGGGTATTTTGATACTGATATGTAAGAACAACCACAACATATGAAAAAATAAGTATTACAAAAGTGCGGTTTTCAGGTGTTTATCGGTCTTATGGTGAAAGTATTAGAAATCCTTGGGACGAATTTCATGGTCGTCCAATATTTCGAGCAGTGATGTCTCTAAAACGATTCATTAAAATATCACTTGTGCTAGCATTCGATAACCGAGAGAGTCGTCGATCTCAGATTCGTGGAGATAAACTTGCACCTATCCGTGATTTCTATGAAAAATGGGTTGATAACTTAAAATTTGTATATTCTCCGAAGGAAAATATAACAGTGGATGAACAACTGATTCCATATCGAGGAAGGTGTCCTTTCAAGGTATATATGCCAAGTAAGCCTGGAAAGTATGGCATGAAAGCTTGCATTGCAGCAGATGCTGCGACTGCATTTTGTTTGAACTTCCAAATATATCTCGGCAAAGAAACAAAAGATTCCCCACCAGAAAAAAAGCAGGGCGAACGTGTTGTATTGGATTTGGTATCAACATATAGTGGACGTAAGAGGTTCCTTCCACAGTACGCTACTAATAAGGAATTACGAAAATTGCAAGTTTATTCGAGCAAGTTCTTTTTTTGATAACAAAATAACTATTGTCCAATATGTTCCAAAGCAATACACTAAGGGAGGAGTCTATACACTAGATCAGCTTGTAAGAACTTATTCATGTAAACGACAAACAAATCGTTGGCCTGTTGCCCTATTTAGCAATTTTATTGATATATCGGCTTTGAATGCGTTTGTTTTATGGACAGAAATACATCCGGAATGGAATAAAAATAAATTATATAGGCGTCGTATTTTTTACAAGATCTTGGTGAGAGCATGGTCCGGCCTTGCATTGCGCGGCGTACACGATTGCCGAAAACACCATTATCTGCAGATATAGTTCAACAATTTAGAGAAGAGGCGAATGCAACTCCTTCATCACCCACTACATCTAAGAAAATAAAACTATCTGAGCGTAAACGCTGCAACTTTTGTTCTTTGTCAAAAGCTGCAAGAAAAACATACAACATATGCGCTATTTTTAACAAAACTATATGTACACAGCATGGACAATCAAAAACAGTAACTACTACGTTTTGTTAACAACATCTTATTTCAGAAATGTAATACAAAATTAATATTTATTGCATTTTTTCTATATAGTATAATAAATACATGTGGGTCGTATTGAGACCCAAAAGGTATGATGTGTAAGTTTTTTCTAGGGTAATAGAGGGGTTAAACACAGAAAAGTTTTCGCAACCCACCTTTAAATAAGCATTTTAATAAAATATAAAAATAATATAGTTAACAGTGTATACTTTCGCTATCCACTGCTTATGAAAATATACCAAAAATGTTGAAAAATGGTGTATATTGCAATTGAACCGTTGGATGCAATAAGGGCGTTAGGCATCATAAAGCACGTTTTGCAATATTCGCACCGAATGAATGAATGTGAAATCCCAGAAGTTTTTTTGTCGTTTCATGAAATAAGGGCGTTATCTCCAAACATTTTTTTTTTCATATTTTTAATTTTTTTACAGAGTCAGTTTTCAACAGAGTCAATTTAGTTTTGAGCCATTTTGACCGTAATTTAAATCTATATCCATTCATATCAATAAGTTTATCTAGACAATGCACAATAATCTTTCTTTTTTTCATGAATGTAATGATTATAGCTCTAAACCTCAATATGCCCAAATTTTATTTCTCGTTTTATGCAATCATTTGTTTTATATATTAATAGGAGCTTTAAAACAAATTTGCAAAGTGCATAATAAAGCTAAAAGTTTAAATTTTAATGGAAAATTTGTATCAGTAATATCGGTTCATTACTTTTTGAGATACGGACATTCAAAAACTTTGAACGCAAATATCTCTAAACTTACTTTTTCACATCACGCCCTTATTGCACCCAACGCTTCAATTATAATGTTTAAAATAACTCATTTTTGAAATACTGACCAGCAACCAACATTTTTCGCTTGAAAAAATTATGTATGGACGTTCTCATGCCTGGCTCAAAATCCGTTATAATAATTGAGGGATCCAAGTCAAATACATTATTTGTTATATATTTCAACAATTCTTCGTAAAATGTCAAAATAAAAAAAAATTGGAAATATCTATAAATAAATAATTGATAAATATATAATTGAACGTTGTATGAAAAATATTTACCAAAAACCGCGCGCGCTTGTTACGAAGAATTGTGGAAATATATAACAAATAATGTATTTGACTTGGATCCCTCAATTTTTATAACGGATTTTGAGCCAGGCATGAGAAAGTCCATACATAATATTTTTCCTCAAGCGAAAAATATTGGTTGCTGGTCATTATTTCAACTACGAGATATTTTAAACATAATAATTGCAATATATACTTATTAGGTTTCACTATTACCAAGCTGTCAGGCGAAATATGTGTAGCAAAAACCGCTGTTGCAATATTTACGATCTTCTCAGTCTACTAATGCAGCATTTGATAAATTGATGGCTTTGCCATAACTTCCACCAGATTTAATCTGCAATGCATTCCGTGGAGTACGTTCAAAAATATTACTAATGGATAGCAAGAACCATTTTTTGACATTTTTGGAATATTTTCATAAGCAGTGGATAACGAAGGTATACACTGCACTATGGGACAGAAGCTTAGTCTACATGCAGAGTGTTAGTTTTATATTATTAGGAATTGAGAGAACTATCATCTTGTGTATCAAAAACATAAAACAAAAATTACGTACAGTGAACAAAAAGAGTTTAAGTACACCGCACTTTTGTGACAAAACTCACTCAAATCAGCATTTTTTGAAATAGAAATGCATATAAATTGATTATATTATGATTATATATATTATCGAACATAAAACCCTTTTTCATTTACTTGTTTAATAAAAAACAAAAGAATAGAAACGAAAAAACCTAGGGAAGATACATTTTTTACATCAAAAAAGTTTACGTACATTATTTTACCTGTCATTTAATTGTTGTTTTTCTTTGGAATTTAACGGTGGTCGTGTACTTGCGAATTTGTTATAATTCGTATTGTTACATTTGTTAAATTAGAATTACATTTCTGTTGCAAGCGTGCCGGTAAATAGTGAAAATGGGTCGAGGTAGCGAAATTCCACTTGAAACGCGGAAAATTATCGTTAAACTTTACCTAGAAGGAAAAGGTGCTCGCCAAATTGGAAGAATAATCGACAGGCCTCCTTCCAGTGTCCAAACAATAATAAAATCCTACGGAAACTCTGCAACTTTGCACGTGAAGGCACGATCAGGTCGCCTCGTGACGAACGCCTAATCCTGAGCGCAATAAAAGCGGACCCCAAAAAATAGGCACCAAAAATACAGGAGGAAGTATTACGGAGCTCAGGGCGTAGCGTGCATCCGCAATCCATTCGTAATGTGCTCCACAAGGAGGGGTACAATGCACGAACGCCTCGCAAAAAGCCGTTGCTGTCGAAGGTGAACCAAGAGAAACGGCTGGCATTTGCGAGGAAATATGTTGACGAGCCCGATTCGTTCTGGGACAATGTCAAAGCCGAATGAGGCCTTAAATGTAAAAAATTTAACTCCAACTGTGAAGCACGGAGGCGGAAATGCGATGGTGTGGGGGTGTATGGCCACTGCTGGAGTCGGAAAGCTTGTTTTTATAAACACAAAAATGTACAAGATTCTCTATTTAAAAATTTTGAAAGATAATCTGAAGCAGAGTGCGCCGCAGCTTGGGCTAGATGAGAAAACGTTCATGTTTCAACAGGACAATGATCCAAAACATACCTCATATCTGGTCAAGGAATGGCTGCTTTACAATTGTAAGCAATTACATACGCCCCCACAATCTCCAGACATAAATCCCATTGAGCATATTTGGAATTTGCTAGAAAAGAGGATTCGCAACCACAATATAACTTCAAAAGAGTCCCTAAAAGCAGCTTTGATTACTGAGTGGGAGAAAATCACTGATAAGGACACGCAAGTGTTAGTCCGAAGTATGCGTCGGCGCCTTTTAGCAGTAATTGCTGCAAAAGGAGGTCCAACCAAATACTAATTTATTAAAAAAAGTTTATTTAGTTAAGATTTCTTAAATGTTCGTAAACTTTTTTGGTGTAAAAAAAATTAGCTTCATTATGTTTTTTGGTTCCTATTCTTTTGTTTTTAGTTATATAAATAAATGAAAAAGACTTTTATGTTTGTAAATATATATATAATCATAATATAAGAAATTTGTATGCATTTTTATATCAAAAAGGATTGATTTGACTGAGTTTTGCCACAAAATTTTGATGTACTTAAACTTTTTTTGTTCACTGTATTTTTTATACAAAAGTAGGCATCGAAAAAAAAGCTTCCAAATGCTCTCAAAAATCTTTTTATAGGCATAATGTCTGAAAGGTCCGCTTTCTAACGGTGTTAAATATGCCTGCATTAGTTTGCCACACGTCATTTAAAATGAGTTTAAGTGATGAGAAATATACAAAAATCGTAAAATAATTTAACTAAATTTTGTTATTTAATATGTCAGTTTTGCCTTTTCTGTCATTATAGTTGACAAAACTGTGATATGTACCTAATATTATCAGTATATTTCTTACTATGGTCAAGTTATATAGTTTAAGAAGAATGGTAGGCGTGGCAGTTGGCCAATCACGCCCTTATTAAGAATGGTCATGTGCAATTACATTATGTATCTAAATACCAATTATAAACAAAATATCTCATTCCAAACGAAGCAAAAGTTATAGTGGCCCAATCTTGTTCATTTTAAAATTGAAATCTATTCATAGTGTCCCACAGCGCACTGTTAACTATATTATTTTTATATTATATTAAAAAGCTTATTTAAAGGTGGGTTGCGAAAACTTGTCTGTGTATAAACAGAATACACGAACCACTTCTGGTGTCGAAGCTTATAATGGTATTTTGGGCCGTTTTATCATTAAAAATGGAAACTTTTTTTTAATTTGTGGAAGTAATAAAAGACGAAGAGTTTTTGAAATGTGGAAAATTTGAACACTTGACTGAAAGCGGCGGATCTAGTTCCAAGACAAGGAGATTGTATAATATAAGAAAGGATACGAAGATAGACGAAGCTACTATTTTTTAGATCAAGGAAAATTATCAGTAGATGCTTTTTTATCTCAAATGGTATTTGAGAACAATAATATTGCATGTATATGCATATGGCTCCCAAAGAGTATATATTTGAGGAAGAAGATGAAAAAAACCCCGAAATTTCAGAGGAGGAAATATTCAAACAAGATACAAGCCAGAAAGACCACAATTGCGAAAGGATGTGAGCGCACGGTCGGTCTAAGCCGACTATAAATACCGTACACATATTTGATAATGTGCCCGGGTACTATTAAAAGTGCTGCATGGGTCACGAGAGTATACGAATCCTAAAAGTAACTCAAAACTTGTAATCGCTAAAGAATTACCCAAAAGCAACAACAAATGCACAAAAACAAGAATATTAACAAAATAAAAAGTAAAATTTAAAAGTAAAATATAAAAATTCATACATTTTTGCAACAATTGATCAGATCTGTACAAAATAAAAAAAATTGTATATAGGTTAAATTCATGTAGTTACATAAACGCGGATATAAAGAATAAATCGTGTATGTTAACTAGATTGCATTGTCGTTTCCGTAGTCAACGAAACCAACATGTCATATTTCACGAATACTGTTTTAGTACGTAAATTCATAAAATCATATTTATTAATAATGAACTGAATAAAGTAAATTAATTCAACAATTAAATAGATTTAAAAAACTAATTAAGTAATTTTTAACTATTTTTTAAATAACCATATATGTTATTTTGTATATATCTTTGGTTTTAAAATAAATAATTTAGAAAAAAACACCATTGAGCAGCTCGAGTACAAAATACAAAAAAAAAAAAATAAGAAACTTTAAAACAAAATCACACCACAATACTTAAAACACAACAGTAAAAAAAACCAAACAACATTCATTTAATACCTTATTTTCAATACACAAAATTAACACTTATATCTATTTAGTTTCTAAACCAAAAAAATTCAGAAAAACCCCGATGCGCAGCCCAGATACAAAATACTCGTTTTTAATATAAAGCAAAACATCCGCATGGATGCGGATGTGAAAATGTGGAAGCCGAAATAATGAGGATCTAAGAGGAACACCAGTTCGGAGGCGGTCATCGATAGATTGGAAAAGCAGGCAGCTGTCATTGGAAATCCGAAACAGATAATTTCGGATGGATGAACATCGTATACCTCGAACGCTTTTAAAGAGTATTGCACTGGGAACATATTGTTGTAAGTCAACATAGTGTGTTTTGCTAAATCACTATACGTTGATATGATAAACGTATCGTGATCTAATACCGCGATGACTACCTCATGCAGTTATCGTGAAGTTGCAGTAAAGGGCATTGTCAGCCAACAGTATTGGCGAAGCTGGGTCAAACCAGATGTAGCGCAATTGGCTGTCGGCGTCTTTACGGAAGTAAATGCGTCCAGTGGAATTTGCACTCTGCCGGAACATGTAGATTTGGAACATACATTAATATAATAGTTTAAGTTAGATTTTAAGTGAGTGCTAAGTTGGAAGTTAAAGTGAAGAGTTGTTATCTTAACTGCAGTAGAGTTAAGTTGAGCTTCTTTTGAGTAGTTGTTAATTAATAAAAATGTATAATAATGTAAATAGAATACAATGTGTTTTATTGAAATGGCAATTCAACGTTGTACATTCTCTGGTAGGACATCATGGATAATTATAAAAGGAACGTTGCGACATTTGACCACACCCCAAAGAAACGAACTTTTAAATTGCAACATTTGTGGCAGCCGGACCATACATCAACTTCCAAGGGACGAGAAGGACTGGAGGAGATTAATATTAGAAGAAATGACTATTTTGGACCAGGAAAAATATTTTTTGTATTTGTGAGTATTGGTAAAAATAGTGGAAAAAATGGTAGCACTAAAAAAAATGTGAATTTGTGATATATAACAAAAGAAATATTTGTGAATTTTAATAAGCAAAAAAATCATTCAATTATGAAAATTGGCATTTGAAAAAAGAAAAAACATTGAACATTTTAAAATAAATTGTTGAATAAAAAAACTTTTAATAAAACTGTGAAATAAAATTGTGAAATGAACTACATAAATTAGGGAAGCCCAACTCAGCCCGTACGGCACGACGTCAGTCCGCAAGGTGCATGGTGATGGGAACAGCGGTGAAGCGGAAATGGTTAGAGGATTGTTCTAGCGGATTATTCGTAACCTTAGCTACTAAAATTTAGAGTTTTTCCGCTAAAAAATATCTAGCTATTTTTAGATACTTTTTAGAAATGAAATCTGACGGAAAGTGCATCAAATATTTGTGTTAATTATTAAAAAAATATGTTATTGCTGTAAATACTCTTAATGAATTTCCGTTTATTAGAAATCAATTAACAATTTTAAAACAAGATTGAAATCGTAGCAATTTTAGATGGAAATAATTGATGTTCTAAATAAGAATACAAATATTATTGACTTGGAAGCTCTTTCATAAACAACAGATGGAAATTTTGACTTGTTATTGTATGGTTTATTATAATTCATAACTTGATTTTTAAAATATTAATTTATGAATTGAATCATTGGCTGCAATTAGGGCGTTATGTATGACAACGCCCCTTTACAATATTTGCACCGAATGATCCCAGCAATTGTCCTGTGAAATTCCAGATCGATAGTATAGAGTTTTTTTTCGTTTTTTTGCAATAAGGGCGTTACCTCTATATAAAAATAATAATTTTTATATTACATTTTTTTACAGAGACCTTTTAGTTTAGGGCCATTTTGACAGTAATATATATCTATATCCATTCATATCAATAAGTATGTCTAAACTATTTACAATAATATTTTGTTCTTTCGTTTATATTTATGTATAAGACCCAATTTTATTTTTCGCATTATGCAATAAGTGGGTATAAATCATTTTATTATGTATTTTGTATATTAATAGTAGATTTCAAATATATATAAAAAGTGCATAAAAATCTAAAAGTTGATATTTTAATCAAAAATTTGAATCAATAATATTGGTTCATTACTTTATGAGGATACGAGCATTAAAAAACTTTAAAAGCAAATATCTCAAAACTTTTAGAACACCCTCATTGCATGCAAAGCTTAAATTGTTATTAAATATTGTTTGCTTAATTTTTTTATTTAATGCTTACTAGTCATAAATTATGTTTAGTGGATGTATAAATACGTAACTACTTTAATTTGAAAATTTCAATCTAGCGATTTCTAACAGATTTTTTTGATCGCAAAATAACCATATATTGAGGATTTTGAAAAGCTTTTAGCTGATTGTTAGAGTTTGAGCGAGCACAACGAATACAAGTTCGTGTGAACTGCAAAAACTCTCCGTCGATCACGCTGCCACCGTTTCCCAAAAAATGCACTGAAAAATTAAAATGTTTGAAGTAGAGTGGAAATATGAATTGTTGTTTGTTAATTTTATCGAGAAAACATGTACTTCGAGTTATGTACAATAGAGATAGTTGGTTTTGTCTGGAAAGGCAATATTATACATTTAATAAACCATATATTAAACAAATGCACTCATTTTAAAAATACATATTTTTGAACTATATATTTATCATATATTTATATATATTTATCATACAACATTATTCGTATAATCTTGTATGAAATATAATAATGAATTATATGATTAAATAAATCCCAACTATTTATCGTAAAAATAAATTTTATTCAGTGTAAACTCACACTCATTTGTAGCAAATAACCCAGTGGAAATTGTGAAATAGATTTTTTGACTACATTTTTTTAAAATCTGAAATAAAATTATTACAAAATATTTATATATAATATTAATTATTTATTTTTCTGGGGAGTGCTTATGTTTGTAGTTTTGCTTGATTAAAAAAAAATTGAGATGTTTTCATTCACAATTGAAACGTACAGTTTAAAAATATTTCTAGTACCGTTAAAAATATAATGTTTATGTTGTTTTTTTATTAGATACATGTAAATCATGAGTTCTTTAATTAAATGTATAAAAATAAAGTCAATTTAAAAATGGTCAACAATTTATATTTCCTACTGGGGTTTCATGCGTTGAATTGAAGTCGACTGCACATAGTTAATAATTTGCTTCACACTCTTGTAATAACATTTTTTATCCACTTGTCTTGTTTTATGAACGGAATATGAACATATAAAATTGGTATTATCAAAAATTATAAATTTTCACAAAATACAGTATTTTTGAATAATACTATGTAGATTTTTTTTTTCCAAAACCACGAATTATATTTTTGTCAGGTTTTGTTTTACTTTGTTATACCGCCCTCTCACCGCACTCTCACTTCAGTGTTGTACCATTTCTTAAGTAAAATAGGGCATAAATGTGAAATAAATAATTATTTTAGAATTTAGAATTTTAGTTTGAGATTTTAATTACTTTAGACACACATTTTATATCCCAAAACATTTACAAAATAAGCACTAGATTGCCCGTGCAGTCAGCCGCGGGCAGGCGTGTTGGGCATCCCTAACATAAATGATAAAATTTGATAAATCAGGAAATTAAATAGTGAACTAAATGTTATATAAAATTGATTAATTGATTAAAGAACATAATTGTGAAACAATGTAGAATAGTTTGAGACATTAAATGATAATGATTAATAAAGTTGTGAATTTAAATAAATTGAATAACATAATAATTTTGATACAACAATTCATAATCAGCCTTATTATGAAGACTTGGGGAATATTCTATTCCCTCGGAATTTTTTTTTCCCAGGTAAAATTTTATGGTATTGTCAATCTCTCCTCCGGAATTTTGTTCGAAGTTCGAATGCAGTTTTACAATATGGCCAGATTTTTTTTAATGCGTTTTTTTGGTTATCTTTATCATTTCAGATCATAAAGTTGTAAAATAATACTTTAGAATAAAATATATATACGGATCTTTATTATTTACAGTTAACTATAGTTTTATGCACAAATTTCACAATTTTTAACTCAATAAAAGTTTAATTTGCAATTAAAACTGAACATCAGGCAACGCTAAATCAGCTGTTTTGCCAAATGTTAAACAGTGTTGTTGTATAAAATTGCGTTGTCTTGTGCAAATAAATCTTGAAGTTAAAATTATGTTAAACTGCAATTAAAAGCAAATGACTCTTAATTGTAGTTTTTCATTTAAGAAAATATTGTGATTATACTGTGTTAATTTTTCAAGAGTTAAAAAAATTAAGATATTCCCCAGCCGGTGAAGTTTTTGCGGTGGTTGAATATATCTGTAATTAATTTGTGCAGAAATATGTAACTAACTTTTATTTCAATAATTTTGAAACATTTTATATATTCCCCAGCTGAATCTGTCAAACTTATCATAAATATATAACAATACAAACATAAAATTTTAATTGCATTTGAATATACTGTTTCTTGGCAGTATACTTGGTTACAACTATGTTTCAAGACAAACAGAAAATGCTATTCAAATCTAATTATAACGTATGTTCGCAACGCTCGTCTTCATTCGATTAGTTATCGACAGACGATGTTGGCAACGTTGTGCAGCATTTTCTACCAACGCCAACCTTTGCCATCGTTTGAACATATTGATGTTTAAAAACAAACAAAAAAGAAATTGGATTTAAGTAAATGTATTCTTCCAACATTCTTTTTGTATACGAAGTTGAACTCGTTGAGCAGAATTTTATATCTACGTCTCTTTTGTCATACTGATGTTTGAAAAGAAAAAAAAAAATTAAATTAAATATAAATAAACTATTCTTCTAATGTTCTTCTTGTATACGAAGTTTACACTCGGTGACCACCATTTTCTGCATACGTGTCTTTTGATGTTTGTTGAGTAAACGTATTCGTAATACGATGTCATTTGTAAAGTTAAAAAATATACAAATTGTGGTACAAAAATTAAAAATAGTAACAAATAATATCATTTAATAGTGCAGTATATAATTTAATTGTTCCTGAATGTTTTTCTAAAAATATTGTGAAAAGCCGACACGGATATTTCATAAAAAAAAACACAACTGAAAAATCAGTGTTTCTATTTTCAAACAGAATTCGGCATGGTTTTTTACAACAGGCTCCGCGAATGCCTTGCCAACGCAACACTTGTACTTGCTGTTTTAATTCAATTATTTATTTATGCATTTAAAAATTTGTATATGAATTCAAATATTATTAATTCCCACTGTGCATGTTGAATGATTTTTAATAAAAATTAATAAAAAAACAATATTTTGTATTTATTTTATTTTCAGGATTCCTTTCCAAAAATATTTAGATATGTTTTTATGCAAACATACTACTTTTTGAACTGAAACAACTGATATGTTTCTCTGGAAACATATTTATATTCAGGTCGTTCCAAATCATGTTGTATTTTAAACATATTTATGTTTCGGTTCCAATATTTACTTTGTTTGGATGTAGTAATTATTATGTTTCTATTAGAACATATACCATTTTAAGGGGCAACATCAAAATGTTTCCGTGATATCATAATGTAAATCAGAGCTCATTACAACAATGTTCACGTCTCAAGAAAACCCTGTTTACAAATGATTTATCAGGCAATTATATATTATGTTTACATAAAATTCTAAACATACATGTTAATGCCTGCAAAATTATATTTAGGAATGCCATTTTTTTGCATCCTGTAGTATCATTACGTTTAAAAACAAAAATTCCAATAGTATTAAAACATAAACAAGAAATTTTTCCAGGAATATATTTGGGCGAAAGCATATCGAATGTTAGCAAAAATAGAGTTAATGTTTCAGATTTAAATGCTACGGAAAAAGAAAGTACTTTAAAAAAAAAATTGAATTTTAATCAGTAGAATAAATAGCATAAATTCAGTAAATATTACAAATATAATTAGCAGATTACTAAGGGAAATTGAAATTGGAGTGGAGGCTAGTAATAGATTTCCGTAAATTGAACGACGTGACAATGAAACAAGTATTTCCGATGCCTCTCTTAGACGAAATATTATACCAATCAGGTCACAATCGCTATTTTTCAACTTTAGACTTGGCAAGTGGTTATCATCAGGTACTAGTGGAAGAAGGGGATAAGGAAATAGAATAGCATTTGGCTTAACAGGTGCAGCAGCTAACTTCAAAAGAATAATGAACCACATATTAACAGATATATAAAGGTATCGATTGCTTTGTTTATCTTGATGATATAGTGGTGTACGGAAAATATTTAGCTGAACATGAGTTTAGGTTGAGTAGAGTATTGCAGAAATTAAGGGAACATAATTTAAAATTAAATACAGACAAATGTCAGTTTTTGCGTCGCGAAGTTGTCTATTTAGGACATAAATGTTCGGAACTAGGTGCTCTGCCAGACTCTTTAAGGGGTTGAATGCGTGAAAAATATTCCGGTACCAAGAAATAAAAAGGAAATGCAAGCGTTTTTGGGATTAATTAATTATTACAGAAAATTCATAGGCAATATTGCAAAATTATCATTACCAATTAATAAGTTACTTAGAAAAGATGTTAAATTCACTTGGACGGACGATTGTCAAAATTAATTTATTAAATTAAAAGGATCAATAATTTCAACACCCATTGTAGCATATCCAGATTTTACAAAACCCTTTTTACTTACAACAGATGCAAGTAACGAAGCAATAGGCGCGGTACTATCGCATGGAAAAGTAGGGAGCGACCGACCAATAGCATTTGCTAGTAGGGCATTAAATGGAGCAGAAAAAAAATACTCCACCATTGAAAGGGAATTTTTAGCCATAGTCTGGGCAACAAATAATTTTAGAGCATATTTATTAGGAACACTATTTACAATTATCACGGATCATCAGCCATTACGTAATATAGCGAATCTCAAGGATCAGACATCTAGGTTAGCGCGTTTCAGACACATATTGTCTGAGTATGATTTTGAAATAATCTACAAACCGGGTAAAAAGAATTTAAACGCAGATGCTTTAAGTAAAATTCCATATTCAGATCCTGAAATTACAGCAGTTCAAACACGGTTCAAAACAACACAAAATAAATTAGATCAGCAAATTTCAACAACAAAGCCCCAAGCCAGTACACTTGTCGTAGATTAAACGATAACAGAACCAAATAATGAAGCAAATAATGCTCAATTATTAACTGACCCAGAAGAGATTAAAACCGTAATAAAAGATTTTCATGACTCAGCATTAGAATACTTTATAATCGTAAAACAATTTAAATGGAAAGGGATGCAGAAACAAATAAAAGATTACGTTAAAAATTGTTTAAAATGTCATGTAAATAAAACGAAAATTCACTAGAACATTGTGAAAATAGAATTTAAGAAAAGCTTGCAACAAAGGTATTGTTAATACTTTTCGTTGCAATTTAAAATAGAGTAGTTTAGTGAGCCTCAAGTAGAGGAAGTAAAAATAAAGTGTTATAAAAATATAAAGTGGTTCCAGTCTAATTATTTAAATAATAAAGTAAGAAGCATAGAGGAGAACTTAGGACACCACCGCACACAAAAAATTTACAACATTTGGCGCAGCCGGTACGTCGGTACCAACCTCTCAAGGACCGAGAGATAGGAAGAAGGAAGGACGAAGGAGAAAGGACTCTAAAAATAAAATGGTAAGTGTTTGAAAATTTTATTAAAAAATCCTTGTATGTTAATTTTTTTTTTACAATCTTGAGTAACCGAATATACACATAATTTTTTTTTTATTTTTTTTATACCCTACACTAAGAGTTTGGTACGCCGTTTGTAACACCCAGAAGGAAGCATCTCCGGTATGGAAAAGTATATATATTCTTGATCAGCATGACCTCCTGAGTCGATTTAGCGATGTCCGTCTGTCTGTCCGTCTGTCTGTCCGTCTGTCCGTTGAAATCCCTACTACTTTTAAAATTGAAGAGCTAGATAAATGAAACTTATAACTTAGATTACTAATATACCTACGCTGGCGAGATCGGTCCATTGTGACCTATGATCCGACCACTTATGTTCAAATACCTCTTATAAAATGTACATATAAAGATCAATTTTTATGTATACGTGCTTAGGTAAACTTTTTTGGTCAAATATATATTGACATCATGCTCAAATACATGATAATAAAGTTTTCCGGAGAAAAGACTTGTGGTTCACAAAAAAAAAAAATCGAAATTCGGTACACCTACCCATTTGTAAATATGGGTATCAAATGAATGGAAATTCTTCAGCGATTGAATGTTTGTAGTTATTTTCAGGATTCGTATACCCTGGTGACCTATATATCACTTTGAATGGTAACCACACATATGTGTAGGGTATTTATAGTCGGCTTAGACCGACTATAATTTTGATAATCCTAACTATCATAATTACACCTACTTTAAAATGCCCCATGTGATCTAACCTTCCCAACTGGTTTTAATTGGAAAAATAATTTTTGTTTTTTTTTTCAATGTTATAGAAAACAGATTTAAAAAAAAAATACTTCAATATAAATTTGAAAAAAAAAATATAGTATAGACCTTGAGCACGTTAAGACAATATCTTAAAATAATCAAAAGAGGTCGTAAAACAAAAACAATTAATTGTTAACGCAGTGCGCGGCGTTTAAAATCTAAGGGATTTTTTATATTTTTTAAAAATAATAAAAAAAAAAACCCTTTTTTTATACAAAGTGCAGCCTACGTATTTGATTCTGTGGAAACTCTGCAGCCTATACGTAGCAAATTGCTGCACGCAACAACAACTTTGGCAAAATCTTGAGTTGATGCAGTTTTTACATTTTTGCTTTTGGTTCTTTCTTCAATGCACATAATTCTTATTGTGTTTATTGGAGAAGGAAAACTTAGGCGACTTGAAATGTAGAATCTGCAGAAAAAGATCGCTGATGAAGGGGCTTGGCTGCCTCTGAAACAGTTGTACGATCTGCCACTCAATGCATTTTGCCAATTGTTTGTTGTTTTATTTGTTGGTACAAAACACTCAATTTGTACCGACTGGACCTTGAGCACGTTAAGACAATATCTTAAAATATAGTTTATAGTTATACTTCATGAATGCCAAAATTGATTTCGTTGTTGTTTGGGTAACATTTTTGTTTCATTGAAATTTTCAATTACAATTAAATGAAATTTATTTTTTTTAATTAAAAGATAAAGATAACGTTTTAAATTGATTGAAATATTTAATGGCAGATGCTAATGAATAAATGCTTATATTCAAAAGCAATCTAGCGAATTGGACAGATTTGTTGAAAAATTATGGTCGCAATTTGTACCAACAATACTAAATAAAGATAGTACAGCATTATTAAAAGATAATATATCTAGAATTCTGCATTTATCTAAATTAGAGGAAGCAGATAAAATAGTAGAAGAGTTACTAAATTTCCAGATTTTAAAAATTAAATCTGTTTTAGCAGAAAATTGTGAATTAGAAGATTAGTTGACGTGTTGAGAAAACGTTTAAACGACTATTGTTTAAAACGTACAGCAGAGTTAGAAGAAACAGGTTAAAAAAAAAGGAAAACATAAAATTAAGAAATTTATTGAAAGAAAAGAATATTTCTGAGGAATCAATAAATAATTCGGTCACACGCCAGGCAAGGGAGGAGTACGCGACGTTGGAGGAAGCGAACAACAAAATACAGGAGTTGAACGCGCGTATTAGATATTTGAACGAGGAGTTTAAGACAGCGCACGAGACATCCTTATACCACAAGGATACCATAGAAAGTGACGACATCACAACGCAGGGCAACATGGGAATAGGCGAAGTCGCGAAATTTCTTAAAAATGCGGTGCCAGATTTTGCAGGTGCAGACTCATCATCGCTGAGGACGGATCTTCACCGTTTTATTGAACGATGTGAAGTGGTGAGGGCAGAACTGAAGCCTGAACAAATGAAGGAGTTTATTAAAGGCGTTAGGGTTCGTTTACAGGGAGATGCTTTTGACTTAGTAAGTTCAAAGGAGTTTGACACAATAGATGATTTATACAATCTGTTAAGGAATACGTACTTGGAATGTAGGTCAGTAGATGCCATTCAATATGACATTAGAAATGCATCTCAGTATCCGGGGGAAAGTATTAGATTTTTCTCGAGGCGTTTGGTTAACCTGCAGTCGGCAGCATTAAGCACGATTAAATGTTAATATAATGATATGAAAGACGACGTGTTCGTTAATGAATTGACTAATTTAGTTAAAAGCTCATTTAAGTTAGGACTTCGGGATTGAGCAGTAATCAAACAACACTGGAGAAATTGGTGGAAGAGGCATTGGACCATGCGACGATACAAAGGGAGTTAGCAGAGTTAACGGGAATAGACAAGTTTGGAGTCTATTTCAATGAGCCCTCATCGGCCTTCATGCCAAATAATCGTAATGCATCAGGTGGCCAAGGCAATGAAAAAAAGGAGACGGAAGAGAAAACACAAAATGTAAGTTTGAAGCAGCCTAAACCTACATGTTCTTTTTGCAAGAAGAAGGAACATCTGAGGGATGAATGTCATACATGGAGAAACACTCCGTATTGCAGTGACTGTCGTACTTATGGACATGGACAGTGTGCAGATCGTTCGGGTCGGTATATTTTCCAGGACATACTGCTCCCCAAGTAAGTCAGCCACCCGTACCTCAGGTAAATGGTCAAGGTGGTATCCAGAACCAAGGCGGGGGTGCGATACACAAGTTTTTCAAGGAAATAATGGTAATGGGAATTTTGCAGACAGGCCCGCTAAATATTGCACTTGGTGCAGAAAGGACGGAAATGTTATTATGAATTGTTATGCCAAACGCAAATATGATGCATGGAACAATAATATCACTCCACAGGGAAACTACCAGGGGCCCAGTCAAGGCCACTAAACTGGGGTCCCTTTGAAAATAGTGTAGTAAGGCCAGTAGTTGTAGAAGTTCCCAAGAGGACACTACAACAAACTAAAACAGCAAATATTATTAACGCAGGAAATGAAGAACAAAAAGTAAAAATACATATAGAAATCTTCCAAAAAAACATATAATGAAATAAATAATAACAATACACAACGTGACGCGAATAATGAGCAGAATTTAGGAATTAATGAAATTAAAAATAAACAAATTATAAAGAAAGCAAATAAAGTAAAGAAAGTAAAACCAATTAAATCAGAAGTTAAAAATATTAAAATCAAGAATAATAAATTCAAAAGTAAATCAAATAAAAAGAAAGTTATAATTAACTGCCTGAAAATTTGGGAATTGTAGATCAAACGTATGGCAAGACTGTGGATACCTTCCGTACAGGGTCGAGTATTATTTGCAATGAAGTATTTTCAATATTTCTTTTTATTATTAGCGCTATGTGCGTTTTATGTATAATAAATTCACGATTTTCAAAATTAAATTGTCTTCAATTGCTAATAATTTTAAGAGTAAATTTATGTCGAGGAAAATAAAATTAGCTTCACAATTAGGCATGCATCGTAAAATATTTAAGCGGCATGGAGAGTGTTTCAAGATATCCGATACGAGTGATGTGTTCATTGAAGTACCATGCGAGGCAGCAAAAAATGGAAAACTTACTTTGTTAGTGGATTCTGGAGCTGAGGCCAGCCTGATTAAAGAAAATAGGATGGCACATTTGCCGAATTTTAATAAAAATATTCGGAAAGATCTGAGTGGTGCTTTTGGTGGATGCGTTAGAACCTTAGGCTCCACTAAGATTCAGCACACAAACATAGAAAACCTGAGTTTAACGCTACACGTTGTGTCACTTGAACAAGGGGTACCAGCAGATGGAATAGTCGGGCGTGACAATCTCTGGAACAGGTCTATAATAAATGCGTTAAATAAAAAAATTAAATTTTTTTATGAAGACAAAAATCATCTTGTTAAATGTCCATTAAAATCATTGCAAGACATAGAAAATATTAATTTTAATCAACAAATAAGGGTACAGCACAGAAGAGCCATGGTTGTATCACTGCCGTTAAGAACAAGAATTCCTATAGTTTTGTTGCACAAACAGGAAATTCAGCCAGGAGTATATTTGGGAGAGAGTTTAACAAACGTTAGAAGAAATAGAGCATCAATTTTAAATGCCACCGATAAGGAGGTGACCATTGATAGCAATTTCAAGCCACAATTTTCAAATTTTAACAAATATAAAGAAGCAACAAAGACGAGTTCTACAATAAATACAATAAACTCGGTTAATATAAAAAATAGAATTGATAGATTATTAGGGAATGTAAAGAAGTTGCATCTTTGTATCAAAGATGTTAGACGATAGAATTATTTCACCAAGCATGTCGCCTTGGAATTCCCCATTATTATTGGTACCTAAAAAGGGCGATAAAGATGGCAATAAGAAATGGAGACTGGTTATAGATTTCCGAAAATTAAATGACCATCAAACAGGTATTTCCTATACCACGAATACATGAGATTTTAGACCAGTTAGGTCATAGTCGGTATTTTTCAACACTAGATTTAGCCAGTGGTTACCATCAGGTTCTAGTTGAAAATAGTGACAAAGAGAAAACTACTTTCAGTGCAGGTCTTGGTCATTTCGAATGACCAATGAACCACATACTAACAGGTTTACAGGGTATTGACTGTTTCGTTTATTTAGATGACATAGTGGTTTATGGAAATAATTTAGCAGAACACGAGCATAGGCTATGCAAGGTTTTGCAAAAGCTGAGAGCACATAATTTGAAATTAAATACAGAGAAATGTCAGTTTTTGCGACGCGAGGTTATATATTTAGGACATAAGTGTTCTGAGTTAGGTGCCCTACCAATTCTGCAATGCATGCTCATAATAACACGGTGCATACGTCGACGGGTCAAACACCATTCCGTACATTGTACGGGTTTGACTTCGACATGCCTACGAATTTAAAGCGTAAATGTTCACCTTTATATAACGCAGAAGACTACAATAAGGTACTACGTCATAAAATTGTCGTATTCAATGCAGATAACGCAAACCAACAATTGCATTACTGACCTATATTTAATAGCGCAAGCTATCAAACCTTGAAAAGGGTCATTACACCCAAGAGTTTCATGCTGAATCACATATGCAATGTGTACGAACGTATGAATATCATACGTGAAGCGAGCGTTCATAGCTGGCATATAAATACAGATCTTGCAGTTTGTTTTGATACCATAAACAATGCAAATAAATATCATATAATATAACTTATATAAGTACACGAAAATAATAAAATAACATATTAAACATGTTTAAAAAATAAATCGCAACTTCAATTATATTTAATTACGTGCAGAGAAATCATAGGTACTTTGTGCAATAATATAATTCAATTTAAATAAGTTTAAATATAAAAAATACATATTACAAAATTGCATTACATTATATTCTAAAATAAAAACGTACAAATTTAAATTCAAACTTAATTTTGCTAAATTTATGATTTTCCGAAGCAACATAAACTTCAGCTAAATTACTACAATTTGCTACCATTCCATACATCCTGCTTAAACCATTTGCTTACGTAACTAACAATAAATTCAACAATTTAGAGAAAATTTAATATAATAAACATATATTTAATGTACAATATATTCTATGTACGTATATATTTATAAAAAAAAAAAAATTATATGAAATATTTTTTTTTTATTTTTACGCATTGAAGGGGGATTGAGTCCTCCGCATTGAGTCCCTTCGCATATAAAACGACGATCTTAGCCATTGGGCTAAATTCATAATTACACTAAATTAATAAAAGCTAATACTACACTAAATAGTAATACTTCAAATAATGTGAACACTATATTTCAAGTAATTTAAGTATTTTAAAATCAATCATTTAGCACACGCCATGTTATATGAACAATTATATATTATACGAAAATTATATTAAGATTACATAAATTAGTTCCATACTATATTTAATAGAGCAAGCTATCAAACCTTGAAAAGGGTCATTACACCCAAGAGTTTCATGCTGAATCACATATGCAATGTGTACGAACGTATGAATATCATACGTGAAGCGAGCGTTCATAGCTGGCATATAAATGCAGATCTTGCAGTTTGTTTTGATACCATAAACAATGCAAATAAATATAATATAATATAACTTATATAAGTACACGAAAATAATAAAATAACATATTAAACATGTTTAAAAAATAAATCGCAACTCCAATTATATTTAATTACGTGCAGAGATATCATAGGTACTTTGTGCATTAATATAATTAAATTTGAATAAGTTTAAATATAAAAAATACATTTTACAAAATTGCATTACATTATATTCTAAAATAAAAACTTACAAATTTAAATTCAAACTTAATTTTGCTAAATTTATGGTTTTCCGAAGCAACATAAACTTCAGCTAAATTACTACAATTTGCTACCATTCCATACATCCTTCTTAAACCATTTGCTTACGTAACTAACAATAAATTCAACAATTTTGAGAAAATTTAATATAATAAATATATATTTAATGTACAATATATTCTATGTACGTATTTATTTATAAAAAAAAATAATTATATGAAATAATTTTTTTTTATTTTTACGCATTGAAGGGGGATTGAGTCCTCCGCATTGAGTCCCTTCGCATTTAAGACGACGATCTTTGGGCTAAATACATAATTACACTAAATTAATAAAAGCTAATACTACACTAAATAGTAATACTTCAAATAATGTGAACACTATATTTCAAGTAATTTAAATATTTTAAAATCAATCATTTAGCACACGCCTTGTTATATGAACAATTATATATTATACGAAAATTATATTAAGATTACATAAATTAGTTCCACACTATTGTTTGTAAAAAATCCATTTAAATAATATCCGACCAACACTCTACATCGCTGGATACTGGATACGCGGGAGACGCATAGATGATCGTTGGGGTCATGGGACTTTAATGAGGACATGTGGAAGGAGCTCTGGGTGTTATCAACAAGAAGAAGAAGTGAAGCAGAGGTCCAGCAGATTCAAATAAAGAAAAGAAAAACGAAGAAATGAAGAAATGAAGCAGAGTGGCAGCATATTTGAAGACGTAGAAGGATGCACTAGGAGCAAACTTGTTGTTATACCAAGCACAAGTAGATTGCAGTGATTGAATTTTAATCATAAAACTACAACTGCCAGATACAAGACGCAGAAAACAATATTCAACATTGATTTGAAAATGTATATAAAAAGTCAAATTATTATGTATTCCATCGCACATAGAGAAGAAGCGATGCAATATCGATTTTCTGATATCAACAATTCAGAAATCTATAATATTCTAAATAAAGCGACATGAGCACCAAGATGTTCCACAAAGAAGTAGTGAAGCAAATGCCCAGCGGTTTTCTGATATCAACAATTCAGAAATCTATAAGCTACATAAAGCGACATGAGCACCAAGATGTTTTCAAAATGTTTGACAAGATCGCAGAAAAGAACACTCATCTCAAACGAAGTCAATTAAGTCATCGGGACCAAAGCTCTCTTGTACGACTAAGAGTCCAGCGTGTCAACATGACGACGTCTACTGGAGATAACACCATTAGCAAATTCCACAAGAACCATGGCAGCCCAACAGATTCAACACACTACTTACAACGAAACATAGAAAGGCAAATCCGACCCAACACACAGAAGAGCAAGAGGAGAAATCTGGTCCAACAGTAGGGCATACAAAAGTCACTCATGTAATTATTTACACCTCTCTAACCCAAATATAAAATCAATATATTCATTTTAAAATACCAACAAACACACAAAGACTCAATAAACAAACAAAGCACATATAAATAAAATAATTTGCATAAGTTTATCCATATATCCATATATCCTTTACAATAAATTAAGAGTATTAAATTGGTTAGATTATCATTATAAGTATTAACAAATATTACACGAGTAGAATATATATAAAAAAAAGAAGAAAATCTAAAAAATATTAAAATTTCTATTATTGAACTAAGTCAAATATTAAAAAATATTTTTATAACTTGAGAAAAGAAATAAACATATTATCATTGTTAAAATAACATTTTATCATTATTATTATTAATATTAATTCTAAGAACACATCATTATTATATATTCAAAAATATTTTTAAGACATATAGTAAAAAATTATCATTAATCCAAATATTAATAATATTTTTTTTCCATAAGGGGGGAGGAATGTTGTGAATTAGTTCACACATTATTCTTTTCTTTATGGATCTTTACTATTCATTCAGTTTTGGATGTTGCTGTACACATGTTGTTTTTTATATCATGTTGAACTCATGTTGTACAGCAACATGTTCATAGCATTGTCCCAACGCTTCACGTTGGCAACAATGATTATAATTTGGCAAAGCGCTAAAGCTTTGCTTAGACCACACCTCTTTCAGGTTAGCTTACACAGTTAACAGAGGCTTGCAATATGTTAAAATAAGCTATGTTAAAATAAACAAAGCAGCGTTCTCCAACAATGATACTATTTCGCAATTGGTGTCAGCCAAAAACTGCAAGTCGGACTTTCTTTAAAAGTCACGTACACCAAAATTGAGTGAAAGTGAAAATTCACTAGAATATTGTGAAAATAGAATTTAAGAAAAGCTTGCAACAAAGGTATTGTTAATACTTTTCGTTGCAATTTAAAATAGAGTAGTTTAGTGAGCCTCAAGTAGAGGTAGTAAAAATAAAGTGTTATAAAAATATAAAGTGGTTCCAGTCTAATTATTTAAATAATAAAGTAAAAAGCATAGAGGAGAACTTAGGACACCACCGCACACAAAAAATTTACAGCAGCTTACAAAAATGCCAATGGTTTCAACTGATACGGAGTGAGACCATTTGATAAAGTATATATGGATCTGGTAGGAATTTTACCGGAAACTATATCAGGATACATGTAGATTGTTATGAATTAAAAAATTGCATATTACGCCATATCATCCACAAGCTAATGGGTCTTTGGAAAGAAGCCATCGACCATTAGCGGAATATTTACGGAGTTTTGCAAAAGAAGATGGGTTGAACTGGGACCAATGGTTAAATTCCGAAATGCATGTGCACAAAAACACATTGCATATGTCCACTGGTTAAACGCCTTTCCGTACCTTATATGGATACAACCGTGTATGCCAACAAATCTTAAGCGAAAATGCTCACCCGTATATAATACCGATGATTACAACAAATTATTAAAATACCAAATTTAACGCACACACGAAATCGTGAGATAGAATCAGGAAAAGGCAACAAAAAAAACAAATCTATGATAGCACATTACATCCAAAAGTTTTTGACGTAGTAGATAACATTTTATTAAAGAATCAAAATAGAATGAATAAGTTTACACCCATTTGGGTAGGACTCTATGAGGTACTTTCGATAGTAATTCCTGTAACAACAATAATTTTTATCAAAGGCAAAGGAAAAAAATTCCATAACAACTTATTAAAGGCATATAACTCGCAAGCCAGTAACCGACATCTGTTAGTTGCCATAGCCTCTCCTACACAATTCCTAGTCTCACCTTCGCGTTGATGAACCCCATTAACCCTAGCAACCAGCTGAAGATCGGGTTTCAACCCCGGTGGGAGGTCTGGATATGACGAAGAGTGTCGCGCAGCCACTGCAGAGAAAGACGCTGTATATAAAGCCACCCTGCAGTCGGTAGTTACGCGAGCCGCGAAGGATCAATACAGAGAGAAGAAGATGGAGGAGAGACATCTTTTTAGGCGCAAGAAAAGAGAATTAGAAAGATGCGAGTGTAAAGATATTGAGATGCATGGCGACAGGAACGAGGCTTAATTTCTTTCAGAAGATAAGACGCCTGACCGGAGGTTTAACGACCGGACCCTCTTCCTGTCAGGACGATGACGGAAATCTAGTAACAGGTGTCCAGGGTACACTGAGATTATGGAGAGAGCACTTCTCTGATCTTCTAGCATTCGATGATGACAACTACTCCGCTGATAGAGAAGACAGCCCCAGTTGCTGACGATGGCGTTGACATACCACCGCCTGACCGTGATGAGGTCTGCACAGCCATCAACAGGCTGAAAAGCAACAAACCCGCAGGATCGGATGGGCTGCCTGCTGAGTTATTTAAGACCGGAGGCGATGAGCTCATAACGAGTATGCAACAGCTCATAAGCAGAATATTGTCAGAAGAAAGCATGCCTAGCGAATGGAATCTCAGTACACTCTGCCCAATCCTTAAGAAGGGGGGATCCCACGATACGCGCCAACTACTGTGGGCTAAGTCTCCTCAATATCTCGTATAAAGTTCTAACGAGCGTATTATGTGAAAGACTGAAGCCCATCGTCAACAGACTGATTGGATCTTATCAGTGCGGCTTCAGACCTGGCAAGTCCACCATAGAACCGACTTTCAAATCCTGGAAAAGACCAAAGAGATGCAGATCCACACCCACCACCTTTTCGTCGACTACAAAGCTGTCGACGTACGCTGAGGAGTAGGGGGTAAAAATTGAATTATATGAATATGAACATAGTTAAATTCGGAAATTAGTGCACGAATAAATAGCCAAGTATTACTTATTGAAAATGACTAGCATTGATTCCTGTGCTAATGAATTTGTATATAGAATAATTGGTTTATAATAATAGCAAGAAACTAAGGATTTTAAAAGTACAATAAAACATGTAGTAAAATAGTAGTAGCTTAATACACACACATATTTAAAATATACACGTAATTCAATATTCTGATATAAGATAACGTAAATAGAAATAAGTAAAAGAGGATGTTAAAAATAAATTATGTATACAATTTAAAGATTTTATAATGTAAAGTAATAAGGGTATTTAATTAATGATCTTGGTTCTGGTAATGGACAAGATGTATGGCCCGATATGCGTTGAAAACGAGTACAGAATCAGATGGAACGACGAGCGCTCCAGCAAAAAAGGTACTCAATTCTGTACCCAGTGGTGGTCAACGTAGGAGAGGGCGTCCGAATCTCCGGTGGAGCGACCAAGTGCGAGACAACCTGACAACACTTGGAGTGCAAAACTGGCGCCAGCGCGCGGGATGCAGAAGCGACTGGCGAGGGGTAATTGCTGCGGCTGAAACATGGGTTGTAATTTTCAAATAAGTAAGTAATATTAGATGAGCTATAAAATAGCAAAAATAAAATTTAAATTGTCACTACAATTGAGATAGGTCAGTACCTCAATGGCATTGAACCAAGCGATAGGAACCACTGCACTAATGCAAATGAAATGAGAAAAAAATGAATAAAAAAAAAGACGAAAATGAATAAGAAAAATAATAATAAATGGATAGTATGTGTGAGACGGTGTGGAGAGGAGTCAAGGGAAAGTGCATAGTAGCCAAAATGGGTTCAAATATAATTGCTTACCAAGAGAAATGCGGAGTAGGGGGTAAAAATTGAATTATATGAATATGAACATAGTTAAATTCGGAAATTAGTGCACGAATAAATAGCCAAGTATTACTTATTGAAAATGACTAGCATTGATTCCTGTGCTAATGAATTTGTATATAGAATAATTGGTTTATAATAATAGCAAGAAACTAAGGATTTTAAAAGTACAATAAAACATGTAGTAAAATAGTAGTAGCTTAATACACACACATATTTAAAATATACACGTAATTCAATATTCTGATATAAGATAACGTAAATAGAAATAAGTAAAAGAGGATGTTAAAAATAAATTATGTATACAATTTAAAGATTTTATAATGTAAAGTAATAAGGGTATTTAATTAATGATCTTGGATCTGGTAATGGACAAGATGTACACGATGAGACGAAGAAGTAACAAATAGACGAAGGAACATAGCTAAACGAAGAATTGCAAAATAAAGAAGTACAATTCATTTACGTCAAAGAATATCGTTTATTGGGAAAAGGTCTGAAATGGTAATGTTATGTAATGACGTACGAAACAACATGTGAGATTTATGGCGCGGACGACAACAATTGGACGTCAATCTGATGATTTGTTTAAAGAAAGAAGGAGCTACACTATAAATGTGAATGTAGAAATTTGACATATATGCAAAGTTGCTACTATTGTACCATAATGAGACAACAACGTTTTACATCTTTACATACATATAATTAAAAAATGTCAATATACACGCTCTAATAACACGCTAATATTATAACTTGAGGGAGCTATTCCATATACACTTAATTAGCTGTAAATGCGAACCTGTACGAAAACAACAACGTTAAATGAAAACGTGTATGTATAACACAGTGCAGCAAAGATGTGACAATTTTTTTATAGTCCTTGAGAAACCTGATGAAATTTCACATAAGAAACTTATGCCCTATCACGTCAGGTTTACAAGATATATGACCATAAAGGTCCTATAGTGACCGCAATATTACCGTTGGTTTATTGAGAAAACTGTGGTAGTTATGTATTTGTTGTCTGAGAACCAAATGTAGACACTATCCAAGGCTTCATATCTGTAGTACATATTAAATTTCCATCTCATCCTTCTAATACCAATATTATTGATTTTCAAAGGATCAATCTAAATAATCAACTAATTTCATATTTAGGAGTTGCAAATGTATCATATTGTCCATGGATAAAATATTCAGCATAACAAAAATAGAAAGTAGACAAATATGTCAAAGCCATACGAGCTATAGTTTCTCTAATACTGAGCACTGCAAAGTATTTTTTTTATTTTATATGAAACTGCAAAATATTAAAGTTTTTCGTAGCTTAAAATCGAATGATCCTTTATCGGTGCCAAGGATTCGGCTTTATTTTTAATATCCTGAATGTGTGAAAAATGTTATCATACTATAAAATTATGTTTTATCACGTCACGATTTCGATGTATTGACTCCCAAATATCTGGTAAATCCTTAATTTTCATAGTAACATTTCTGGAAAAACGGTATTATCTATGGAATTCTTGACTGAAAATAAAATATAGGCATTCTCCTAAGGATCTTTTCTGTAGTACATTTTAATTGTTTATCTTGTCCTTAGACCACAAATATTAAAGATTTTCAAAAAATAACTGCAGTTAATACAACGGCTTTACATGGCTTTGACTTCTATGACAATTTTTACAGTTTTGAAATGCTTAATAATTTTCCCAAAGACATAATGATACATCTATTAATTTTTCGTACAAATTTGGCCAATTTACTGCAGAGATTTTTTGAAAATCCTTAATATTAAAAGTTTAAAGACGAGATAGAAAATTAAAATGTACTACAGAAAAGATCCTTAGGTGAATGCCTACATTTGGTTCTCAGTCAAGAAATGCATATCTAATACCGTTTTCAAGAAATGTTACTATGAAAATTGAGGATTTACCAGATATTTGGTGGTCAATACCTCGAAATCCTGACGTGATAGAACATAATTTTATAGTATGATAACATTTTTCACACATTCAGGATATTGAAAATAAAGCCAAATCCTTGGCACCGATAAAGGATCATTTGATTTTAAGCTACGAAAAACTTAAGTATTTTGCATGTTCATATAAAATAATAAAATACTTTACAGTGCTCAGTCTCTCTAACACATTGCTTAGTGCGCTGAATTGTCTTGCGTCTCATTTATTATTGTTGAATGCTTGCACGGTGGGGAAAATTACCTCTTTTCGTAACACTGCCCTCCACCTAAATCTGTTCGTCCCGAACAGATGTTAATCCTCTCTCTCTATATACGGCACCAACCTTTCTAAATGTACTACTTTCATTTTTTGTCTGACGCCTGTAGTATTCTGAATCCGATACACAATGTCATTTATCCTTTTAATTATCCTGTAAGGTCCTTCCCTGTGTGTTTGTAGTTTTGGATTTGTCAATTTCACTCGTGGCGGGTTACAAAGCATGACCAGATCTCCTTCCTTAAATCCCTCAGAGTTTGCTCTCGAGTTGTATCGGGACTTCATCTTATCACTTGCAATTTGTATAATAATAATAATAGTTTGGCGCTACAGTCCTGTATAGAACTTCGGCCGAGCTCTCTCACCATTTTGAGCTGTGCGTGTTATATTTGTACTCAAAGTGGTGGGACCTACAGTTTATTGCCGAATCCGAACGGCGTGTGAGAGCTTTTCATAGGCAATGTTGTACTCTCGTAGGTTTGCCATTTACTGACGAGAGGTAGCGCGGTATAGAAAAATGTTTCTATGAAAAGATGTTGTTAGCCCCAGTCCAGGCTTGAACCGGGGACCTTTCGGCTCGCAGTCCAACGCACTAACCACTGAGCTACCGCGGCTACTTGCTTGCAATTTGTATACTCTGCCTTAAAGACGTAAGCAACTCGTCGTGGTCTTCACTTTTCTTCTTACTCAAAACACTTTTTGAAATCGGATTTTTCACATCCATGGCAGTACGTTCGCAATGTATTGATTCATCTTACCGCAACTCCTGACGGGTTTTCTTTTTGCGGATACACATTGCTTACATCTCTGAATCCAATAGGTGACTGACTTCTGATATCCGACCCAATAGAAACGTTTTCTGACTTCTTCAACCGTTTTATTAATGCTCAAGTGACATCCATTGGAACCAAAATGGCATTTCAGTACTATCTCTTTAATTTTTGATTTGGGAACAACAATTAAATTTCGTGCAGATCTGCCATTTTCAGTTTCCCAAACACGGTACAAACAACCATTTTGTAGCTTCAGGCTTTGCCACTGCGCCCAATAAGCCCTGCTTATTGGACTGTTGGATGCTAACTCTTTCCATAATGGTTTTCTTTGTTGTTCCTTGAACGTCCGAATTTTTGCGATGTCGGGGTTCATCTTTTGATCATTTCGTATTTGCTCTAGACTCCATTGATCATCTGGCACGACACCCAATGAACGAATGTGAATTATTTTCGTCTTTTCTTTTTCCGTCGAGCATTCTCTGGATTCCATTTTACACACTCGTGCCGACACAGTGCCCGAATTTCCAAGATGGCAACTGGTGTTATTCGGACTATCCTCAGATCTCCTTTCTGGTCTGTATCTCTTTGGTGGCTGCACAATTACACATTTACGTTTTTCACGACAGTTGCGTGCCATATGCCCATATTTTCCGCAATTGTAGCATTTACCTTTCAATTGTGTGTTTCCGTTGGCAACATAAAGTTCGGATTTAACGCTGGCTTTGGACGCTCTACTTACTCCTTGACATAAATTTTCTCTCTCCTCATCTTGTACACGTGTCTCCGTCGCTGATCGGCACAATGTAGACGCTATCTCCTGCGTAAGCGCTGTAGTGACCGTTTCCATAAATGTCACCTTTGGGTTAGTCATTGTTGCCGGTTTTGTCTCAGGATCCCGTATGCCATAAACGAATGCATTTATCTTGCACATTTCCAAGAAATCACAGGCTGAATCGGAATACGACAAATGTGCAAGTCTCTCAACATCCGCAGCATATTCCTGCAACGATTCGCATTTCGGGATTTTAGCCTCGTACCACTAACAACATGCTGTGTAGGTCCATTTATCTGCAACACGTGCAAATCTTTTTTTATTTCCTGGATTTCTTTGTCTATACCATTTTCTAATCTTTGAAGTTTATCATCAACATCATTTATATGCGCTTCAAGTTCATTTACTTTGTTATGTAGGGTATTAGACGCTTCCAGAAGCTGCTTAGAATGTTCTTGAAGCTGTTCAGAATTTTCCTGAAGTTTCTGTTCTATTTTGTTAGAATTTTCTACAAGTTTCTGTTCCATTTTGTTGGAATTTTCTACAAGTTTCTGTTCCATTTTGTTGGAATTTTCTACAAGTTTCTGTTCCATTTTGTTGGAATTTTCTACAAGTTTCTGTTCCATTTTGTTGGAATTTTCTACAAGTTTCTGTTCCATTTTGTTGGAATTTTCTACAAGTTTCTGTTCCATTTTGTTGGACTTTCTTGAAGCTTTTGTTGTATTGCTCCGAGCAACTGGCTCATATCAAAACTTTGGGACTGTACTTTTTGCTCCGTGTCCACACTTTTCGATGACGCTGTTGCAACTTCCACTTCAAACTCGTGATCTGCGAGGTCAATGCCTTGGTTCTCTAATTCTTCCATTAGACGCTTTTGTAGTTCTACTATCGTACCTACAGTTGGAAGATTATGAATCGCCAGCTCCTTCTTTAGCTGGTCGACTTTAAGTTGTTCGAATTTAACCATTTTGTATCACAATCCCACTTCTGACACCAATGTTACGAAAATTCAGTCTACGGAAAACTGTTCTACGAGTTCGTATCGCTGGATTGTGTACAAAATAAAAACACTCCTATGTTTGGTTTAAATTATAACAATTAACTTTATTAACTCACTTTAATAAACAACTTTACTAATAACAAATTTTAACAACTGCTGCATGTCCACAATTTAACTTGACATTTATCACACGAGCTGCACTCGACCACTTTACAATCACTACTGAAGTGAAGTACCTCAGATGCGGCTCCCTTATATACTGCATGCATCAGTTCGACACGTTTCGACAAGCTTCGACTTGTTTCGAGAACCTTCTACTCGTTTCATGAATGACGCATGCTATTGGCATTTCATTCGCACTCATGTGTTTTAATGCGCTGATCTTCCCTCTCTTTCTCGCACATTGACCAGTACGCTTAATGATCTTTCGTCTCTTTCTAACACATTGCTTAGTGCGCTGAATTGTCTTGCGTCTCATTTATTATTGTTGAATGCTTGCACGGTGGGGCAAATTACCTCTTTTCGTAACAGTATTAAAAGGACGAGATATAAATTAAATATGTACTACATATGTGAAGCCTTGAATAGTGTCTACATTTGGTTCTCAGACAACAAGTCCATAACTACTACATTTTTCTCAATAAACCAACATTAATATTGCGGTCACTATAGGACCTTTATGGTCATATATCTCGTAAACGTGACGTGATGGGACATAAGTTTGTTTGTTGAAATTTCGTCAGGTTACTCAAGGATTCGAAAAAATTGTCAAATCTCCGTCACTAAATTTACTGTCGCACTTTGTAATTAAAAGATGGTAATTCCTGATCGATAGAAGAACTCGCTAGAGGAAGACAAGTTATAATAAGATTCAGAAATATACGATTACAAAATTATCTATTTTAGTATCCGCTCTCAAGAAATTACGATTTACTTGGCAGAAAACATCGAAGGCGAGGAAAAACCGAAATTAATTAACATCGGCGACGAACATTTTTCAAGCAGTTAATATCAAGACGAAGAACCTCAGCTATTGTCCATTCTATACAAGGAAGATGAGAAGAAATCGAGAGTTGAAATGCACAAAACATAATATACAAAGTAACAGAACCAGCGATCGAAGAAGTTTATGTCATGTTAATGTTATTAAAATATTATAACTATGTAAATAAAAAAGTTAATGTAAATTGAAGTATTTACAATTTTATAAAAACGAATAAACTAGTGCCAATTGATACTTACTTATCTTGTAAAAATCGGAAACAGACCATTTTATGCATCTTTTACTTTATCAATTGCCGAAGAACATGCTGCGGCAGTTATCAGTTCAAATCTTTGGACTGATAACATTCTTGTTTCCGAGTTCAAAACCAAAAGAAACAATAGACCAACTAAAACAGTCGATCTCCCTTTACTACCAAAACGTAAGGGGATTGCATTCAAAGACTCGGGATCTCTTTTTTTCTACTCAGAATTTCTCATACGATATCATCGCGCTAACTGAAACATGGCTAAATAAGAACTTGTCAAACGTTGAATTATTTGATAATTCATTCAACGTTCTTAGAAAAGATAGATTTGACATCGAAAAATCTCCAGTCGGTGGTGGTATATTAATAGCAATAAGGAACAATTTAATAAGTTCCTTATTAGAAATTCCTATTGCTGCTGCATTAGAGCTTATTTGTGTTAAGATTGTACTTCACAATTCCTGTGTATATGTCTTAAAAGCGTACATTCCCCCAATAAGTAGCGTAGAAGTCTATGAGACCTTACTAAGTCCATAGATTTTGTATTGGAATTGTATTAAAATGTGATTTTAATTTACAGATTTAATATGGAATAACTCCGACGACGACACATATTTCTGTGCATCTAACTCCTAATTTCGACAAGAACAGATTTTTGTTGACACTATATCCTCTGACTTACAACAAGTAAGTTGTATTACTAATTGTCTCGAACGATAACTTGACTTAGTATTTACTACAGATAGTAACAATATTGTAGTTACAAATTCGACGAATGTTCTAATGGACATTGATGCAGATCATCCGCCTCTAACAATATTTTATCAATATGATAGAGCGAATATCATTAATAGTAAATCTGCAGAGAAGGCTTATGAATTAATTTTAAAAAAGCCAACTTTTCATTGTTAAATGAATTGTTGTCTGCTAAAATTGATTTAATATCAGACTATATTCATGATAATGAACTTGATGTTGCCATAAACTATTTCTACCAAGAACTTTTTTCCTGCATAGCACCATCTGTACCATATAGCCTTAACTTCACTAAGATCTCATCGTATTCCTGGTACACTAGGATTTGAAGATGCTACGTAACTCTAGGAATAGAGCATGGAATAGATATGTCAGCAGTGAAGACCCAAGTGACCTAGAAACATACAACAAAATGTTTCTGAAATTCTAGTCTAGATCAAAAATTCTTTACTCTGAGTATTTTGATAAAATGAAGATACAAATTTTATCAGATCCAAAGAAGTTCGGAGTTTCATCAATACTAAAAAAAAGAGCGATGGTTTTCCTGCTTCTTTTAAAAATAATGATGGATTCACTACCGACCCTCATGTCATATGTGGCCTATTCGCAAGCCTGTTTAAGCAATCATTCTCTAATGATTCTTTTATAACCGATGTTAATTATTTTGATTACGTGCATTCTGCTCCTAAAACTTCATTAGCCACCATATCTTTTTCTCCGGAGAAGATTTTGCAATATATTTCGACGATTGATGATGATTTTAGTTCTGGACCAGACGGTATCTAATCCATTACACGGTAAAAAATGTTGGAATATTTTTTAAACCCTTCTTTGGATTACAGATGATTTCAATACTTTTATGTCTAATTTTTAAACTTACCAATAGTTAACACCCATTTTTAAACTTTTTCAGATTGAAATTTAATATATTTCTTATTAAACATGAATATGTATTTTTTTTGTATATAAAATAATCCAAATGGTTTAAAAATTTTAATTTAAACCGATTGTATTAAAATTTAAACTCAAATAGTTTATTTGATAATTTTAAACCAAAGAGGTTTAAAATTTAAACTCAAATAGTTTAATCTCAGTTTATTTCATAATTTTAAACCATAAAAGATTAAATTGTAAACCATACGTACTAAATTTAGTTCAGATAAATTTAGTTTTTATTCTTTCTGATTATTTTTTTTTTTTTGGAATTATTACTTACGAATTATGAAAAAATGTATTCAAAGATAAATAAATAATAAAGCAACTAACTTTTGTCACATTAAAAATACTTCTAGCTATTGAAATTAATAACAAAAAAAAGAAAATAAAAAAAAGTGAAGAAAAAAAAATTAAAAAAAAAAAAAAATTAAAAATTAGGACCACGGCCGGGATTCGAACCTGTGATAATGTCGCCATGTTAGTAACATTCACACCAATGCTCGCTTTATAATTCAAAATGCCTTTTTCGACGACAATATGTTTAAATAGCTCTAATAGTAAATGACAGTAAAGCTAGTTGGCGGTATGTTAGAAGATCTGTAGGGGACAAGGTGTGCGCTGATGACATGAAAATAATTTCGAAAGAGACGAAAAATAATTGAAGAGTGTACAAAGAGTTATTAAATTTAAAAATAAAATAATAATGAAAATAATAAAAATATATTAATTATAATATAAAATATATATATTTTAAACTTTTTTTTCAAAAACAAATCCGTATTTTAAATTTTTTTCTCGCAAAAGTTATAAACTAGAATACAACTATTCACTAGAAGAGACAATTTTAAATCGGGTACACGTGGTGCAAGATCTTGGTGTGTTTATCGATACAAATTTATCGTTTAATTTATATATTGAAAATATATGTAAAAATGCCTCATCATTACTTGGTTTTACCAAACGATGGGCTAAAGAATTTAATAGTCCCTTACAACTTTGACTCTATATTGCACACTAGTTCGTTCACAATTGGAATATGCAAGTATGGTCTCATTTCTACAAGGTACATAATGACCGAAAGGATACAGACTTCGTACGTTTCGCTCTCAAGTGTCCATACGTAGATCGTCTGAAACTACTAAATTTAAAGACTCTTGACGAGCGCAGACAGATTTCATTTACATACATCAATTAATTACCGGTAAACTTGATTCACCCGAGCTTCTTAACTATATTAGTTTTAACCATAATCGTAGAAGTAGCAGAAATCGTGATATTCTTTTTTATGTACCTTATAGTATAACTAATTATGTTGCTGCGTCACTCTTCAATCGCCCGTGTAATTTAGTTAATAATTGTCCACAGTATAATATAAATCTGTCAAAAAATCAACTCAAATGTACACTAAAACTATAATGTAACAAATGCATGTGTTTGTTCATGAGCCCAACTAATTTACTGGGTAAATATTTTCCAGCATTATGCTGTGAAAGTGCAAGCTAGCTGTATTAGCTAAAACTCGATTAGTTGAAATATAGTAAAATTAAATTAAAACGAAGAAAAATTAAAGTTCCAATAAAGTAACAATAAATTAGAGTTGATAAAAGTAAACTAGACGAAAATAAATGAAAATGTAAGTTAAAGTAAACTGGAGGAAAATTTAAGTAGAATAAGAAAAATTGAAGTAGACTATAGTAAAAGTAAAAAATGTTAACAAACATTAAAAAATTTCAACAATATAAATAAGAGTAACAAAAAGAAAGGGAAGTCAAAGAAATATTATTTAAAGTAAAGTAAAATAGTAAATTACTAAGCAAAAGAATCTTTAACAAAAATATATATAAATATTTACATTAAAATATCGCAAAATATTTCCAAGTTAAAGTAAAAAAATCATTCCAAAAAATTAACAATACTATCTGATATGTATAATTAAAAATAACAACAGAACAACACAAAACGCAGCAAGTGTAAATGGTTTAAATCTACTGTTTTGTTAACTGCAACGTCCTGTGCATTGTAACTGTTGTTTAGTAATTAAAAATTATAGTATGTCGATGCCCATTAAATAAATAATAACATTAAATAATATGGATGAACAAGTAAAAACTATTATTAAGTTTATTTATATATATATATATATATTTTATAAATAAAGCATTATATAATACGTACCGTATCGATAAACGTATCGTGATCTAATACCGCGATGACTACCTCATGCAGTTATCGTGAAGTTGCAGTAAAGTGCAATGTTGGGCATTGTCAGCCAAAAATATTGGCGAAGCTGGGTCAAACCAGCTGTAGCGCGATTGGCTGCCGGCGTCTTTACGGAAGTAAATGCATTGGAACTCTGCCGGAACATGTAGATTTGGAACATGTTTCATATAATATTTTAAGTTAGATTTTAAGTGAGTTGTAAATCGGTAGTGAATCTGTTGTGAGTTGTTAGTTTTAGCGAGTCAATAATGTTAATATTAAAATATAACTTTCATTTAAATAAAATTATGTCTTAGAAGAAAAGACTTGTGTAAATTATTTCGGCTAATAAAAATGGGACTTCAACGCTGGACATTCTCTGGTAGGACATCATGGGTAATTATAAAAGGAACGTTCCGACATATGGCCACACGCCAAAGCAACGGACTTTTTAATTACAACAATATTTGCACATCGCCACAGGTGTACCACGTGGAAATGGACAAAATAGTACAAGATACAATAAAGGTACGACGGTTACGTAACAGCTGACTACACAAACTACAATATGAAGCACGAATAGACATCGACAACCGGACGTGGCAAAGCAAAGCCAACTGCGTATATCAATCGATGAAGTATTAAATAATGTCTGCAGAAATCTTAAAACTATAAACATAAAACTATAATCATTAATTGAATTGAATGAACTTGTTTGTGTTTTATTTTTAAGAAGCGAATAACTCAGGACGGCTGAAGCCAGTTCCCAAATATATAAATATATTGATAATTTTGCTATAAAATTCGAAAAGTTATGAGCTGTTTTAATTTTATTGTTATTTGAAGTTTAAGCCTTTTGGAGCTTTTCTCTCTACATTGCGCATTTGTGTAAAAATTACTTACTATCTTGAGGATATGCGCCATTGTATTTTGACAAATATTCTGAAGAATTCACAATTCGAGTTTTAAATTTGTTAAGTCCCAAGACAATATGTTGTCTATACTAATGCGCTATAGATTTTAGAAAATATACGGGCCATTCCTCACCAAATCGATCAAAACAAAAAGTAAATTTTGAGATTTTACCTTTTCGATTTCAATGAAGTTTGGGCAGCTGATAAAGCCTATTGAGATATGCATTGACCAATTTTTTTTTTACCACTACTTCCAGAGATACAGTGCTTCAAATTTACAAAAAATGGGCCAAAAATCACTTTTTTCGACCACTAGATACAGTGCTTCAAATTTACAAAAAATGGGCCAAAAATCACTTTTGTATGATTGTTCATATTTCAAAATCTCTTAAAGTATAACTGGTAGAAACTCCGTTGATGGCTCATTTGTAAGCTAATAGAACAGGCTTTTAGAAAAAATCACATAGTTTGGTTAATTTAATACAAATGTTCATGCCAGATTTCAAGATGGTATTTTGATTGCATCATATTTTCAAAAATAATTTTCTAAATTTTTATTTATTTTTTTGTATTGAAAAAAAATAATTTTTTCGAGAGATATCAACGAAGTTTCTAGTATTGCTACTTTAAGAGATATTAGACATACAAAAGTGATTGTTGACCAATTTTATGTAAATTTGAAGAACTGTATCTCTGGTAGTAGAGGTCAAAAAAAAAAGAAAGATTGGACAATGCATATCTCGATACCATTTATCAGTTGCCCAAATTTCATTGAAAACGAAGAAGGTGAGTTCCAACCTCTGGTCGATTTGGTGTGGCCCATACATATTTTTTTGTTGGTGTATTTTTCATAATTAAAAATCAAATATTCACAAAATATAGTTTTTAAGTATGTCCAATCGGCATTGCGCTATAAATTTATAATTGAAGAAGTTATTAGCAAATAAAAAAAAGTGTTTGCACATGTTAGCTTTCCGTACTGTTTTAGATACCCTTGAAGATTTAAAAAATCTGAAAATTAAACTTCTTTTCACATGAAAATTAAATTTAAAATTTCTACTTAGGGATTGCTGCTTATGGATTTTTGCTTATATAATTTTAGTTCAAAATGTATATAGTGATTTTTAATATGTTTATTTTTCTTTAAAACCAGTTAACTTAGAAAATTATTCGAATAGAAAGGTAACAAATGTATATGGCTGAAAATGCAATAAAATCGATGTTGAAACAAAATTTATTTGATGACTTTTAGTTCTATAACGACGATTTATAATCCGATTTTTGCGTTTTTAGTCTTTTTGAAATAAAAAAACTGATGTAAATTAATTTAATAATTACTCAAGTAACTATTACCTTTTACTTCTTGAATAAATGGGACAAAAAACTATGTGAAATTTTAAACGTGGTACAAATGTTAAAAAAATATATATATATTTTGTATTTATGGTTTCCGAAATATGCTGACTTGAAAAGTGAAAATAATCATTAACCAGTTGGGAAGGTTAGATCACAAGGGAAATTTTAAAGTAGGTGTAATTATGATAGTTAGGATTATCAAAATTATAGTCGGTCTAAGCCGACTATAAATACAGAACATATGTGTGGTTACCATTCAAAGTGATATATAGGTCACCAGGGTATACGAATCCTGAAAATAACTACAAATATTCAATCGCTGAAGAATTTCCATTCATTTGATACCCATATTTTCAAATGGGTAGGTGTACCGAATTTCGATTTTTTTTTTTGTGAACCACAAGTCTTTGCGCCGGAAAACATTATTATCATGTATTTGAGCATGATGTCAATATATATTTGACCAAAAAAGTTTACCTAAGCACGTATACATAAAAATTGATCTTTATATTGTTACGAAATGATGTAATTTGCCCCATAGTGCAAGCAATCAACAATAATTAATGAGACGGAAGACAATTCAGCGCACTAAGCATGTGTTAGAAAGAGACGGAAGATCATTCAGCGCACTGAGGCAGTGTGCGAGAAAGAGATGGAAGATCAGCGCATTAAAACACATGAGTGCAAATGTGATGCCAATAGCATGCGTCATTCACGAAACGAGTAGAAGGTTCTCGAAACAAGTCGAAGCTTGTCGAAACGTGTCGAACTGATGCATGCAGTATATAAGGGAGCCGCATCAGAGGTACAGTACTTCAGTTGTGATTTAATAGTGAACTAGTGCGTCTCGTGAGTGAACATTGTAAAGATAAATTGTAGTAATTCATCAGTTGATATAAGTGATTATTCTTTAAGTTGTTATTTAAATTAATAAAGTTAATTAATACTAGTTGAAATAATACTAGTTAAAACCAAATATAAGTGCGTTTTTATTTTGTACACAATCCAGCGATACGAACTCGTAGAACAGTTTTCCGTAGACTGAATTTTCGTAACAATATGTACATTTTATATGAGGTATGTGAACATAAGTGGTCGGATCATAGGTCACAATGGACCGATCTCGCCAGTTATAAGTTTCATTTATCTAGCTCTTCAATTTTAAAAGTAGTAGGGATTTCAACAGACAGACAGACAGACGGACAGACGGACAGACGGACAGACAGACAGACAGACAGACATACATACATACATACATACATACATACATACAGACAGACAGACAGACAGACAGGCAGACGGACAGACGGACATCGCTAAATCGACTCAGGAGGTCATGCTGATCAAGAATAAATATACTTTTATATGCTTCCTTCTGGGTGTTACAAACGGCGTACCAAACTGAATATACCCTTTCACTCTTAGTGTAGGGTATAAAAATACATTGTGTATATCTGAAGTAGTCGGTATTGATCACCTTTAATATGATACACAAATTGAATTTTGTTTCCAAAGGGAAGATACCTTCATAAAATCAGAGACCAAAAATAAATTATTATTTTCAAACCATATATGTAAAAACTCATTGTAAAAAATGATGACACTGTAAAACAAAGGGTACTATAAGATAACATTCGATGAACATTTTTAATTGATGGCCTTATTTTTATTATAGGACTGTTCAATTTTAAAATATTTTTTAATAATTATATTTGTGAAATATAAATAAAAGTTTGATTAATATTTATCATAGTCAAAAATAATTATTTTTGATAAATATTTTCAAAAGTAAAATATAATTTTTATTTTAGAAACATATACATAAAAATTAAAATTAATTAACAAACTATCCCCTCTGTTTGGGTCCCAGACTAAATTATGGTGCGGTCAGACTTGTGGCACCCTAGATAAATCGAAAACATATACACATACCTATATGAACATGTAGGTACTGAAATGAAAGGTATTGATCTCACGATTTAAATGTTATTATGTTCATGGTCCGATAACCCCGTTGACCTCAGGATCCTTTTTATACCCTACACTAAGAGTGAAAAGGTATATTCAGTTTGGTACGCCGTTTGTAACACCCAGAAGGAAGCATCTCCGGTATGGAAAAGTATATATATTCTTGATCAGCATGACCTCCTGAGTCGATTTAGCGATGTCCGTCTGTCCGTCTGTCTGTCCGTCTGTCCGTCCGTCTGTCTGTCCGTCTGTCTGTCTGTTGAAATCCCTACTAATTTTAAAATTGAAGAGCTAGATAAATGAAACTTATAACTTTGATTACTAATATACCTACGCTGTATGTGCGAAAAAATTGGCGAGATCGGTTCATTGTGACCTATGATCCGACCACTTATGTTCAAATACCTCATATAAAATGTACATATAAAGATCAATTTTTATGTATACGTGCATAGGTAAACTTTTATGGTCAAATATATATTGACATCATGCTCAAGTACGTGATAATAATGTTTTCCGTCGAAAAGACCTGTGGTTCATTAAAAAAAAATCGAAATTCGGTACACCTACCCATTTGTAAATATGGGTATCAAATGAATGGAAATTCTTCAGCGATTGAATGTTTGTAGTTATTTTCAGGATTCGTATACCCTGGTGACCTATATATCACTTTGAATGGTAACCACACATATGTGTAGGGTATTTATAGTCGGCTTAGATCGACTATAATTTTGATAATCCTAACTATCATAATTACACCTACTTTAAAATTTCCCATGTGATCTAACCTTCCCAACTGGTTAGTTTTAACAACTGAGTTCATTTTATACACGAATAACATAAACATACAAGTGTGGGCACCCAAACGAAATGAAATTTACTCAGGAGTCTATTGTACACTTTTGTATATATGTTTTAAAAAATAAAATATTTAATATTTTCTAAAAAAAAAGTCCCCTGCGACGCATCCTCGATATAGCATCCCTACGAAATATTATAATTAACTGTTGGGCCACTTCTAGAAAATTTAAAAAATAAACGTTTCAGCGTTTTTAACCAAATAAAACTGTTGGTTTAAAGAAAAAAAGTTAGTTTAAAGAAGTAAAGTTGTAATTCATTATTCACTGTATTTGATGGAAAATATAAAAAAAAGGGCTCAAAATAAATTTATGGGAAGCTCTCCAAGTCATACTTCTGGATCCGCCCCTGGATAAAGCTAAAATAATATTAACATATGTTTCGACAAGCTTCGACATGTTTCGAGAACCTTCAAGTACTTTCGTGAATGACGCATGCATCTCATTCGCACTTATGTGTTTTTAATGCGCTGATCTTCTATCTCTTTCTCGAACATTACCTCAGTGCGCTGAATGATCTTCCGTCTCTTTCTAACGCATTGCTTAGTGCACTAAATTGTCTTGCGTTTCATTTACACTTAAACGGTGAAGCAAATTACCTCTTTTCGTAACAATATAATTAAACTTAGGAACTACAGTTGTGGAGAATTATGTTAAGTTACAATATATTATTGCAAAATTACTCTGTGAAGGTATTTTGAGCCGAAAAATACAAAAAGAAAAATATATCAGGGAGGAATTTCATCTTGAAATAAATTTTCCCGCAACAAATGAGCCATGCGCGCAATTACATTAAAGGTATTCACGAAACGGAGCAGTTGCCGATGTACATTAGCAGTTTTGTAGAATTGCATCATATTTCGTGAACACACTTATTTCATATTTGTGTAGTATGGAAGTTTTCAGTTTGATCTACCAAAAACAGATGTTTTTGTATCATTTAAATTTTCGATTTATTGCTTATTGCCATATACAATATATAAGTATGCCTTTTGTTACTTATTTTTAATTCAATATCTCATATCAATACATTTTAATTAAAACAAAGTACCCAAATTAGATTAGTGATGTAGATTAAAAAAAAAAAACTCCTACCTTATATAGGAACTCGTTAATATTTATTGTTAAAACAGTGGATATTACCATCATTTCTTTTTTATTCACATGCATATGTACATATTCATTAAAAAGATATATATTCATTTAAATATAATGCATTTTGGTGAATTTCAACTCAATAATCAAACACTGTCTGTAATATCAAGTACCCAAAAGTCGCAACATCAGAATTCGTTTTAGAGGTATGGTTCCTCGGGCAAAGTTTCTTATTTTGATCTCTTGAATACGATTTTCTTTCAAGAGTGCGATTTTTTTGCCTCCTTTCAAATCGACCCGGCCTAATATATATATATATATATATATATATATATATATATATATAAAAATATATATTAATAGTTTGGCACTACAGTCCTATAAGAACTTAGGCCGAGCTCTCTCTCCATTTTGAGCTGTGCGTGTTATATTTGGACTCAAATTGGTGGGACCTACAGTTTATTGCCGAATCCGAACGGCGGGTGAAAGCTTTTCATAGGCAATGTTTTACTCTCTTAGGTTTGCCATTTACTGCCGAGAGGTAGCGCGGTATAGAAAAATGTTTCTATGAAAAGATGTTGTTAGCACCAGTCGAGGCTTGAACCGGGGACCACTGAGCTACCACGGCTACTATATATATATATATATATATATATATATATATACATATATATATATATATATATATATATATATATATATATATATATATATATATATATATATATATATACATATATATATATATATATATATATATATATATATATATATATATATATATATATAATTATATATATATATATATATATACATATATATATATATATATATATATATATATATATATATATATATATATATATATATATATATATATATATATATATATACATACATACATATATATATATATATATAATTATATATATATATATATATATATATATATATATATATATATAATTATATAATTATATATATGTATGTTTATATATATATATATATATATATATATATATATATATATATATATATATATATATATATATATATATATAGTTGCCCCAATCGAGTCCAAATGTATGACCGACCCCCACTAACTTTGGAGGGCCGACCCACCCATGCCAGTGGCACACCCCCTGTAACCCCCATACAATCATACAATCCTGGTCAAGAGGGCGATTTTTTTGCCTCCTTACAAATCGACCCGGCCTAATATATATATATATATATATATATATATATATAAAACCTATAAAACGAATTCTGATGTTGCGACTATTGACCTGAAGGTCAAAATTTTGAAAAATCCCACATTGACCCATTTAGAGTGTCCCAATCGAGTCCAAATGTATGATCGACCCCCACAAACTTTGGAAGGCCGACCCACCCATGCCAGTGGCACACCCCCTGTTACCCTCCCATACAAATATTTCAAAAAACAAAATTTTGGTCCATATATTTTTTATTTCAAGCCAACATTACAATTGATTTAAAGCTTCACTATAGACCAACTGGCAGTCCGTTACATGGTTTTCAGAGAATTGAGTTGAAAAATATGCCCCCTGTTCCAGAAAATATTGAATTTTCCACCGATTCGAGGTACTTATACGATATGGCCCATGCAATTTCTAGCGGCCGGTGGATCTGGCTAACATCAAACCAGGAAAATTGTACATTCTCGCTGGCTCACCAAGGCCGCTAGATTATTACGATTATATGTGACAACGGAAAATTCACAGGAAAATTTAAGAATTCTGGTTGAATTTATAATTAAATGTTATGTGCCAATGTACTTCAATATCAAGTATTACAGCTCTGTCGTGTACGGTAGTGCATTATTTTTCAAGTTCATTAGTTGGTCACGATTCATATTATGCGCATTCGGAAAATATCTTGTTATCAATGTTGTTTGATGATAGCAAAGAAAAGCGCGACTGTGCTATCAAGAAAATTCTACGATATCGAACCAATGTTGACGACCATACGGAACTTAGAGTTTATAAAAAACCAGATATAAACTTTAATTGCACAAGCTACACGAAAATGATCAATTTGAATGATATAAAAAACGTATTTGAACCACCATTCACGCGAAGCATTTCGTACGATACATTGAAAGAATATTTAAATCAAGATGATCCACCATTTAATGATCCAAAAATTCCATAACACATACAAGGAACGGAACGACACGTTTAATTGCTAGCTAGCGTTTCCAAACGAGTAATACCGGAAAATGTAGAGGCTGTTATGGTGACGACATTAGAGAGCCGTGCGAAATTGCCCAAACTTGAAAGCAAAATAAAAGACTCAAAACAATAATTTTTTTAGTTTTTTTTCTATTACTAAGTTAAATTTATTTTTTCATTTACATATGATCTGACTAAATAAATTCCTAAAGAAAAATATAAACTCCAAAAAGAAAATAAACACCATTTCGCTGATTTTGCTAGTAAAGTGCCAAAAATGGTGATTTTTTGAAATGATTGTATGGGGGGTTACAGGGGTGTGCCACTGGCATGGGTGGGTCGGCCCTCCAAAGTTAGTGGGGGTCGGTCATACATTTGGACTCGATTGGGGCATCTATATATATATATATATATATATATATACATACATATATATATATAATTATATATATATATATATATATATATATATATATATATATATAATTATATATATATATATATATATATATATATATATATATATATATATATATATATAATTATATATATATATATATATATCTATATATGTATATATATATATATATATATATATATATATATAGATATATATATATATATATATATATATATATATATATATATATATATATAATTATATATATATATATAATTATATATATATATATATATAATTATATATATATATATATATATATGTATATATATATATATATATATATATATATATAAAGATATATATATATATATATATATATATATATATATATATATATATATATATATATATAGTAGCCGTGGTAGCTCAGTGGTCCCCGGTTCAAGCCTCGACTGGTGCTAACAACATCTTTTCATAGAAACATTTTTCTATACCGCGCTACCTCTCGGCAGTAAATGGCAAACCTAAGAGAGTAAAACATTGCCTATGAAAAGCTTTCACCCGCCGTTCGGATTCGGCAATAAACTGTAGGTCCCACCAATTTGAGTCCAAATATAACACGCACAGCTCAAAATGGTGAGAGAGCTCGGCCTAAGTTCTTATAGGACTGTAGTGCCAAACTATTAATATATATTTTTATATATATATATATATATATATATATATATATATATATATATATATATATATATATATATATATATATATATATATATATTAGGCCGGGTCGATTTGAAAAGAGGCAAAAAAATCGCACTCTTGAAAGAAAATCGTATTCAAGAGATCAAAATAAGAAACTTTGCCCGAGGAACCATACCTCTAAAACGAATTCTGATGTTGCGACTTTTGGGTACTTGATATTACAGACAGTGTTTGATTATTGAGTTGAAATTCACCATCTTTTTAATGAATATGTACATATGCATGTGAATAAAAAAGAAATGATGGTAATATCCACTGTTTTAACAATAAATATTAACGAGTTCCTATATAAGGTAAGAGTTTTTTTTTTTTAATCTACATCACTAATCTAATTTGGGTACTTTGTTTTAATTAAAATGTATTGATATGAGATATTGAATTAAAAATAAGTAACAAAAGGCATACTTATATATTGTATATGGCAATAAGCAATAAATCGAAAATTTAAATGATACAAAAACATCTGTTTTTGGTAGATCAAACTGAAAACTTCCATACTACACAAATATGCAAAAAATTGTGTTCACGAAATATGATGCAATTCTACAAAACTGCTAATGTACATCGGCAACTGCTCCGTTTCGTGAATAACTTTAATGTAATTGCGCGCATGGCTCATTTGTTGCGGGAAAATTTATTTCAAGATGAAATTCCTCCCTGATATATTTTTCTTTTTGTATTTTTCGGCTCAAAATACCTTCACAGAGTAATTTTGCAATAATATATTGTAACTTAACATAATTCTCCACAACTGTAGTTCCTAAGTTTAATTATATTGTTACGAAAAGAGGTAATTTGCTTCACCGTTTAAGTGTAAATGAAACGCAAGACAATTTAGTGCACTAAGCAATGCGTTAGAAAGAGACGGAAGATCATTCAGCGCACTGAGGCAATGTTCGAGAAAGAGATAGAAGATCAGCGCATTAAAAACACATAAGTGCGAATGAGATGCATGCGTCATTCACGAAAGTACTTGAAGGTTCTCGAAACATGTCGAAGCTTGTCGAAACATATGTTAATATTATTTTAGCTTTATCCAGGGGCGGATCCAGAAGTATGACTTGGAGAGCTTCCCATAAATTTATTTTGAGCCCTTTTTTTATATTTTCCATCAAATACAGTGAATAATGAATTACAACTTTACTTCTTTAAACTAACTTTTTTTCTTTAAACCAACAGTTTTATTTGGTTAAAAACGCTGAAACGTTTATTTTTTAAATTTTCTAGAAGTGGCCCAACAGTTAATTATAATATTTCGTAGGGATGCTATATCGAGGATGCGTCGCAGGGGACTTTTTTTTTAGAAAATATTAAATATTTTATTTTTTAAAACATATATACAAAAGTGTACAATAGACTCCTGAGTAAATGTCATTTCGTTTGGGTGCCCACACTTGTATGTTTATGTTATTCGTGTATAAAATGAACTCAGTTGTTAAAACTAACCAGTTGGGAAGGTTAGATCACATGGGAAATTTTAAAGTAGGTGTAATTATGATAGTTAGGATTATCAAAATTAT
>OX638135.1:12386234-12611234 GCA_951804985.1 Dryomyza anilis
TTTTGTCAATTAGCAGTTGTACAACAACAAAATACATTGGTGGCAAAAACAAAAATTATCTGCTAATCTACTTCGCTAAAAGCTTGAGTTTACTTCGTGGTACTTTTGTAGTTTTTTAGTGATGCTGAATTTATGACTTTTGGGTACTTGATATTACAGACAGTGTTTGATTATTGAGTTGAAATTCACCAAAATGCATTATATTTAAATGAATATATATCTTTTTTTTAAATCGACCCGCCCTAATATATATATATATGTAACTAATTAGAAACGCATGAAGGACAAACATACCCTTCGTTATAACTCTTAATATTATCACAGCCCAGATCAATTTTTATACATTTTTTTAACTTCTAAATATTAACTTTAAATTGAAACCTTTGTTATTAGTGCCAATCAATGTTTTACTCAATGGCCCACATTAAGTAGCCCATCAACTAAAAACTATCTGTATAATAATATATATATATAATAGTTTGGCGCTACAGTCCTGTATAGAACTTCGGCCGAGCTCTCTCACCATTTTGAGCTGTGCGTGTTATATTTGTACTCAAAGTGGTGGGACCTACGGTTTATTGCCGAATCCGAACGGCGGGTGAGAGCTTTTTCATAGGCAATGTTTTACTCTCGTAGGTTTGCCATTTACTGACGAGAGGTAGCGCGGTATAGAAAAATGTTTCTATGAAAAAATGTTGTTAGCCCCAGTCCAGGCTTGTACCGGGGACCTTTCGGCTCGCAGTCCAACGCACTAACCACTGAGCTACCGCGGCTACTATCTGTGCTCCTAATTAAAACCGAATTAACTTTTTGCATTACAACATATTTTTATACCCTACACTAAGAGTGAAAGAGTATATGCATATGTAAACTTTTTTAGTCAAATATATATTGATTTCATGCTCAAATGCATGAAAATAATGTTTTCCCGCAAAACGACTTGTGGTTCAAAAAAAAACGAATTTCGGTACACCTACCCATTTGTAAATATGGGTATCAAATGAATGGAAATTCTTCAGCGATTGAAAGTTCGTATTTATTTTCAGGATTCGTATACCCTGGTGACCTATATACCACTTTGAATGGTAACCACACATATGTGTAGGGTATTTATAGTCGGCTTAGACCGACTATAATTTAGATAATCCGAACTATCACAATAACGCATACTATAAAATGTCCTTACTTTAAAATTTCCCATGTGATCTAACCTTTCCAACTGGAAATTCTATAAAATCACTAAATATTTGATGGCAAGTGATTATTTTTAATGACTAAGTGCCCTTGTGCAATTAATTTATTAGTAACTTATTTTAGAATTGCTTTCGGTTCCAATTTTGTCACTTCGTTCAGATCAACAAAATTTCCCACTTTAGTTTGGCTAATCTTCAAGAAAATACTTTTTTGAACCACGTACCGTATTTTTCGAATTGTTATCTTCTTAAAAAATGCATGTAACTGACATGTTTTAGTCATAGTCATAGTTATATTACGTAGATTAGTGTTGAAATGCAATGGAAATAGTCCATACAACTTTCAATTTAAGTAATGAGGCAAATTCCGTAGCACGTTTTAGCACCCCAAAGTATAATGTTTCCTCCACTTTTTTAACAAGAGTATGGTGGGTATACCTGGGTCGAAAAATTTTTGAAACTATGATAAACAGATTGCCTGCGGATGAAAAATCATATTTTCGACAATCGCGGTCATAAGCGTTTGAATACAGATATACCTTGAATATGGTGGTGGAACCATTATGTTTTGGGGTGCTATGTCCTGATCTGATATTGGACCCATTCATAAAAAAACGGTCGCATGAACCATTTCCTATATATTTCCATATTAAATGACGTAATGTAACTTTTCACTGACGAAAATCTTATGGGACTTATGGGACGAGGTAAAAAAAGTGGTTTCAGATCAAAATTAATTGCAAGTGTGCCACACAGATGACACATAGTCATGTAAAACACTGGTTTTTCATCAAATATTTAGTGATTTCATAGATATAAAAGATGTTTAATTAGGTGCACGGATTGTTTTTAGTTTGTGGGCTATAGTCATCAACCATTAAGTAATCCTTTGATTGACAATAATAACCAGTTGGGAAGGTTAGATCACACGGACATCGTGAAATCGACTCAGGTGGTCATTCTGATCAAGAATATATATACCGGGGATGCTTCCTTCTGAGTGTTACAAACGGCGTACCAAACTGAATATACCCTTTCCCTCTTAGTGTTGGGTATAAAAAAGGGTTGCCTTTCAAAGTTAACATTTAAAAGTTAAAATAATTGTATAAAAGTAGTTATTACCTGTTTCAGAGAGTATAAATATTATAAGAGGTCTGGAGTGTAGCGCCCAAAGATGAGTCCCAGTATGTTCGATACAGCCAGAGCCGGAGAATATAAACATTATTTCTACTCTCTGCTTGCAGAACACAATTTACTGCTCTTGATGACAATACGATGTCTGGTCAATCTGGACAAAATTTTGTATATAATTTTTATATGTATATATAAACTAAGAATACAAAGATGGTTGACACAAATATCAAAGCCCTAAATAACAACTTAATTACAATTTATTTAGATCACATTTGAGACAATTATCTGTCAAATATACTTCGCTGTTGTTCCAAACATCTCTCAAATATGACTTAAATATTAGGAGCAGTTCCTGCAAACATTTCTCAAATACTTGACAAATATTAGACAATGTTGCTGCACACTTCTGTCAAATAGTAGACGAAGTTCCTGTAAACATCTCCCAAATTCTTCAAAAAGAAATATTTAATTAATTTCAAATCACAAATTTTATTTTAATATTTTTATTTACGAAATATATATAATTAAATTATTTATATAAACATTTCAAAACATAAAGTATATTCATAAAATTAACATAAATTAACGAACAGTGTATTATTGGAAAGCTTATTTATATGTGATATTTTATTTTCAATATCTTCAAGTGATATTGTTTTATACTGATTAATTTTAGTTACTTCAAACTAGAGATGGGCATGTGAGCGTGATTCGGCTTGATTCACGTGAATCACGCGTGATCACGCGTGATTGTGATTGAATCCTAATTTTGCTCACGTGATTGTGAGTGAGTGTGAGTGAACCAAAAAATACCGTGAGTGATTGTGCGTGAGTAAAATTTGTTCGTGAGTGAGTGTGCGTGAGTCAAATATTTCATAAAATAAAAAAACTTTTGTTTATTAAGTTTAGTTTGTTCCAGAGGTTCGTGTGGGGTCCAGTTTTTATTCGAGTTATAAATGTAGTAACCAAAAAAATCGCTTCAAAAAAAGTTGTTCACAAAGTCAATTCATCCCTGGTAAATTCTACCTCGGACTGTTCTTTTATTTATAATTTTTTTCCAGAGATCATTTTTTCAGGGACTATTCTCAAATATTTTACACGAATTCTTTACCGGAGAATTTTTTTTCGAGGAATTTTTTTGGTTTTTATATGAACAGTACATCGAAGGTCTTTCAGATTTACATCTCCGATAAAAATTAAGATATATTTTATCAAACTCCCTAACATCATTATTGCGTTTTAAAGATGTAGGTTGTATTAGAGGTGCCACGCTCGGTCGACCAATCTCACCAACATATACAAATGAAATATGTATTTTTATGCATTCTGAAAAAATAAACGTGATTTAGCGTGATTCACGTGAATCACGCGTGATTGTGATTGAATCTTAATTTTACTCACGTGATTGTGAGTGAGCGTGAGTAGATCAAAAAATACCTTGAGTGAGTGTGCGTGTTTAAAAAAATTCTTTCGTGAGCGTGAGTGAGTGTGAGTCAAAACTCACTCACGTGCCAATCTCTACTTCAAACACAAACAAATGGTAATTAAATACAAGAGTTTTTAGTTTACATACAGCAAAATATATGTTATTATTACAACGAAAAATTACATCAATAATGCCAAAAATTGGAACTCATCATCGTATAAATTATACTGAACTACAACATTTTGTTTAAAAAAATTAGATATATAAATAAACCACGAAATTTTCTCAAGTTCAAGTTGAGAATATATTTTAAATTTATATTTCAACTGAAAATCAGAATCACTAAAGAATGTTGTTGGGCCGTTTTCAAACTTGTTATTAAAACATTTATTATACTCAAAAATCATATTTTCAAATTTTAATTGATGTTTTATTCCTATCGTTTGTAAAATATTTTTATGTGAAGATGTATTAATTGTAGGTTGTTTAAATTCCAGATGCTTGCTCTCATATCTTATAGAACAAGCACTATTTAAGGGCCCAATATATTGTATTATTGTGGAATAATGAAGTAAAAAATGGAACTTTGGTTTAAGAGTTGTTTTAAAATAAATGACGAATATTTCATTATGTTCTTCAGTTAAAGTTTTTAGCAATTTATAAACTCGTTTATGACACGATTTTGCTGTAACAATGTCAAATATTTCTCTTAATTTTAAATAAACCATCCATTCAAGAGTTTTAGGTGGAACTAAATCGCCAATAAGTGCTGGAAGATTCGTGAAAAACACTTTCATTTCTGATGCTGAGTATTTAAATTTTGTTTTTTGTTTAAAATCCTTTGATAGTTGCGATGGGTTATTCAAACTTACTGAAAGTAGAAATTCTGAAGTTAAGAGTTTCAATAGAAAAAATGAATTTACTTTCGACATAAATTTATTAAAAACGAGCAACAGGTCATAGTGAGCATAGAGCAAGTCATGCATATAATCTACAGCATAATTTTCAACAACGTGAAAATATGAAAGAGAATTCCAAATAGAGTCTTCTTTAATTCCTGTGAACTTAGAATCAGATATTTTAAAATCATGTTTATACCCTACACTAAGAGTGAAAGGGTATATTCAGTTTGGTACGCCGTTTGTAACACCCTGAAAAAAGCATCTCCGGTATGGAAAAGTATATATATTCTTGATCAGCAAGGCCTCCTGAGTCGATTTAGCGTGTCCGTCTGTCCGTCTGTCTCTCTTTCCGTCTGTCCTTCTGTCTGTCTGTTGAAATCACGATTACAGAAAATGTTGACGACCACGAGCAATGAAACTTTAGATTTAGATTGCTTATATATCTAAGCTGTCTGAACAAGAAAATTATCAGGATCGGTCTATTGTGACCTGAGAACTGACCACTTATACCTCATATAAAATTTACATCTGCAAATCAATTTTATTAGAATGGTCTACACAAAAATAGTGCGATTCACGTTTGGGAATTTTACAAAATCGACAAAAATAATTTGATACAAAACATTCATTAAATCCTAATATTGAATTTATGTCAAAATTTTCTCCAGTAATTAACATTGGTACTAGTTTAACTAAATTGTAACTTGTATTATTTGTGAGATCAACACCGGTATTTAGCAACTGATTTAAATCATCTATAAGTGGAGCTAAAATGCGCGTATTTCCAAAATTTTTATATTTCCTATCTTCAGTATAGTATTGCAGTGTATATATGAGCTAGTTTAGAGTTTAGTTGTTCTGGTAAACAGCCTATTTTAATATATACACCTCCGATTTTATGGGAGCTACTTCGTGAACCTAACGAGTTATTGGGTTCAAAATCGTCAAAATATATAATACATGGCAATAATAACGTTTTCAAGTCAGTACAATTATCAGTACATAGTTTTGATTGAATAATGTTATATGTAAACTCTGTACTCAAACTATTTATATGATTTATATAAGACACAATATGTTCTATTATATCGGTTTTGTTAAACAACGTAAAAAACATTTCAATTAATGGCATAATGTTTACAAAATTAACGGTTTCGTTAATAATTCTTTCCGAATTGTGTAGTACTGGCACTAGCATTTTAATAACAATATACGTTTTGGGTAATAAAAAATATCCCAATTCTCTTAATGTTTTAAAAATTATATACACGGATTCAAGAAGATATGGTTTACAAAGCCAATTAATAATTATTAGAATGTCAGAGTTTATAAAATATTCCATTTCTAAAATTGTTTCATTTTAACCAATATGGATTGAAATAATAATAAAGATTGTTTAATAAGTTCAAAAGCCTTACTTCTAGGCATGAAATTTTCATTGCATACTTTTACCACTAGTTTTAATAATTCTACTTTTATGTTTTCTTTTCTTAAATATTCATTTATATTTATTATTTCAAAATGATTGTTTACAGAGTCAACTGTTTCCTAACATTCTGAATAATTTTCTATTAACTGGTAATCATTAAATTTAGTAGCAACATTAAAATGTTTGTTCTGAACAGTATGTCGATACAAATGATTTTTGTATGAATTCTTATTGCTATACTTTCTTTTGCAATTACTAAATGTACATTTAAAATTAATTATAGAATTGTTGTGATATGAACATAAATGATGTAAATACTTGGTAACAGACGGACATTACGTTTGACAAAAGCAACAATTCAACATTTTAATTCATTAATTAAAGTTTCAACCGATGAAATTTTTCGAGAATTTCACTATTGAAATTACTAATTTTTTGAAAAAATATGTTAAGTTTGCATTTGATATTGTGCATTCAATGCAATATAATAACTAATACAAGTTGAAACTGCTTCAACAGCGCCAAACGAAAGTTTCTCAGCGATAACATATACAAAACCTTGCAAAGCTCCATTTAGGTCTCCTACGAATACGACTCTTAGTTGACTTGGTACGCTCAGCGAACCATTTCCCTCCTGATGTGTTTTTTCACCTTGTTCTGCAGCATTGATGTTCTAAATAATAACCAGTTGGGAAGGTTAGATCACATGGGAAATTTTAAAGTAGGTGTAATTATGATAGTTAGGATTATCAAAATTATAGTCGGTCTAAGCCGACTATAAATACCCTACACATATGTGTGGTTACCATTCAAAGTGATATATAGGTCACCAGGGTATACGAATCCTGAAAATAACTACAAACATTCAATCGCTGAAGAATTTCCATTCATTTGATACCCATATTTACAAATGGGTAGGTGTACCGAATTTCGATTTTTTTTTTAATGAACCACAGGTCTTTTCGACGGAAAACATTATTATCACGTACTTGAGCATGATGTCAATATATATTTGACCAAAAAAGTTTACCTAAGCACGTATACATAAAAATTGATCTTTATATGTACATTTTATATGAGGTATTTGAACATAAGTGGTCGGATCATAGGTCACAATGGACCGATCTCGCCAATTTTTTCGCACATACAGCGTAGGTATATTAGTAATCTAAGTTATAAGTTTCATTTATCTAGCTCTTCAATTTTAAAAGAAGTAGGGATTTCAACAGACGGACAGACAGACGGACAGACAGACGGACAGACAGACGGACATCGCTAAATCGACTCAGGAGGTCATGCTGATCAAGAATATATATACTTTTCCATACCGAAGATGCTTCCTTCTGGGTGTTACAAACGGCGTACCAAACTGAATATACCCTTTCACTCTTAGTGTAGGGTATAAAAATATTATAACTTTTGTAATTATGTAAAAACAGAGATTGAAACCGGAAATATACTATTAACGGCAAATGTTTTACAATAATCATAAATTAACCGAAAATGAATAACTAAAAAACACGGCCGAAATTAAGTTTTGATTAGGTTTCAATCCCTGTTAAAAAAATGTAATAACTAACTGGATATAAAGTAATGAATTTTTCTGCAACCTCCCCGCGGCTTACTTTTTATACCCTACACTAAGAGTGAAAGGGTATATTCAGTTTGGTACGCCATTTGTAACACCCAGAAGGAAGCATCTTCGGTATGGAAAAGTATATATATTCTTGATCAGCATGACCTCCTGAGTCGATTTAGCGATGTCCGTCTGTCCGTCTGTCTGTCCGTCTGTCTGTTGAAATCCCTACTTCTTTTAAAATTGAAGAGCTAGATAAATGAAACTTATAACTTAGATTACTAATATACCTACGCTGTATGTGCGAAAAAATTGGCGAGATCGGTCCATTGTGACCTATGATCCGACCACTTATGTTCAAATACCTCATATAAAATGTACATATAAAGATCAATTTTTATGTATACGTGCTTAGGTAAACTTTTTTGGTCAAATATATATTGACATCATGCTCAAATACATGATAATAAAGTTTTCCGGAGAAAAGACTTGTGGTTCACAAAAAAAAAATCGAAATTCGGTAAACCTACCCATTTGTAAATATGGGTATCAAATGAATGGAAATTCTTCAGCGATTGAATGTTTGTAGTTATTTTCAGGATTCGTATACCCTGGTGACCTATATATCACTTTGAATGGTAACCACACATATGTGTAGGGTATTTATAGTCGGCTTAGACCGACTATAATTTTGATAATACTACTATCATAATTACACCTACTATAAAATTTCCCATGTGATCTAACCTTCCCAACTGGTTTATATATATACTAGCTGGACCCGTGCACGACTCGTGCCAAGATTTTGTAAATGCAAGGATATGGAGTGATTTTATTAATATAAAGAACATTTTTATTATTTATATCTTCTCCATAAAACGCTTTCCGTATAATTCTTCCCGGTAGAATTCTTTCCCGTAGAATTATTTCCCGTAGAGTTTTTCCCAGTAGAATTTTTAGTGTGGTGAATTTTATTGTGGTGAGTTTTAGTGTGGTGAGTTTTAGTGTGGTGAGTTTTAGAGTGGTGAGTTTTAGTGTGGTGAGTTTCATTGTGGTGAGTTTTAATGTGGTGTGGTTGCTTTTGTATATTTTTTTTTGTATTTGAGTTTTTGTTTCATCTTTTTAACTTGTGTATGTGCGGAGTTATGTCATTTTGAAAGTTTAGGTTGTATGGGAGGTGCCACGCCCCTTTGTCCAATCCCGCCCATATATAGCCTATGACACCCTCCGGACACCATAGTATCCTGTTGCAAAATTTCAGTTAAATCGGCTCAGCGGTTTAGACGTGATGCTGGAACAAACATACAGACAGACAGACAGACCGACAGACTGACAGACGGACGAAGAGTTTTATATATAGATATATATATATATATATATATATATATATATATATATATATATATATATATATATATATATATATATATATATATATAGTGTTACGACAAGAGGTAATTTGCCCCACTGTGCAAGCAATCAACAATAATAAATGAGACGCAAGACAATTCAGCGCACTAAGCAATGTGTTAGAAAGAGAAAGAAGATCACTCAGCATACTAAGCAATGTGCGAGAAAGAGAGGGAAGATCTACACATTAAAACACATGAGTGCGAATGAGATGCCAATAGCATGCGTCATTCACGAAACGAGTAGAAGGTTCTCGAAACAAGTCGAAGCTTGTCGAAACGTGTCGAACTGATGCATGCAGTATTTGTTATTAGTAAAGTGAATTAAAGTGAATTAATAATGTTAATAGTTATAATTTAAACCGAACATAAGAGTGTTTTTATTTTGTACACAATCCAGCGATACGAACTCGTAGAACAGTTTTCCGTAGACTGAATTTTCGTAACAAGATATATATATATATATATATATATATATATATATATATATATATATATATAATAAATCTGTTTGTTCGATTGTACGTTTGTACGTTTGTTCCGCTTCTCCGTCTAAACGGCTGATCCGATTTTCTGATCCGATGATTTTTACCACAGATGCGTTATAGTCTGGATGGAATGATAGGCTATATATGGGCGGGATTCGATAAAGAGGCGTGGCACCTCTCACACAACCTTAAATATCAGCTACGAACATGAAACAAAAAACTCAAATACAAACAAAACCAAATGGGAAGGGAAATTTTAAAGTAGGTGTAATTATGATAGTTTGGATTATCAAAATTATAGTCGGTCTAAGCCGACTATAAATACCCTACACATATGTGTGGTTACCATTCAGAGTGATATATAGGTCACCAGGGTATACGAATCCTGAAAATAACTACAAACATTCAATCGCTGAAGAATTTCCATTCATTTGATACCCATATTTACAAATGGGTAGGTGTACCGAATTTCGATTTTTTTTTTGTGAACCACAAGTCTTTTCTCCGGAAAACTTTATTATCATGTATTTGAGCATGATGTCAATATATATTTGACCAAAAAAGTTTACCTAAGCACGTATACATAAAAATTGATCTTTATATGTACATTTTATATGACGTATTTGAACATAAGTGGTCGGATCATAGGTCACAATGGACCGATCTCGCCAATTTTTTCGCACATACAGCGTAGGTATATTAGTAATCTAAGTTATAAGTTTCATTTATCTAGCTTTTCAATGTTAAAAGAAGTAGGGATTTCAACAGACAGACAGACATACAGACGGACAGACAGACGGACGGACAGACAGACAGACAGACGGACAGACAGACAGACAGACAGACAGACAGACAGACAGACAGACAGACGGACAGACAGATGGACAGACGGACATCGCTAAATCGACTCAGGAGGTCATGCTGATCAAGAATATATATACTTTTCCATACCGGAGATGCTTCCTTCTGGGTGTTACAAACGGCGTACCAAACTGAATATACCCTTTCACTCTTAGTGTAGGGTATAAAAATTTAAAAACAAACCAGTTGGTTAGATCACATGGGTATAAAAATTTAAAAACAAACCAGTTGGTTAGATCACATGGGAAATTTTAAAGTAGGTGTAATTATGATAGTTAGGATTATCAAAATTATAGTCGGTCTAAGCCGACTATAAATACCCTACACATATGTGTGGTTACCATTCAAAGTGATATATAGGTCACCAGGGTATACGAATCCTGAAAATAACTACAAACATTCAATCGCTGAAGAATTTCCATTCATTTGATACCCATATTTACAAATGGGTAGGTGTACCGAATTTCGATTTTTTTTAATGAACCACAGGTCTTTTCGACGGAAAACATTATTATCACGTACTTGAGCATGATGTCAATATATATTTGACCAAAAAAGTTTACCTAAGCACGTATACATAAAAATTGATCTTTATATGTACATTTTATATGAGGTATTTGAACATAAGTGGTCGGATCATAGGTCACAATGAACCGATTTTCGCACATACAGCGTAGGTATATTAGTAATCAAAGTTATAAGTTTCATTTATCTAGCTCTTCAATTTTAAAAGTAGTAGGGATTTCAACAGACAGACGGACAGACAGACAGACAGACAGACAGACAGACAGACGGACAGACAGACGGACAGACGGACATCGCTAAATCGACTCAGGAGGTCATGCTGATCAAGAATATATATACTTTTCCATACCGGAGATGCTTCCTTCTGGGTGTTACAAACGGCGTACCAAACTGAATATACCCTTTCACTCTTAGTGTAGGGTATAAAAAGCAAAAGCACAAAACAAAACAAAAGCAAAAATACAAAAACAAAAGCAATCACGTTTGTTTCGCTTCTCCGTCTACACGGCTGATCCGATTTTCTTAAACTTTTTACCACAGATGCCATATGGTCTGGAAGGAATGATAGGCTATATATGGGCGGGATTGGACAAAAAGGCGTGGCATCTCCCATACAACCTAAACTTTCAATACGATATAACTCGACACTTTCACCAGCTACGAACATGAAACAAAAAACTCAAATACAAAAAAAATTTTAAAACAAAAAAGCAAAAGCACAAAACAAAACAAAAGCAAAAATACAAAAACAAAAGCAATCACGTTTGTTCTGCTTCTCCGTCTAAACGGCTGATCCGATTGTCTTGAAATTTTTACCACAGATGCGGTATGGTCTGGAAGGAATGATAGGCTATATATGGGCGGGATTGGACAAAGAGGAGTGGCACCTTCCATGCAACCTAAACACGATATACCTCGGCACTTTCACCAGCTACGAACATGAAACAAAAAACTCAAATACAAACAAAACCAAATGGGAAGGGAAATTTTAAAGTAGGTGTAATTATGATAGTTTGGATTATCAAAATTATAGTCGGTCTAAGCCGACTATAAATACCCTACACATATGTGTGGTTACCATTCAGAGTGATATATAGGTCACCAGGGTATACGAATCCTGAAAATAACTACAAACATTCAATCGCTGAAGAATTTCCATTCATTTGATACCCATATTTTCAAATGGGTAGGTGTACCGAATTTCGATTTTTTTTTTGTGAACCACAAGTCTTTTCTCCGGAAAACTTTATTATCATGTATTTGAGCATGATGTCAATATATATTTGACCAAAAAAGTTTACCTAAGCACGTATACATAAAAATTGATCTTTATATGTACATTTTATATGAGGTATTTGAACATAAGTGGTCGGATCATAGGTCACAATGGACCGATCTCGCCAATTTTTTCGCACATACACTTTTCCATACCGGAGATGCTTCCTTCTGGGTGTTACAAACGGCGTACCAAACTGAATATACCCTTTCACTCTTAGTGTAGGGTATAAAAAGCAAAAGCACAAAACAAAACAAAAGCAAAAATACAAAAACAAAAGCAATCACGTTTTTTCCGCTTCTCCGTCTAAACGGCTGATCCGATTGTATTGAAATTTTTACCACAGATGCGGTATGGTCTGGAAGGAATGATAGGCTATATATGGGCGGGATTGGACAAAGAGGAGTGGCACCTCCCATGCAACCTAAACACGATATACCTCGGCACTTTCACCAGCTACGAACATGAAACAAAAAACTCAAATACAAACAAAACCAAATGGGAAGGGAAATTTTAAAGTAGGTGTAATTATGATAGTTTGGATTATCAAAATTATAGTCGGTCTAAGCCGACTATAAATACCCTACACATATGTGTGGTTACCATTCAGAGTGATATATAGGTCACCAGGGTATACGAATCCTGAAAATAACTACAAACATTCAATCGCTGAAGAATTTCCATTCATTTGATACCCATATTTACAAATGGGTAGGTGTACCGAATTTCGATTTTTTTTTTGTGAACCACAAGTCTTTTCTCCGGAAAACTTTATTATCATGTATTTGAGCATGATGTCAATATATATTTGACCAAAAAAGTTTACCTAAGCACGTATACATAAAAATTGATCTTTATATGTACATTTTATATGACGTATTTGAACATAAGTGGTCGGATCATAGGTCACAATGGACCGATCTCGCCAATTTTTTCGCACATACACTTTTCCATACCGGAGATGCTTCCTTCTGGGTGTTACAAACGGCGTACCAAACTGAATATACCCTTTCACTCTTAGTGTAGGGTATAAAAAGCAAAAGCACAAAACAAAACAAAAGCAAAAATACAAAAACAAAAGCAATCACGTTTGTTCCGTTTCTCCGTCTACACGGCTGATCCGATTTTCTTAAAATTTTTACCACAGATGCCATATGGTCTGGAAGGAATGATAGGCTATATATGGGCGGGATTGGACAAAAAGGCGTGGCATCTCCCATACAACCTAAACTTTCAATACGATATAACTCGACACTTTCACCAGCTACGAACATGAAACAAAAAACTCAAATACAAAAAAAATTTTAAAACAAAAAAGCAAAAGCACAAAACAAAACAAAAGCAATAATACAAAAACAAAAGCAATCACGTTTGTTTCGCTTCTCCGTCTAAACGGCTGATCCGATTGTCTTGAAATTTTTACCACAGATGCGGTATGGTCTGGAAGGAATGATAGGCTATATATGGGCGGGATTGGACAAAGAGGAGTGGCACCTTCCATGCAACCTAAACACGATATACCTCGGCACTTTCACCAGCTACGAACATGAAACAAAAAACAAAAAACTCATAGTGAGCATAGAGCAAGTCATGCATATAATCTACAGCATAATTTTCAACAACGTGAAAATATGAAAGAGAATTCCAAATAGAGTCTTCTTTAATTCCTGTGAACTTAGAATCAGATATTTTAAAATCATGTTTATACCCTACACTAAGAGTGAAAGGGTATATTCAGTTTGGTACGCCGTTTGTAACACCCTGAAAAAAGCATCTCCGGTATGGAAAAGTATATATATTCTTGATCAGCAAGGCCTCCTGAGTCGATTTAGCGTGTCCGTCTGTCCGTCTGTCTGTCTTTCCGTCTGTCCTTCTGTCTGTCTGTTGAAATCACGATTACAGAAAAAGTTGACGACCACTTGAAACTTTAGATTTAGATTGCTTATATATCTAAGCTGTCTGAACAAGAAAATTATCATGATCGGTCTATTGTGACCTGAGAACTGACCACTTATACCTCATATAAAATTTACATCTGCAAATCAATTTTATTAGAATGGTCTACACAAAAATAGTGCGATTCACGTTTGGGAATTTTACAAAATCGACAAAAATAATTTGATACAAAACATTCATTAAATCCTAATATTGAATTTATGTCAAAATTTTCTCCAGTAATTAACATTGGTACTAGTTTAACTAAATTGTAACTTGTATTATTTGTGAGATCAACACCGGTATTTAGCAACTGATTTAAATCATCTATAAGTGGAGCTAAAATGCGCGTATTTCCAAAATTTTTATATTTCCTATCTTCAGTATAGTATTGCAGTGTATATATGAGCTAGTTTAGAGTTTAGTTGTTCTGGTAAACAGCCTATTTTAATATATACACCTCCGATTTTATGGGAGCTACTTCGTGAACCTAACGAGTTATTGGGTTCAAAATCGTCAAAATATATAATACATGGCAATAATAACGTTTTCAAGTCAGTACAATTATCAGTACATAGTTTTGATTGAATAATGTTATATGTAAACTCTGTACTCAAACTATTTATATGATTTATATAAGACACAATATGTTCTATTATATCGGTTTTGTTAAACAACGTAAAAAACATTTCAATTAATGGCATAATGTTTACAAAATTAACGGTTTCGTTAATAATTCTTTCCGAATTGTGTAGTACTGGCACTAGCATTTTAATAACAATATACGTTTTGGGTAATAAAAAATATCCCAATTCTCTTAATGTTTTAAAAATTATATACACGGATTCAAGAAGATATGGTTTACAAAGCCAATTAATAATTATTAGAATGTCAGAGTTTATAAAATATTCCATTTCTAAAATTGTTTCATTTTAACCAATATGGATTGAAATAATAATAAAGATTGTTTAATAAGTTCAAAAGCCTTACTTCTAGGCATGAAATTTTCATTGCATACTTTTACCACTAGTTTTAATAATTCTACTTTTATGTTTTCTTTTCTTAAATATTCATTTATATTTATTATTTCAAAATGATTGTTTACAGAGTCAACTGTTTCCTAACATTCTGAATAATTTTCTATTAACTGGTAATCATTAAATTTAGTAGCAACATTAAAATGTTTGTTCTGAACAGTATGTCGATACAAATGATTTTTGTATGAATTCTTATTGCTATACTTTCTTTTGCAATTACTAAATGTACATTTAAAATTAATTATAGAATTGTTGTGATATGAACATAAATGATGTAAATACTTGGTAACAGACGGACATTACGTTTGACAAAAGCAACAATTCAACATTTTAATTCATTAATTAAAGTTTCAACCGATGAAATTTTTCGAGAATTTCACTATTGAAATTACTAATTTTTTGAAAAAATATGTTAAGTTTGCATTTGATATTGTGCATTCAATGCAATATAATAACTAATACAAGTTGAAACTGCTTCAACAGCGCCAAACGAAAGTTTCTCAGCGATAACATATACAAAACCTTGCAAAGCTCCATTTAGGTCTCCTACGAATACGACTCTTAGTTGACTTGGTACGCTCAGCGAACCATTTCCCTCCTGATGTGTTTTTTCACCTTGTTCTGCAGCATTGATGTTCTAAATAATAACCAGTTGGGAAGGTTAGATCACATGGGAAATTTTAAAGTAGGTGTAATTATGATAGTTAGGATTATCAAAATTATAGTCGGTCTAAGCCGACTATAAATACCCTACACATATGTGTGGTTACCATTCAAAGTGATATATAGGTCACCAGGGTATACGAATCCTGAAAATAACTACAAACATTCAATCGCTGAAGAATTTCCATTCATTTGATACCCATATTTACAAATGGGTAGGTGTACCGAATTTCGATTTTTTTTTTAATGAACCACAGGTCTTTTCGACGGAAAACATTATTATCACGTACTTGAGCATGATGTCAATATATATTTGACCAAAAAAGTTTACCTAAGCACGTATACATAAAAATTGATCTTTATATGTACATTTTATATGAGGTATTTGAACATAAGTGGTCGGATCATAGGTCACAATGGACCGATCTCGCCAATTTTTTCGCACATACAGCGTAGGTATATTAGTAATCTAAGTTATAAGTTTCATTTATCTAGCTCTTCAATTTTAAAAGAAGTAGGGATTTCAACAGACGGACAGACAGACGGACAGACAGACGGACAGACAGACGGACATCGCTAAATCGACTCAGGAGGTCATGCTGATCAAGAATATATATACTTTTCCATACCGAAGATGCTTCCTTCTGGGTGTTACAAACGGCGTACCAAACTGAATATACCCTTTCACTCTTAGTGTAGGGTATAAAAATATTATAACTTTTGTAATTATGTAAAAACAGAGATTGAAACCGGAAATATACTATTAACGGCAAATGTTTTACAATAATCATAAATTAACCGAAAATGAATAACTAAAAAACACGGCCGAAATTAAGTTTTGATTAGGTTTCAATCCCTGTTAAAAAAAATGTAATAACTAACTGGATATAAAGTAATGAATTTTTCTGCAACCTCCCCGCGGCTTACTTTTTATACCCTACACTAAGAGTGAAAGGGTATATTCAGTTTTGTACGCCATTTGTAACACCCAGAAGGAAGCATCTTCGGTATGGAAAAGTATATATATTCTTGATCAGCATGACCTCCTGAGTCGATTTAGCGATGTCCGTCTGTCCGTCTGTCTGTCCGTCTGTCTGTTGAAATCCCTACTTCTTTTAAAATTGAAGAGCTAGATAAATGAAACTTATAACTTAGATTACTAATATACCTACGCTGTATGTGCGAAAAAATTGGCGAGATCGGTCCATTGTGACCTATGATCCGACCACTTATGTTCAAATACCTCATATAAAATGTACATATATAGATCAATTTTTATGTATACGTGCTTAGGTAAACTTTTTTGGTCAAATATATATTGACATCATGCTCAAATACATGATAATAAAGTTTTCCGGAGAAAAGACTTGTGGTTCACAAAAAAAAAATCGAAATTCGGTAAACCTACCCATTTGTAAATATGGGTATCAAATGAATGGAAATTCTTCAGCGATTGAATGTTTGTAGTTATTTTCAGGATTCGTATACCCTGGTGACCTATATATCACTTTGAATGGTAACCACACATATGTGTAGGGTATTTATAGTCGGCTTAGACCGACTATAATTTTGATAATACTACTATCATAATAACACCTACTTTAAAATTTCCCATGTGATCTAACCTTCCCAACTGGTTTATATATATACTAGCTGGACCCGTGCACGACTCGTGCCAAGATTTTGTAAATGCAAGGATATGGAGTGATTTTATTAATATAAAGAACATTTTTATTATTTATATCTTCTCCATAAAACGCTTTCCGTATAATTCTTCCCGGTAGAATTCTTTCCCGGAGAATTATTTCCCGTAGAGTTTTTCCCAGTAGAATTTTTAGTGTGGTGAATTTTATTGTGGTGAGTTTTAGTGTGGTGAGTTTTAGTGTGGTGAGTTTTAGAGTGGTGAGTTTTAGTGTGGTGAGTTTCATTGTGGTGAGTTTTAATGTGGTGTGGTTGCTTTTGTATATTTTTTTTTGTATTTGAGTTTTTGTTTCATCTTTTTAACTTGTGTATGTGCGGAGTTATGTCATTTTGAAAGTTTAGGTTGTATGGGAGGTGCCACGCCCCTTTGTCCAATCCCGCCCATATATAGCCTATGACACCCTCCGGACACCATAGTATCCTGTTGCAAAATTTCAGTTAAATCGGCTCAGCGGTTTAGACGTGATGCTGGAACAAACATACAGACAGACAGACAGACAGACCGACAGACTGACAGACGGACGAAGAGTTTTATATATAGATATATATATATATATAAATATATATATATATATAGTGTTACGACAAGAGGTAATTTGCCCCACTGTGCAAGCAATCAACAATAATAAATGAGACGCAAGACAATTCAGCGCACTAAGCAATGTGTTAGAAAGAGAAAGAAGATCACTCAGCATACTAAGCAATGTGCGAGAAAGAGAGGGAAGATCTACACATTAAAACACATGAGTGCGAATGAGATGCCAATAGCATGCGTCATTCACGAAACGAGTAGAAGGTTCTCGAAACAAGTCGAAGCTTGTCGAAACGTGTCGAACTGATGCATGCAGTATTTGTTATTAGTAAAGTGAATTAAAGTGAATTAATAATGTTAATAGTTATAATTTAAACCGAACATAAGAGTGTTTTTATTTTGTACACAATCCAGCGATACGAACTCGTAGAACAGTTTTCCGTAGACTGAATTTTCGTAACAAGATATATATATATATATATATATATATATATATATATATATATATATATATATATATATATATATATATATATATATATATATATATATATGTATATATATATATATATATATATATAATAAATCTGTTTGTTCGATTGTACGTTTGTACGTTTGTTCCGCTTCTCCGTCTAAACGGCTGATCCGATTTTCTTGAAATTTTTACCACAGATGCGTTATAGTCTGGATGGAATGATAGGCTATATATGGGCGGGATTCGATAAAGAGGCGTGGCACCTCTCACACAACCTTAAATATCAATACGATATAACTCGGCACTTTCACCAGCTACGAACATGAAACAAAAAACTCAAATACAAACAAAACCAAATGGGAAGGGAAATTTTAAAGTAGGTGTAATTATGATAGTTTGGATTATCAAAATTATAGTCGGTCTAAGCCGACTATAAATACCCTACACATATGTGTGGTTACCATTCAGAGTGATATATAGGTCACCAGGGTATACGAATCCTGAAAATAACTACAAACATTCAATCGCTGAAGAATTTCCATTCATTTGATACCCATATTTACAAATGGGTAGGTGTACCGAATTTCGATTTTTTTTTTGTGAACCACAAGTCTTTTCTCCGGAAAACTTTATTATCATGTATTTGAGCATGATGTTAATATATATTTGACCAAAAAAGTTTACCTAAGCACGTATACATAAAAATTGATCTTTATATGTACATTTTATATGACGTATTTGAACATAAGTGGTCGGATCATAGGTCACAATGGACCGATCTCGCACATACAGCGTAGGTATATTAGTAATCTAAGTTATAAGTTTCATTTATCTAGCTTTTCAATGTTAAAAGAAGTAGGGATTTCAACAGACAGACATACAGACGGACAGACGGACAGACAGACAGACAGACAGACAGACAGACAGACAGACAGACAGACAGACGGACAGACAGACAGACGGACAGACAGATGGACAGACGGACATCGCTAAATCGACTCAGGAGGTCATGCTGATCAAGAATATATATACTTTTCCATACCGGAGATGCTTCCTTCTGGGTGTTACAAACGGCGTACCAAACTGAATATACCCTTTCACTCTTAGTGTAGGGTATAAAAATTTAAAAACAAACCAGTTGGTTAGATCACATGGGAAATTTTAAAGTAGGTGTAATTATGATAGTTAGGATTATCAAAATTATAGTCGGTCTAAGCCGACTATAAATACCCTACACATATGTGTGGTTACCATTCAAAGTGATATATAGGTCACCAGGGTATACGAATCCTGAAAATAACTACAAACATTCAATCGTTGAAGAATTTCCATTCATTTGATACCCATATTTACAAATGGGTAGGTGTACCGAATTTCGATTTTTTTTAATGAACCACAGGTCTTTTCGACGGAAAACATTATTATCACGTACTTGAGCATGATGTCAATATATATTTGACCAAAAAAGTTTACCTAAGCACGTATACATAAAAATTGATCTTTATATGTACATTTTATATGAGGTATTTGAACATAAATGGTCGGATCATAGGTCACAATGAACCGATCTCGCCAATTTTTTCGCACATACAGCGTAGGTATATTAGTAATCAAAGTTATAAGTTTCATTTATCTAGCTCTTCAATTTTAAAAGAAGTAGGGATTTCAACAGACAGACGGACAGACGGACAGACGGACAGACAGACAGACAGACAGACAGACAGACGGACAGACAGACGGACGGACAGACGGACATCGCTAAATCGACTCAGGAGGTCATGCTGATCAAGAATATATATACTTTTCCATACCGGAGATGCTTCCTTCTGGGTGTTACAAACGGCGTACCCAACTGAATATACCCTTACACTCTTAGTGTAGGGTATAAAAAGCAAAAGCACAAAACAAAAGCAAAAATACAAAAACAAAAGCAATCACGTTTGTTTCGCTTCTCCGTCTACACGGCTGATCCGATTTTCTTAAAATTTTTACCACAGATGCCATATGGTCTGGAAGGAATGATAGGCTATATATGGGCGGGATTGGACAAAAAGGCGTGGCATCTCCCATACAACCTAAACTTTCAATACGATATAACTCGACACTTTCACCAGCTACGAACATGAAACAAAAAACTCAAATACAAAAAAAATTTTAAAACAAAAAAGCAAAAGCACAAAACAAAACAAAAGCAAAAATACAAAAACAAAAGCAATCACGTTTGTTTCGCTTCTCCGTCTAAACGGCTGATCCGATTGTCTTGAAATTTTTACCACAGATGCGGTATGGTCTGGAAGGAATGATAGGCTATATATGGGCGGGATTGGACAAAGAGGAGTGGCACCTCCCATGCAACCTAAACACGATATACCTCGGCACTTTCACCATCTACGAACATGAAACAAAAAAACTCAAATACAAACAAAACCAAATGGGAAGGGAAATTTTAAAGTAGGTGTAATTATGATAGTTTGGATTATCAAAATTATAGTCGGTCTAAGCCGACTATAAATACCCTACACATATGTGTGGTTACCATTCAGAGTGATATATAGGTCACCAGGGTATACGAATCCTGAAAATAACTACAAACATTCAATCGCTGAAGAATTTCCATTCATTTGATACCCATATTTACAAATGGGTAGGTGTACCGAATTTCGATTTTTTTTTTGTGAACCACAAGTCTTTTCTCCGGAAAACTTTATTATCATGTATTTGAGCATGATGTCAATATATATTTGACCAAAAAAGTTTACCTAAGCACGTATACATAAAAATTGATCTTTATATGTACATTTTATATGACGTATTTGAACATAAGTGGTCGGATCATAGGTCACAATGGACCGATCTCGCCAATTTTTTCGCACATACACTTTTCCATACCGGAGATGCTTCCTTCTGGGTGTTACAAACGGCGTACCAAACTGAATATACCCTTTCACTCTTAGTGTAGGGTATAAAAAGCAAAAGCACAAAACAAAACAAAAGCAAAAATACAAAAACAAAAGCAATCACGTTTGTTCCGTTTCTCCGTCTACACGGCTGATCCGATTTTCTTAAAATTTTTACCACAGATGCCATATGGTCTGGAAGGAATGATAGGCTATATATGGGCGGGATTGGACAAAAAGGCGTGGCATCTCCCATACAACCTAAACTTTCAATACGATATAACTCGACACATTCACCAGCTACGAACATGAAACAAAAAACTCAAATAAAAAAAAAATTTTAAAACAAAAAAGCAAAAGCACAAAACAAAACAAAAGCAAAAATACAAAAACAAAAACAAAAGCAATCACGTTTGTTTCGCTTCTCCGTCTAAACGGCTGATCCGATTGTCTTGAAATTTTTACCACAGATGCGGTATGGTCTGGAAGGAATGATAGGCTATATATGGGCGGGATTGGACAAAGAGGAGTGGCACCTCCCATGCAACCTAAACACGATATACCTCGGCACTTTCACCAGCTACGAACATGAAACAAAAAACTCAAATACAAAAAAAAAAATTAAAAACAAATAAAAACAAAAAAGCAAAAGCACAACACAAAACAAAAGCAAAAGCAAGAATACAAAAACAAAACCAATCACATAAAACCACAATCCAAACTAAATGAAAAACAAAAAAAGGAAAGAAAAAGAAAAACAAACTCACCACACTAAAACTAACCAAACAAAAACTCACCACACTAAAACTCACCACACTAAAATTCACCACACTAAAACCCACCACACTATAATTCACTACACTAAAACTTACCACACAAAAACTCACCACACTAAAACTCACCACACTAAAACTCACCACACTAAAACTCACCACACTTAAACTCACTATATTAAAACTCACCACACTTAAACTCACCACACACAAATTCAACACACTAAAATTCACCACACTAAAACCCACCACACTAAAATTTCACCACCCTAAAACTCACCAGACTAAAACTCACTACACTCAAATGTCGCCATACTAAAACTCACCGCACTAAAATTCACAACACTAAAACTCACCACACTTAAACTGACCATACCAAAACTCACCACACTAAAACTTACCACACTAAAACTCACCACACTAAAACCCACCACACTAAAACTCACCACACTTAAACTCACCACACAAAAATTCAACACACTAAAATTCACCACACTTAAACTCACCACACTAAAATTTCACCACACTAAAACTCACCACACTAAAACTCACTACACTAAAATTTCACCACATTAAAATTCACCACTTTTAAACTCACCACATTAAAACTCACTGCACTCAAATTTCGATACACTAAAACTCACCACACTAAAACTCACCGCACTAAAATTCACCAAACTAAAACCCACCACACTATAATTAACCACACTAAAACTCACCACCCTAAAATTCACTATACTAAAACTCACCACAATAAAATTCATCACATTAAAATTCATCACACTAAAACTCACCACAATAAAATTAACCCTAAAATTCCCCACACTAAAACTCGCTACACTAAAACACGCCACACTAAAACACGCCACATTAAAATTCACCACACTAAAACCCACCACACTATAATACACCACACTAAAACTCACCACACTAAAAATTACCACACTTTAACTCACCACACTAAAACTCACCACACCAAAACTAACCACAATTAAACTCACCACTCCAAAATTCACCACATCTAAACTCACCACACCGAAACTTACCACACCGAAACTTACTACATTAAAACCCACCACACTAAAACTTCTACTGGGAAAAACTCTACGGGGAAGAATTTTACCGGGAACAATTCTACCGGGATGAATTCTACGTGGAGAATTCTACGGGAAAGCGTTCTATATGGATTTTACGGGGCAGATTTCTACTGGGAATAATTCTGCGGAGAAGCACAGTCTGAGAAAGAATTGTCTTTGAGAAAAGTTGTTTTGGCGGAGAATTATTTGGTTACCACATTTATAAAACCAATAAAAAAAACTTCAACATCTAAGCACGGGCCCCTCATATAAATAATAAAATGTTTTTTATATTAATAAAATCGCTCCATATCTTTGAATTCAGAAAATCTTGGCACGAGTCGTGCACAGGTCCAGCTAGTATATTAATATAATAAATCTGTTTGTTCGTTTGTACTTTTGTACGTTTGTTCCGCTTCTCCGTCTAAACGGCTGATCCAATTTCTTTGAAATTTTTACCACAGATTCGGTATGGTCTGAAAGGAATGATAGGCTATATATGGGCGGGATTGGACAAAGAGGCGTGGCACCTCCCTTACAACCTAAACTTTCAATACGATATAACTCGGCACTTTCACCAGCTACGAACATGAAACAAAAAACTCAAATACAAAAAAAAAAATTAAAAACAAAACAGCAAAAGCACAAAACAAAAGCAAAAATACAAAAACAAAAGCAATCACGTTTGTTCCGCTTCTTCGTCTAAACGGCTGATCCGATTTTCTTGAAATTTTTACCACAGATGCGGTATGGTCTTGAAGGAATGATAGGCTATATATGGGCGGGATTGGACAAAGAGGCGTGGCACCTCCCATACAACCTAAACTTTCAATACGATATAACCAGCTACGAACATAAAACAAAAAACTCAAATACAAAAAAAAAATTAAAAACAAAAAAGCAAAAGCACAAAACAAAACAAAAGCAAAAATACAAAAACAAAAGCAATCACGTTTGTTCCGCTTCTCCGTCTAAACGGCTGATCTGATTGTCTTGAAATTTTGACCACAGATGCGGTATGGTCTGGAAGGAATGATAGGCTATATATGGGCGGGATTGGACAAAGAGGCGTGGCACCTACCATGCAATCTAAACACGATATAACTCGGCACTTTCACCAGCTACGAACATGAAACAAAAAACTCAAATAAAAAAAAAAAAAATTAAAAACAAAAAAGCAAAAGCACAACACAAAACAAAAGCAAAAATACAAAAACAAAACCAATCACATAAAACCACAATCCAAACTAAATGAAAAACCAAAAAGGAAAGAAAAAGAAAAACAAACTCACCACACTAAAACTAACCAAACTAAAACTCACCACAGTAAAATTCACCCTTAAATTAACCACACTAAAACCCTCCACACTAAAATTCACCGCACTAAAAATCACCACACTAAAACTCACCACACTAAAACTCACCACACAAAAATTCAACACACTAAAACTCACCACACTAAAACTCACCACACTAAAACTCACCACATTAAAACTCACCACACTAAAACTCACCACACAAAAACTCAAAACACTAAAACTCACGACACTAAAACTCACCACACTAAAACTGACCACACTTAAACTCACTACACTAAAACTCACCACACTTAAACTCACCACACAAAAATTCAACACACTAAAATTCACCACACTAAAACCCACCACACTAAAATTTCACCATACTTAAACTCACCACACTAAAATTCACCACCCTAAAACTCACCACACTAAAATTTCACCACATTAAAACTCACCACACTAAAACTCACCACACTAAAACTCACTACACTCAAATATCGCCACACTAAAACTCACCGAACTAAAATTCACAACACTAAAACTCACCACACTTAAACTCACCATACCAAAACTCACCACACTAAAACTTACCACACTAAAACTCACCACACTAAAACTCACCGCACTAAAACTCACCACAATAAAACTCACCACACTAAAACTCACTACACTAAAAATTCAACACACTAAAACTCACCACACTAAAACTCACTACACCAAACTCACCACACTAAAACACACCATACCAAAACTCACCACACTAAAACTTACCCCACTAAAACTCACTACACAAAAATTTCACCACATTAAATTTCACCACTTTTAAACTCACCACATTAAAACTCACTACACTCAAATTTCGATACACTAAAACTCACCACACTAAAACTCACCGCACTAAAATTCACCACACTAAAACCCACCACACTATAATTAACCACACTAAAACTCACCACCCTAAAATTTACTACACTAAAACTAACCACAATAAAATTCATCACATTAAAATTCATCACACTAAAACTTACCACAATAAAATTCACTACACTAAAACACGCCACATTAAAATTCACCACACTAAACCCACCACACTATAATTGACCACACTAAAACTCACTACACTTAAAAATACCACACTTAAACTCACCACACTCAAATTCACCACACTAAAACTCACCACACTAAAACTCACCACACCAAAACTAACCACAATTAAACTCACCACTCCAAAATTCACCACATCTAAACTCACCACACCGAAACTTACTACATTAAAACCCACCACACTAAAACTGCTACTGGGAAGAATTCTACGGGAAAGAATTCTACCGGGAACAATTCTACCGGGATGAATTCTACGTTGAGAATTCTACGGGAAAGCGTTCTATGTGGATTTTACGGGGAAGATTTCTACTTTGAATAATTCTGCGGAGAAGCACAGTCTGAGAAAAAATTGTCTTTGAGAAAAGTTGTTTTGGCGGAGAATTATTTGGTTACCACATTTATAAAACCAATAAAAAAAATTTAAACAGCTAAGCATGGGCCCCTCATATAAATAATAAAATGTTTTTTATATTAATAAAATCGCTCCATATCTTTGAATTCAGAAAATCTTGGCAAGAGTCGTGCACGGATCCAGCTAGTATATAAATATATATATATATATATATATATATATATATATATATATATATGTATATAAATATATATATATATATATATATATATATATATATATATATATATATATATATATATATGTATACATATATTATTTTGTCTAGGTTGACAAGATCGTCAAAAACATAGATAAAATATAAAATATAAAATATAAAATATAAAATATAAAATATAAAATATAAAATATAAAATATAAAATATAAAATATAAAATATAAAATATAAAATATAAAATATAAAATATAAAATATAAAATATAAAATATAAAATATAAAATATAAAATATAAAATATAAAATATAAAATATAAAATATAAAATATAAAATATAAAATATAAAATATAAAATATAAAATATAAAATATAAAATATAAAATATAAAATATAAAATATAAAATATAAAATATAAAATATAAAATATAAAATATAAAATATAAAATATAAAATATAAAATATAAAATATAAAATATAAAATATAAAATATAAAATATAAAATATAAAATATAAAATATAAAATATAAAATATAAAATATAAAATATAAAATATAAAATATAAAATATAAAATATAAAATATAAAATATAAAATATAAAATATAAAATATAAAATATAAAATATAAAATATAAAATATAAAATATAAAATATAAAATATAAAATATAAAATATAAAATATAAAATATAAAATATAAAATATAAAATATAAAATATAAAATATAAAATATAAAATATAAAATATAAAATATAAAATATAAAATATAAAATATAAAATATAAAATATAAAATATAAAATATAAAATATAAAATATAAAATATAAAATATAAAATATAAAATATAAAATATAAAATATAAAATATAAAATATAAAATATAAAATATAAAATATAAAATATAAAATATAAAATATAAAATATAAAATATAAAATATAAAATATAAAATATAAAATATAAAATATAAAATATAAAATATAAAATATAAAATATAAAATATAAAATATAAAATATAAAATATAAAATATAAAATATAAAATATAAAATATAAAATATAAAATATAAAATATAAAATATAAAATATAAAATATAAAATATAAAATATAAAATATAAAATATAAAATATAAAATATAAAATATAAAATATAAAATATAAAATATAAAATATAAAATATAAAATATAAAATATAAAATATAAAATATAAAATATAAAATATAAAATATAAAATATAAAATATAAAATATAAAATATAAAATATAAAATATAAAATATAAAATATAAAATATAAAATATAAAATATAAAATATAAAATATAAAATATAAAATATAAAATATAAAATATAAAATATAAAATATAAAATATAAAATATAAAATATAAAATATAAAATATAAAATATAAAATATAAAATATAAAATATAAAATATAAAATATAAAATATAAAATATAAAATATAAAATATAAAATATAAAATATAAAATATAAAATATAAAATATAAAATATAAAATATAAAATATAAAATATAAAATATAAAATATAAAATATAAAATATAAAATATAAAATATAAAATATAAAATATAAAATATAAAATATAAAATATAAAATATAAAATATAAAATATAAAATATAAAATATAAAATATAAAATATAAAATATAAAATATAAAATATAAAATATAAAATATAAAATATAAAATATAAAATATAAAATATAAAATATAAAATATAAAATATAAAATATAAAATATAAAATATAAAATATAAAATATAAAATATAAAATATAAAATATAAAATATAAAATATAAAATATAAAATATAAAATATAAAATATAAAATATAAAATATAAAATATAAAATATAAAATATAAAATATAAAATATAAAATATAAAATATAAAATATAAAATATAAAATATAAAATATAAAATATAAAATATAAAATATAAAATATAAAATATAAAATATAAAATATAAAATATAAAATATAAAATATAAAATATAAAATATAAAATATAAAATATAAAATATAAAATATAAAATATAAAATATAAAATATAAAATATAAAATATAAAATATAAAATATAAAATATAAAATATAAAATATAAAATATAAAATATAAAATATAAAATATAAAATATAAAATATAAAATATAAAATATAAAATATAAAATATAAAATATAAAATATAAAATATAAAATATAAAATATAAAATATAAAATATAAAATATAAAATATAAAATATAAAATATAAAATATAAAATATAAAATATAAAATATAAAATATAAAATATAAAATATAAAATATAAAATATAAAATATAAAATATAAAATATAAAATATAAAATATAAAATATAAAATATAAAATATAAAATATAAAATATAAAATATAAAATATAAAATATAAAATATAAAATATAAAATATAAAATATAAAATATAAAATATAAAATATAAAATATAAAATATAAAATATAAAATATAAAATATAAAATATAAAATATAAAATATAAAATATAAAATATAAAATATAAAATATAAAATATAAAATATAAAATATAAAATATAAAATATAATATATAAAATATAAAATATAAAATATAAAATATAAAATATAAAATATAAAATATAAAATATAAAATATAAAATATAAAATATAAAATATAAAATATAAAATATAAAATATAAAATATAAAATATAAAATATAAAATATAAAATATAAAATATAAAATATAAAATATAAAATATAAAATATAAAATATAAAATATAAAATATAAAATATAAAATATAAAATATAAAATATAAAATATAAAATATAAAATATAAAATATAAAATATAAAATATAAAATATAAAATATAAAATATAAAATATAAAATATAAAATATAAAATATAAAATATAAAATATAAAATATAAAATATAAAATATAAAATATAAAATATAAAATATAAAATATAAAATATAAAATATAAAATATAAAATATAAAATATAAAATATAAAATATAAAATATAAAATATAAAATATAAAATATAAAATATAAAATATAAAATATAAAACATAAAATATAAAATATAAAATATAAAATATTGCGGGAAACATTATTTTCATGTATTTGAGCATGAAGTCAATATATATTTGACCAAAAAAGTTTACCTAAGCACGTATACAGTAAAATCTGTAGATGTACATTTTATATGATGTTTTTGAATATAAATGGTCAGATCACAGGTCACAATGAACCGATCTACCTACAGCGTAGGTATATAAGTAATCTAAATTATAAGTTTCATTCATCTAACTCTTAAATTTTTTAAGTAGGAGGGATTTCAACAGACAGACAGAAGGACATGCAGACAGACGGACATACAGACGGACATCTTAATTGACTCAGGAGGTCATGCTGATCAAGAATATATATATTTTTCCATACTGGGGATGCTTCTTTCTGGGAGTTAAAAACGGCGTACCAAACTGAATATAACCTTTCACTCTTAGTGTAGGGTATAAAAAATAAATTATTGATGATATGATTTATTTCATAATTTTGTAATGATTAAACGTCTTGATAAAAATGGTATTACCATAATTGGTAAAAACTTTAAAAATAAATTAATTATAATAAATATTTGATTAATAATAAGTTAAATGTAATAATTGTAATTTAAGTAATTTATTTAATTAATAGTTTATAATAATTAGTAATTTTGTTCATTCATAAATTTGTCCAAATTAAAAATATCGCCAAAAACATAAAATTGCTCAAGAAACGTTTTTCTTTTTGGCAAAAGTCAATATGAGTGAAACGAAATTCAGAAACAGATAATATATTATAGTAGCAAAAAATAATAACAAGGACAGAAGAACGAACAGCATTAAATGCAGAAATCTGCAGGATTAGCTCGACACACGAAACAGCTCAGTTCCAAAAACTACAGAAATTCTCGTCTCTTTGCGCTGCAAGTGCCAATTGGTTTCTTCAAGCAGAGAGTACAAAATAATGTTTATATTTTCCGTGTCTCTAGCTCTGGTTGCGTTAAAAATACTGGGACTCATCTTTGGTCGCTACACTTCAGCGAGTAAATCCCAACGAGTTCGGATGAGACCTCTTATAATATTTGTACTCTCTGGCGTTTCTAATTAGTTGCATGCAAATGTATATACTTATTGAAAAAGATAAGTTAAAACTCAGTTTGCTCAAATTTGAACGTTTTTAAGACCAAATTTTCACGAAAATTTGTTTTGAATTGTAATATCTTCTCAACTTTTAAAGATAGCTGATTGGTTTTTTATTTTTTTGGTACATACTTTCATGCACGTTTATCCGTGTATAGACCATTTAATTCGTCGGCTTAGATAGGCTATAACTTTCATAAATCTTACTAACTTCATCACACCAACTACCATAATTTCCCTACTTCATAATGTCCCATGTGACCTAATTTTCACAACTGGTTTACTTTAAAAAAAGCGAAAGAAAAATTCGCTTGGTACAAACAATTGCTACAAAGTTCTTTTGTCGAATTTTTCGTTTGTGAGGAACATTTTTTTCTTTGCGTGTAGCGGTCGAGATATTCCACGGTTTTTGGTAAATTGGAGAATCGCGATCCTATTTAAAATCACCTATTTTAAATTGATAATTCCCATCCTAAAACTTAAATTAAATTTTTGATTTTGTGTGATTCCTTTTTTATATATAGACAACGTAATGAGACAACGAGTTATACTAAATAAGAAGCAACAACAAGCATCAAAAGTGCTCTCTGCTAAGGGACATGTATTAAAAAACCATTTAAGGAGAATTCTTAGAAAATATCGCAAAATTGGACACGTGTATATAAAAGGATTGGAGCAGCAATCCATCGAAACATACAACCAACGGTTAAAGAAACATACCAAAAATAGGGCCAATTTAAAAGTGAACTGTCTAAAGTCGCAGCAGTATCAGTACTACTATGATATCACACTGAGGCAGCTGAAGTTGCTTACTTCAGACCTGCAGCAGAGATTAAAATTGAATCGGGGACAGCAGGAGCAGCTGCAGCATCAACAAAGTGGCGACAACATATGTCCATTAAAACACACAATAATTGTAGAAACCCCTGCGGCGAATTCAGCAATCGTGGAGCCCAATTCGCCAACGGACACCGACGCGGCATCATTTAGTCCGCAGTCAAATGTTGCTAAGCAGACCATAGTTAAAGAGGAACTCGACGACCGTCGCGACGGTCAATACGAATTGAGGGATGTGTTCAGCAATCTAGCAGAGAGCACGCAACGCGATAAGCAGCAGCAAGTGTCAGCAAACGAACATGTTGATTTGCAGCACTTTTCAGAAAATGTGCACTATAATTCATCTACAATCGCAGAGTCACATAATTTCCATAGCAATGCATATGCAACTCAATTATTAACGATCACAAACGAACAACAACTTCAACAGCCGCTTAAGACGCGACGTCAGCGACGCTCAATACGGCAACAAGAACAACAACTGCACCGCACATGCCAGCAAGAGCAACAACAGCAACCACATTATCAAACAGACCAAAAGCAGCTTTCGGAAACATTGTCCACTATGCAGTTACAACAACACTTAAGCATACAACAGCAAGAACTCATACAACAACTACAACTTGTTCAACGACAATACCTTATACATCAAGGTAGGTACATAAATTTGTTAATCAAACCAGGCTTAAAATTGCTTGAGTATTTCCAAAACTCTCACTCTTTACTTTTCAAATTTTACTCATTCTTTCCTTTTAAATGCTTCCAGATTACACACATCTAGTTCTTTGATTTTATAATGTTGCCATAATGCAAATAGTTTCGATATTTGCTTTTGAAAATCTGTTCGATTCAAATATTTTTGGTTTGAAGTAACTGTGAAAAGCAATACGCAAACTTCCTTGTCTCTTTTGTCTGTATCTTAATTTTCTAAAATTGTTGTTTCCTTCACAAGCAAGCTACTTTTTGTTGTCAACTATGATCGCAAAAAGCATACAATTGCCTGATTGTACCCCACGCGATAATGGTGCAATTTTTCTAAAATTACATAACAAGTGACTAGTGAAAAGAGGATTTGTCGTAGTTCTAGTCGAAAAGTATGCAGGATGGAGACAGTTCGTAATCATTGTACATTTTCTGTGATGCCATTGCAACCGATTAATAATAGGAAGATCGGTTCTATTATAGATCTACATGTATGCATGAGGTGCTAATTCACCTTCCGCGCCATTATAAAGTTGCCGATTGGTTTCATATAAAAGTTACCCTGTTGAGTGTCAATATAATGACAATCAGTCATTTTTCCTAAGTCAGATGACAGTCAGTCATTTGAATACATTTTTCCTAATGAGCATCTCTTGCTGTTTATTAATTTGGGTTGCTAACATATTTTAATAATATGTTGTGCAATTGTTATTAAAAACAAAAGCATGCCATTTTCAATGTGGGTTAACAACGCACTTGTTGTTGTTGTTAAAACATGCGGCGAAAATATACAATGTCAGCACTAGTGACTGCGAACCCAATTCGCGGCAGCGTTAAGCGGTTGAATTGTAAACAAATATGCAAGCAATGAAACTACCAGGTAGGCAAAGAAACTCATGATGACTTTAATTTAAGGTTATCATGAGTTAATGAATTTTTGTATGAGTTGCGTTATTTCTCACGGTCAGGGTTAAGAACTCTGACGAAATGTGAAATTAAAGAAATGCAGCAAAAGATGTTTGGGAAAGTAGCATTTAAACTTAGTTTAAGTATTAGTATATAAGCTTTAGTTATTAAGTTCTTAAGTGAGTTGTTATTAGATTAAGAAGTTAGTTCATAAGTTGAACAGTAAAAAGAAATAAAAGTTATAAAAAAAGGATAAACTGGAAATGAAGTAAGTGTTATTATTTATTAAATGTCTTATTTTAGGTGATGAAATAGGGACTTTAACATTGGCGCAGCCGGTTTTAGAACCAAACACTCTAGATAGAGAAAAAATTATAAAAAAATAAACAATATTGGATAATTAGAATAGTTTCGTTGGAAAAAATATGTTAAACTGATACGTTTAATGGAAACTTTAATCAGAATTAAAAAAGGCACAACATGAAACAACAAAATTAAATGGAGAAATTGGACTTTTCATTGAACGTTTGTGGACAGAGATTAAAAGAATAAACGGTTCAAAGGACTACATTCAGCTAGTTAGAGAAAAGATTAGAACCACTGCTGTCACGAGAATAGAAGAAGCAGACATAATATTCTTATCATTTTTAGAAATAATAGAAGCTAAAACAGATCTAGCATAACAGAGAAATAAAAATTAGAGACAGAGTTAACAGAATTAAAACCAGTTGGGAAGGTTAGATCACATGGGAAATTTTAAAGTTGGTGTAATTATGATAGTTAGGATTATCAAAATTATCGTCGGTCTAAGCCGACTATAAATACCCTACACATATGTGTGGTTACCATTTAAAGTGATATATTGGTCACCAGGGTATACGAATCCTGAAAATAACTACAAACATTCAATCGCTGAAGAATTTCCATTCATTTGAAACCCATATTTACAAATGGGTAGGTGTACCGAATTTCGATTTTTTTTTTGTGAACCACAAGTCTTTTCTCCGGAAAACTTTATTATCATGTATTTGAGCATGATGTCAATATATATTTGACCAAAAAAGTTTACCTAAGCACGTATACATAAAAATTGATCTTTATATGTACATTTTATATGAGGTATTTGAACATAAGTGGTTGGACCGATCTAAGTTATAAGTTTCATTTATCTAGCTCTTCAATAGTAGTAGGGATTTCAACAGACAGACAGACGGACAAACAGACAGACAGACAGACAGACAGACAGACATACGGACATACGGACAGACAGACGAACAGACAGACGGACAGACAGACGGACAGACAGACAGACAGACGGACAGACAGACGGACAGACGGACATCGCTAAATCGACTCAGGAGGTCATGCTGATCAAGAATATATATACTTTTCCATACCGGAGATGCTTCCTTCTGGGTGTTACAAACGGCGTACCAAACTGAATATACCCTTTCACTCTTAGTGTAGGGTATAAAAATTGAATAATTGCTTAAGAGATCAAATTAAAACAATTTTGGATCACACAGAACACTTAGACGAAAATAGAGGAAAACTAGTGGAAATTATTGAAAACCGGAATTACATAGACACACCGGAAACCTCTAGAAGTGCCCGATTCAGGGCTGAGTATGGTAGTATCACAGATGCACAAAAAAGAATTGTACAATTAGAAGATAGAAATAGACTACTACAGCAAGAATTAGAGTTAGTAACCAACGACTCATTGATACATAAGGAAGCTGTAAATAACAGTGAAATAAGTCACACAGAAAAAATAAATTTCCCGGAATTTAAAATGGGTATCAAACATATTGCAAAAATGGTGAACCATTTGGTTCCGATGTTCTCAGGCACGGACTCCAATGATTTACCCTCAGAAGTATGTAAATTCATACAAGGATGTGATTTAGCGGTAAAGTCAACAAAAGAAACAGAGTTTCAAGAATTTTTATCGTGTGTTAAGCTAAGAATGTATGGAGACGCATTCGACCTAGTAAAAGGTATTGAATTTAGCGGATTAGATGTATTATATACTATAATAAAGAGGACATATCTTAAAACCGTAACATTAGACTCAGTGATAAATGAAATAAAGGAGACATATCAAAGATCTACCGAGTAAATTCGACCTTTTGCAAGACGCCTAAATGTACTAAAAACAAAGGCGGTGGAATTAATAAAAGAAAAATATAATGGCAGAGGGGACGAAGCTATGCTAATAGAATTAGACAAATCCATACAAAAGACTTTTAAGGTAGGCCTTAAGGACAGCACACTGAAAATACACATGCTAAATAATAAGGCGGACTCACTAGATTCACTGATAGAGGAAGCGGTAGAAACGTTGGAGACGATACAAAGTGGGCGTGTAAGAGAAACATCGCATAGTGCCGCAGAGGTGCTTTTTAGCAGAGCCTCACACCCCACATGTGGAGAAATCACTATAAAAAACACAAACGAAAGGAATAAAGTGGAAACCCTATGTTCATTTTGCGGTAATGTAGGACACACGCGGGACGAGTGCGTCAGTCGAAAAAATACTCCATACTGTCAAGGATGTGAGACCTATGGTCACGAAACGAACTTAAGATGTCCACAGAAAATAAATGAAACAGAGCAGTAGACATGGGGATTCAGACAGATATAAAAATTAAATGATGTCTTTATAGAAATTCCTTGTTAGAAAGCGACAAATGGGAAACTAATATTACTAGTAGATTCTGGTGCAGACTCAAGCTTGGTAAAGTGGAGTGCATTAGATAATAAACTAGAGAGAAATTTAAAAGACGCAATAGATCTGAGCGGAGCATTTGGGGGACATGTGACTACCGCAGGATCAATTGAAATTCAACATATGAAACATAGAAGGCTCAGTCTGACGTTACATACAATAATGCAGGATCAGGGAGTTCCGGCAGACGGTATACTTGTACGAGATAATCTTTGGAACCACGCAATCATAAATGCAGTGGAAAAGGCATTAACATTTATAGATGGGAATAGAAATAAAATTGTAACACTATGTCTCAGATCACTAGATGAAATAAACAAAATATTATATAGTGAAGAAATAAAAATAATAGCAAGATCTAAAGGTATCGCCAGACTACCACTACGAACCAAGATCCCCGTAGTAATAATTCAAAAACAGGAAATTTCACCAGGAGTCTATATCGGAGAAACCATATCAAATGTGAGAGAAAATAGTGTTTACGTTTCAGTGTTAAACTCAACAGAAAAAGATATAATATTGAATAAGAACATACAACTCAAATTTTCAAATTATAATAAATTTATGGAACCAGTGAGTGGTACAATGAATAGCGTACAAAGCATAAACATACGACACAGAATATGCAAACTATTTGACTCATTAAAATTGGATCCAAATGCAAATGTTGAAGAGAAGGCATCAATAGAAAAAATATGTGCGTCATACCATGATGTATTTCTGTTAGAGGGGAATGAGCTATCGTATATACCTATTTTAAAACATGAAATCCCCATAATAGACGGCCAACCTCCGATCAACCGAAAACAATATAAATTACCACATATTCACAGAGAAAAAAATTAGCTATGCGATTAAACAAGTATTTCCAATACCTCGTATTGATGAAATTTTGGATCAATTAGGTCACAGTAGGTATTTTTCAACATTAGATCTTGCAAGTGGTTATCACCAAGTGCTAGTAGATGAACGCCACAGAGAAAAAACAGCGTTCAGCACGGGCTTGGGACATTTTGAATTTAATAGGATGCCATTTGGATTGACGGGGGCACCCGCTACGTTTCAAAGAATAATGAACCACATTTTAACAGGATTGCAGGGACTTGATTGTTTCGTATATCTGGACGATATAGTTGTGTATGGAAAAAACATAATGGAGCACGAAATTAGACTATGTAAGGTGTTAGAAAAATTGAGGGAAAATAATTTGAAATTAAATACGGAAAAATTCAATTTTTTAAGGCGTGAAGTAGTATATTTAGGGCACAAATGCACGGAGTCAGGCGCAATGCCAGATCCCGATAAAATAGAATGTGTAAAAAATATTCCGGTACCCAGGACCAAGACACAGGCACAAGCTTTCTTAGGTTTAGTAAATTATTACAGAAAATTCGTTAAGAATATGGCAAGGTTAACACTACCGATTAATAAACTGTTGCGGAAGGATGTCAGTTTTGTATGGACAGACAAGTGCCAGGACTCATTTATAAAACTTAAGGAAGCAATTATTTCACCTAATGTTGTAGCTTACCCAAATTTTTCAAAACCATTTGTATTGACAACAGATGCAAGTGGAGAAGCTATAGGAGCAGTGCTGTCACAGGGCGAGCCAGGTTCTGATCGACCAATCACATTTGCAAGTAGAGCTCTGAATGATGCAGAAACAAGGTACTCAACAATTGAACGAGAATTTTTGGCAATAGTATGGGCCACAAAAAATTATAGCTAATTTAAAGGATCAAACGTCAAGGCTAGTCAGGTTCAGGCACAAATTATCAGAATACGAGTTCGAAATAATTTATAAACCTGGCAAAAAGAATTTAAATGCTGACGCATTAAGTAGGATTCCACAATTAGAAACAGAAATTGCGGCAGTTCAAACCCGTTCTAAAAATAAACCAAAGGCAATAGATCCACAACCGGACGTCAGTAAGCCAGTCTTGGACGACACAGTAACGGATATGGATGGTGAAACAATCTCGAGTCAAGTATTAACCGATCCTGAAGAAATTAAAACAGTACTTAGAGACTTTCACGACTCGCCGTTAGGGGGTCATCAGGGCACACTAAAAACATATTTTCGAATAAGAAAGCAATATAGGTGGAAGGGTATGCAAAAACAAATTAAAGAGTACGTAAAAAATTGCCCTAAATGTCAAGTTAACAAAAGTTCTAAGCTAACAAAAATGCCAATGGTCTTGACAGATACACCAACGCGCCCATTTGATAAAGTTTATATGGACTTAGTAGGAATTTTACCCGAGACAGTATCTGGCAATAAATACATTTTAACATTTCAAGACGATTTTTCAAAATATATGTGCTGTGTAGCAATACCAGACGCAGAAGCAAGCACAGTGGCTAAAGCATTTTATGATGAAATTATAACACCCACAGGCCAATGGATCATTAGAACGTAGTCATAGACCATTAGCAGAATATTTGCGATGTTTTGCTAAGGAGGATGGTTCCAATTGGGATCAATGGTTAAATTCGGCAATGCATGTCCATAATAATACGATGCATGTGTCATGCCAACTAATTTGAAACGTAAAGTTTCACCACTATATAATGCCGATGATTATAACAAAATATTAAAATATCAAATACAGCGGGCGCATGAAATAGTGAGACAAAATCAAGAAAAGGTAAAAGAAAAATCTAAAACGAGCTACGATAAATCATAAAACCCCATTGAGTTTCAAATTGGAGAAATGGTTGTAATGAAGAATCAAAATAGGAAAAATAAATGTTCACCAATTAGGGCCCTATAAGGTTTTGTCCGTCACTACCCCTGTGACAACGACAATATTAATAAAAGGAAAGGGACAGAGAATAAACAACAATTTGTTGAAAAAAATACCATAATTAGAAATTGATGTATTAATTGTTAAAATGCGGAAATATATTTATAAATAAATTGCGAAAATTTGTGTGATAATGAATAGGAAATTTAAAACAGAAGAAAACGGTACCTACGGATCGCTATGTATTCTTAGGGTTAATTTACTAGACAACAAAAACAAGATATATTAGGAAAAATATAAATAAGAAAGAATTATAAATGATACCACGAGTTTTTTATACGAAATAAATGCGATAAAATATATTTGTACGAAATTGAGATATTGAACAAATAGCTAAGTACTGCTGAGCGTAGATAACTAGCATAGAAATATTGAATTGTAAAGTGAATTATGAAATTATGGTTGAATTATTAATTTTAAATTAAAATATAATGAAAAGTAGATTATGATGAATTGAATTTTTAATAAATAAAGAATTATTAATTTATGTTAATTGCTGACGAGCAAATAAATGACAAGTAGGTTTTTTTTTAGAGCCAAAAAAAAACCTTTTTCTTTCATTTTTCATTTTTTGTTTCATTTTCTAGCGAGAAATAACGCTATAAAAATAGTTTTTGTTTTACGCACTTTTAGCGTGATTTTTTTTCTATTTCATTGTGACGGGATTTCACTATTATAATTGTAGGTAATCTATTGCCAACTATAATAGTAGTAAATTCCCCATTTTTTGTTAGAGTGTAGATATAAGATATCAATCATTGCCTTGAAACAAATTACTAATACTAGCCTACGATTACTGGTCTGCAACTTGATCAATTGCATACTCGTATTAGTAATAGTATTAGGTAAATTATAACGGAGACTTAAAATGATCACTTAAGTTCCGTTATGATTTACGGAAAGCAAGAAAATCAAAAATAGCTGAAAATAATTGAAGATGTTGAAAATCAAAAATAGCTGAAAATAATTGAAGAAATGCTCCAAATGATATATAGGAAAAATATGATTGAATTAAAAGACTAGAAATAATATTATAAAAAATATATAAATACGTTTACAACGAATGAAAAATAGGTTTTTAGAGCTAGAATATGCTCCAAAAGAGATTATTATGATTGACTTAATTGATTAGAGAAATATTATAAAAATTATGAGAAAATGCATACAACAGTTGCAAAATGCATACAAGACTTTTTAGAGTTAGCAAATGATCCAATTGTTATGTTGATATTTATTTTATTAAAGCAGCTAAGTATTACTTCGGGTAATTTACTAGCCTGTGCAATAAATTATGAGTTTATGTTGAATGGAAGAAAAAAAAAAAAAAAAGAAAAATGTAGAAATTGAAGTTGAGGAAATGAATATATAGCAAAAATATATTTAACAGACATTTTTGCGTGAGGATTCGTGTACTCTTTGTAAGAGAGTCCACATTTGTAAGACCTTATGTCAATCTTAAGCTATTAATTAATTAATTAATTGACACGCACTACATGCATTTTAAATATTAATCCAACAGCGGCCAAGAAATTGCGTTGAACGAAGCAAGATTATGCGATGAGCGAGGTAATAATGTTTACAGCGCAATGCAATTTCTTGGCAACGAAATCGCAACCTATGCAATGGAATATATTAATTAAGAAAATATAAAGTAATCCAATTTAACTAAGTTGTTAAAATTTTAAACAATTTTGAGAAAATTGATTACCTCTATTAAATTAATTAACTCAATAGATAGTATACACTCTAAAAAATCATTGTAATATTATTACTATAATTGTAGTAAATTTCACACTTTTTTGGGTGATATGTTAAAATAAGTATTGCAAAAACAGCTGTGTTTTTAATAATTTCATGAAATTCGCGTAATTTTGGCGCTACTTTCGTGGATTTTTTTCAAAACGTTGAAAGTATCGTGTTTTTTCGCTGTTAAACATGTATGAACGTTAGGAGATACACATTTTGTCATTCGATAAAATGATCTTAAATGGTGCAGACAATAAGATTAATACAAATGAATCAAGTTTTATTTTGTTTCGTGTTTTATTTAGTACTGCAAAGTAAATGGATCTAACGCAACTGTCCACAATTATTGGCCACATTGAGTTGTGGAAATGTTCCGAAATGTGTGCAAGTGTTTCGAAAACATGCAGAAGCGGCTGTGTGACATGTGACTGCGCTGGACATGCTGCATGTCCCCGAATATACAAAAAAACATAAATTAGTTTCATTTACTTTGCAATACTTAATAGAAAGTATCAATATCGATTATCATGCTAACAATAGCTATGAAAATCGACCAATATATAAATTACTTGTCACTCATTCACTGAAAACAGTTATGAGTTTTTTTAGAGTACCAAAAAAATACCTTTTTCTTTCATTTTTTTTATACCCTACACTAAGAGTGAAAGGGTATATTCAGTTTGGTACGCCGTTTGTAACACCCAGAAGGAAGCATCTCCGGTATGGAAAAGTATATATATTCTTGATCAGCATGACCTCCTGAGTCGATTTAGCGATGTCCGTCTGTCTGTCCGTCTGTCTGTCCGTCTGTCCGTCTGTCTGTCTGTCTGTCTGTCTGTCTGTTGAAATCCCTACTACTTTTAAAATTGAAGAGCTAGATAAATGAAACTTATAACTTAGATTACTAATATACCTACGCTGTATGTGCGAAAATCGGTCCATTGTGACCTATGATCCGACCACTTATGTTCAAATACCTCATATAAAATGTACATATAAAGATCAATTTTTATGTATACGTGCTTAGGTAAACTTTTTTGGTCAAATATATATTGACATCATGCTCAAATACATGATAATAAAGTTTTCCGGAGAAAAGACTTGTGGTTCACAAAAAAAAAATCGAAATTCGGTACACCTACCCATTTGTAAATATGGGTATCAAATGAATGGAAATTCTTCAGCGATTGAATGTTTGTAGTTATTTTCAGGATTCGTATACCCTGGTGACCTATATATCACTTTGAATGGTAACCACACATATGTGTAGGGTATTTATAGTCGGCTTAGACCGACTATAATTTTGATAATCCTACTATCATAATTACACCTACTTTAAAATTTCCCATGTGATCTAATCTTCCCAACTGGTCAGGATTCGTATACCCTGGTGACCTATATCACTTTGAATGGTAACCACACATATGTGTAGGGTATTTATAGTCGGCTTAGACCGACTATAATTTTGATAATCCTAACTATCATAATTACACCTACTTTAAAATTTCCCATGTCATCTAACCTTCCCAACTGGTTTTTGTTTCATTTTCTAGCGAGAAATAACGCTATAAAAATAGTTTTTGTTTTACGCACTTTTAGCGTGATTTTTTTTCTATTTCATTGTGACGGGATTTCACTATTATAATTGTAGGTAATCTATTGCCAACTATAATAGTAGTAAATTCCCCATTTTTTGTTAGAGTGTAGATATAAGATATCAATCATTGCCTTGAAACAAATTACTAATACTAGCCTACGATTACTGGTCTGCAACTTGATCAATTGCATACTCGTATTAGTAATAGTATTAGGTAAATTATAACGGAGACTTAAAATTATCACTTAAGTTCCGTTATGATTTACGGAAAGCAAGAAAATCAAAAATAGCTGAAAATAATTGAAGATGTTGAAAATCAAAAATAGCTGAAAATAATTGAAGATGTTGAAAATCAAAAATAGCTGAAAATAATTGAAGATGTTGAAAATCAAAAATAGTTGAAAATAATTAAAGATGTTGAAAATCAAAAATAGCTGAAAATAATTGAAGATGTTTAAAATCAAAATAGCTGGTCAAAACCCCAAAATAGCGAAAAAATTAAACAGACAATTTTTCTTGGAAAAAAAAGAACAGCTATTTTAAATTTTCGTTTTTATCATTTTATTTTAATATTCTTTTACATAATATTAACTGCTGAAAACGTGACAATAATTGAAAATTTCTTAATATTTGAAGATGTATAAAATTAAAATAGCTGAAAATAATTGAAGAGATTTAAAATCATAAATAGCTGAAAATACGTAAAGATGGCCAACACCCCGAAATTAGCAGAAATATTTAAACAGAGAAATTTTGTTGGAATAAAAAAATAGATTGCTTTAAAATTTTTATTTATTTTTATATATTCAGAAACAATTTTTATTAATTTTTACTTCGAGTTACGATTCAGCAGGTGCAACGAAGTCAGGATGTCGTGGATGGGCTCTACAGTGTATCCCCTCGTCTTTGAGTAGAATAACATCAGTTCTATGCTTTGAACGCTTCCTCTAAGGTGTTTCGACGCCTGCCTTCCTCGATGGTTGCCTTGACGAACTCGACCATCCGGGCTCGTCCCAGCAGTGCTTTAAAGACCACTGCCGGGCATATCCCTCGCAGAAGTCGAATATGCTCGAAGACGTCATAATTGAGGAATTTCAGAAATTGAAGTATTACAAAATTGAAATAATACAATTGAGATGTGATACAACACTGAACGAATTTTGATAAAGAAGCTCAGGTTTAAATACAATAAATTAAAAGATACCAAAACAAAATAACGGAAATATACTGGGGCAGAATGTTGAGTAAGCAAAATCTTCTGTCCGAACCGCTTATGAGAGATAGTAGGCCGCAAATTTAGGCCGAGGTGAAGATATGTGGAGATTGTTTCTCCTTTTGTGAATAAATTCTTGTTTGAAGTCATCAGCCATCATAAAAAAAAGGAGAAACATCGTTAAGAAAATTTATTTTTATGAAAGGAAAATTAGTACAATGTTGGGAAATTAATGATAAAATATATCTGGAATAAGTCTTGCACCAGATATATTAGCCAGATATTTTGGTACAAAGAATTGATTATTTTATTTTGTAAAAAGACGATGATAATAATAATGCAAAGAGAGTTGCATATTTTGTTTCAAAAATATTTTGTATTTAGAAAATTATAACGCATATACAGTTGCATATTTTATTTTGTGAAGATATTTTAAATTAAGAAGATAATTTTAATGTACAAAGAATTGCATATTTTATTTTGTAAAAATATTTTATATGAAGAAAATGATAATTATAATGCAAATATAGTTGCATATTTTGTTTCAAAAATATTTTGTATTTAGAAAATTATAACGCATATATAGTTGCATATTTTATTTTGTGAAGATATTTTAAATTAAGAAGTAGATAATTTTAATGCACATAGAGTTGCATATTTTGTTTTGTAAGAATATTTTGTATATACACAATTATAATATAATAGAGTTGCATACATTGCAGTAAATGTTATTACTCAGACTAACATCTAAGGTCAATTTTCAGAATTTTAATGCAACACAAATAAGTATATATACAGCAGTATAATCTAAGGTAAATTTTAAGAGTTTTGGTGCAATATATGTATATACGCTGAATATACAATGAATAAAATGTACTGGAGCAAATGCATATAATAAGATTATTTGTATATGGGTAGATTACTGCGACAATTAACACAAAATAGTATATAACAAAATTAGATATAAGTAAAAATTGGAGCGAATCAACTTCATTACATCTTCAACTCTGTGACAAGAAATTTAATATAAATTAAATAAGTGTATAATGTTGGCGATAAATTTGACTTTCCTGTTCATAATGGTGGTCAAAGGAGAACTCATTTGGAGACCGACAGCGTTGAATCAACACCCACTAATGTTCGAGAGAAAGTCAGATGCGTGGATTTACAACGACGAATGGACCGTGATAACGAAGTTTGTGCCGACTGATCTAAAAGAATTATTGAAGCTAACGGCCGACTTTATCACGAAGGCGCAAGATTCATGTCAGACAATGGAACGGCTTGTAGCCACAATAGAATACGTAGAGGCGTGTGGCATACCATGGAAAGAAACAGAAGCTGTCTTGACCAATGTACAAAAAACAAGCAATCGAATTAAGGGGATGATGGAGAAGCAGCGGCAACCATTACCAAGAAGGAAAGACAAAGCGAGCTATAGAGATAGTAGGGGAAGCTCTGCACTGGGCATTGGGAGTAATGGACCACCGTGACGAGCGTATAATAGGCAACCTACTGCAGTTGGAGAATAGGGAGCGCAAAACTTATGATATGATGGAAAAACAAGTTACGGTGATGGCCAGTAATTATGATAAGTTGGCCAGACCCCTGGAAGCAACAATAAAGGAGATAGAAGGGTTGCATATTGGATTGAACGCCCCGCTGACGGACCTATCCAAAACTAAAACACAGTCACAATGCTGCGGATTAAGACAATCGTAAACACAAACCTAATAGAGCTCCAGTGTCAGCAGACCAGGGAGTTGGCTATTGTAGAAGATCTGACGCATGGGGTACTACATCCAGATATACTCGATAAGGCGATGCTGAGTGAACTGACATCAGAACTGAAGTTGGCATCAGATTCCCGGTGGTTTCTAAATGATGTACTCAATGTACACATCGCGGATCAAGTGAAGACATTTGCAAGCAGCGGGTCACTAGTAGTAGTAGTAAAAATTCTTTTACCAGAGCCTACCCCGTTCAATTTGTTGAAAGTGTATCCCGTACCATTTCAAGACCAAAAGGGATGGGACTTGGTGGTGCAGAATGCAGGAGAGTACATAGCGGCAAGCAGGAAGAAGGATAGGTACCTAAAGCTGTCAGGAGAAGACGTGTCCCGGTGTGTGAGTCTTGCAGGGCAGTCAGCGATGAACAAAGGTGCTATACTGTGTCGAAATCCAGGAGTGGAGCTCACCAGCGGGAGTCAAAGCTGTGAGGTTGGAATGCTGAGACCAGGTGAAAGTCTGAGGGCAAGCTGTAAATTTGCGGCAGTGGCTGCAAACGTGTTTTATCTGGTAAAAACATAAACACCCAACCGATGGTTATACAGAGGACATGATGAGGGATTTGTCCTACAGTGCGGCGAAGAAGAAGCCGAATTAAGGCTAACTGGTTTTAGATATTTCGTCCTAAGTCAGGGTTGTTCCTTGAGAAACCACGAGTTGCGGATCGCGTTCAAAAATACATCTGATGTGGCATGAGTTCGAGATACAGCAATTCGACCACATGGAGCTCCAGGAGGCGCTGAGACTGGATGAAATAGCAGCTAACCCGAAAGATGGAGTGAAAGAAGGAGAAGGAGCGCATATTGTTGCCATGGACCACACCAACCTGAGAAAAGAGGTGGCCGCGGGTTATCAAAACCTTGATAACCTGCGATTGGAGTTAGCTCGTGGACGCAGCACAGTTTTTGATAAGGGTTTTACTGAACAGATGTCCGTTGTAGCCGTGAGTACCTGTGGCGTGGTTTGCATCCTTGTAATACTAGGATTATGGTGTCGAAAGCAAGCTGGACAGAGCCGTCGACGTCAAGGGGACTTCAAGGAGGCTCGACTAAACGTTCCTGGATTTTCGAGAAGCAAGACCGTTTCATTCGAAACTAATGCTAAGCAATCAGAAGTAAGTGAGAACAACCAGGAGGATCTGAAGGCAACTCTAGGACTCGCTGCACCCATGCCAATGGTGAGAAGGGTTTTGCTGTCTGCAGAGCCAACCATAACACCTATGGAGTCCAACGACGGAGAGAATTGGTGCAAATCCAAGGCACCAGCGGGGAAAGTTCTATTTGAGCCCACCCAGAGAACTATAAAGGCATACGAGGAAGAAGAATGTTTTAAAACAGAGGCACCGGTGAGCAGTAACTCAACAGCCCACACGTAACTTACAGAGGACACTGGAGCAATTACAAAAAAAAATAGAAGACAACCATGAGGTAAACAACGGCAATAATAAGACAACAACGGCAGTAGTACACAAAAACCATGATTAATAAGCGGGAAGGCGAACGTATATATGTGTATGTAGTAAGAATAGAATAAGTTAGTATGGAGGTTTGAAGTGAAAAAAAAATATATATTTTTTTTAGTAAGTCAGATGACAGTCAGTCATTTGAATACATTTTTCCTAATGAGCATCTCTTGCTGGTTATTAATTTGGGTTGCTAACATATTTTAATAATATGTTGTGCAATTGTTATTGAAAACAAAAGCATGCCATTTTCAATGTGGGTTAACAACGCACTTGTTGTTGTTGTTAAAACATGCGGCGAAAATATACAATGTGAGCACTAGTGACTGCGAACCCAATTCGCGGCAGCGTTAAGGGGTTGAATTGTAAACAAATATGCACGCAATAAAACTACCTGGTAGGCAAAGAAACTCATGACGACTTTAAATTAAGGTTATCATGAGTTAATGAATTTTTGTATGAGTTGCGGTTTTTCTCACGGTCAGGGTTAAGAACTCTGGCGAAATGTGAAATTAAAGAAAAACAGCAAGAGATGTTTGGGAAAGTAGCATTGAAACTTAGTTTAAGTATTAGTATATAAGCTTTAGTTATTTAGTTCTTAAGTGAGTTGTTATTAGATTAAGAAGTTAGTTCATAAGTTGAACAGTAAAAAGAAATAAAAGTTATATAAAAGGATAAACTGGAAATGAAGTAAGTGTTGTTATTTATTAAATGTCTTATTTTAGGTGATGAAATAGGGACTTTAACAACCCTTAGAGATGGGCAAAGTTGCTACTTTTTAATCAATGTTACTAACTGTTACTGCTACTTTTTAATAACAGTTAAAAATACCTGTTATTCAAATAACATTTATTTTTTTGATCACCGATGCGATTTTATTCATAGTTGATTTTAAATTTTAGCTACAATTTAAAATATTGAACCTATTGCAATTTACGGCAACTGCCCCAAATAAAAAGCAAAAAGTTGATAAATCATAATATATAAAAAAAGGTACAAATTGAACAACAATGTATATCTTAATAAATTTTGTTTATTGCAAATATTCAACAAATAAATCACAGTAGCAAGCAGTTTAACAATTATTCATGTATTTCAATTCGAATTTTCAGTCGAATAATAACTACATAGATTGGTATTTGCCTATTATTGTGAATGTTCACAACAAAGATATCAGTAGGTGTGAATCACAGCTACTGGAGTAATTGTTATTTTTTCTTGAATAACAGGCCTTTCATTTTCATTCGAATAGTAACTACTGTGATTGGTATTTGCCTGTTATTGCGAATATTCATAACAAAGATATCAAAGTAACAATCACTGCTACTGGAGTATTTTAGTAACAGGCTGTTACCGTTACTTTTGAGTAACGATGAAAAATTAACTTTTGCCAAAATATCGGCACATGCCTAGTTACCCTATGGGAAAATAAACCGGTACGTGACTGGTGAAATGGTGATAGTGACTGCTTCTAGTTCTGACCCGTATGAAACGTACCGGTAACTTTTACATGGCTTTGTCATTGAAGGTGACGAATTGACACCTCATAGATACCATAGGGACGGTCTTCGTCCTTAGGGGACACGTCACCGAACTTTCCTTAAAGAACCAGTCTCCGTACTGGTCTTAGGGGACCAGTAAAGAGAAAGGATAAAATAAACCTGTCTTAGAACTAGTACAAAATGGACCAGTAAAGGGATAGTTGAAGACAAACCTAACAAAAAAAAATATTTTTTTATTTTTTTATATTATTTTTTTATTGTAATTAATTTTTGTTTATTTTTATACTACTAACATTTTATATTTAATTTTTGTTTATTTTTTTTAAACTTACATTTCATTTTATTTTATATTCTCTTGCTGCCTATAGTGCTGCTGCTTTGTGTTGTTAATCGATGTTAGGCACGTTTCCTTGGAGTTGTGTATGCTGCAAACAACAAAGGAAACGATACACAATTAATTCCTTGTTTATTATTAGATTCGAAATGCAAAAAAAACTACAAAACAAAAAGGTTGGGAAGTTTAGATCACATGGGAAATTTTAAAGTAGGGATATTTTATAGTAGGTGTTATTATGATAGTTAGGATTATCAAAATACTAGTCGGTCTAAGCCGACTATAAATACCCTACACATATGTGTGGTTACCATTCAAAGTGGTATATAGGTCACCTGGGTATACGAATTCTGAAAATAACTACAAACGTTTCCTGAGCAGCCCGAGCTGGTCAGATAATTCGTAAGTTAACTACAGATAAATATCATCAGTTAACTATAAAAGTCTCATTAATATGTACAAAATCAGATTAAGAATTTAGGTGTGGTACGATATTGGTTTTTACTACGGCAATCGAGTTAGAAAGATAGAAAAGAAAATACAATTCATTAACTCATTGCAAATCCGACGGAACGGATCAATTTTATCGAAATATATTGCCTTGTGGGACAATTTAGAGATATATTTTCATAAATATTTTATTAGAGATATATATTTTGACACCATTAATTAATTTAAATACAAGTATTACACCAAGCAATGTTCATCTACTTTTAAGAGTGGGAAGATTAAGTAATTTTAATCGATTTCCATAAGGTGGAAGGTGTATATCAGGATTCCAATGGAGGTTTCGAAGAGAAAATAATAAAAATGTAGGAATGTACTATTCCAAATGAAATACTTATTTTTTTATAAACGTTACAAATTATTTATTTAATTTACAGCCTTATGCTGTAAGTCATCGATCGACGAAAATCGTCCAAAATTTGTCTGATTTTCGTGTGAGAAAGTTTTTTGTTAGCTGTATAGCACATCGTCTCACAATCTGACGACACATCGTAAGAAATCAAACTGTGCGTATGCTGTATATCGCCAACGAACGATTTCGACGTCAGAATCGACGATAGCTTCCTAGCTATCGTCTGTAATTATTCGTGGTCCAAAAATAAAATTAAAAATTTTCAGGCCCTCTTAAATGAATCTAAAGTGACGAAACACATTTTTTTTCGCAATTTGATCCTCTGGTACCCCACAAAAATCAATAACTGACCGACGCAACTCGTTTCAACAAGAACTTTTTTTGGATATTGCGAAAAATGCACCAAGAATAAAAAAAAACCCTACTATGAGCAATAATGATCTATGTGTGATCGAAAAAAAATGTACCAGAAGGAGTCATGGCTTCCTCCAAAAAAAAAAAACAGTTTCGGTCGATATTCTGTTCTCTATTTTTAAGATTTACCACGAAAACCCTCTGAAAAGTAGTTTTGATTTTGTCATTTGCCGCCCATTTAAAGTACCGTGGCAATTTTTATACCCTACACTAAGAGTGAAAGGGTATATTCAGTTTGGTACGCCGTTTGTAACACCCAGAAGGAAGCATCTCCGGTATGGAAAAGTATATATATTCTTGATCAGCATGACCTCCTGAGTCGATTTAACGATGTCCGTCTGTCCGTCTGTCTGTCCGTCTGAAATCCCTACTACTTTTAAAATTGAAGAGCTAGATAAATGAAACTTATTTTAGATTACTAATATACCTACGTGACCTATGATTCGACCACTTATGTCCAAATACCTCATATAAAATGTACATATAAAGATCAATTTTTATGTATACGTGCTTAGGCAAACTTTTTTTGGTCAAATATATATTGACATCATGCTCAAATACATGATAATAATGTTTTCCTGCGAAAAGACTTGTGGTTCACAAAAAAAAAAAATCGAAATTCGGTTCACCTACCCATTTGTAAATATGGGTATCAAATGAATAGAACTTCTTCAGCGATTGAATGTTTGTAGTTATTTTCAGGATTCGTATACCCTGGTGACCTATATATCACTTTGAATGATAACCACACATATGTGTAGGGTATTTATAGTCGGCTTAGACCGACTATAATTTTGATAATCCTAACTATCATAATTACACCTACTTTAAAATTTCCCATGTGATCTAACCTTCCCAACTGGTTATTTTTATACCCTACACTAAGAGTGAAAGGGTATATTCAATTTGGTACGCCGTTTGTAACACTCAGAATAAAGCATCTCCGGTATGGAAAAGTATATATATTCTTGATCAGCATGACCTCCTGAGTCGATTTAGCGATGTCCGTCTGTCTGCCCGTCTGTCTGTTTGTCTGTTGAAATCCCTACTACTAAAAATTGAAGGTTTGAAGAATGAAACTAATAACTTAGATCACTTATATACCTACGCTGTATATGCTAGATCGGTTCATTGTGACCTGTGAGCTGACCATTTATATTCAAATACCTCATATAAAATGTACATCTACAGCTCAATTTTACTGTTTACGTGCTTAGGTTAACTTTTTTGGTCAAATATATATTGACTTCATGCACAAATACATGAAGATAATGTTTTCCCGCGAAACGAATTGTTGTTCCCAAAAAAAAAAATCGAAATTCGGTACACCTACCCATTTGTAAATATGGGTATCAAATGAATGGAAATTCTTCAGCGATTGAAAGTTTGTAGTTATTTCCAGGATTCGTATACCCTGGTGACCTATATGCCATTTTGAATGGTAACCACACATATGTGTAGGGTATTTATAGTCGGCTTAGAATGACTATTATTTTGATAATCCTAACTATCATAATAAAACCTACTTTAAAATTTCCCATGTGATCTAACCTTCCCAACTGGTTTTAATTACAGCCGTGGTAATGATAAATAAACATAGACATTTTCAAGGAATCTTGCAAATATATATATTTTTTTATTTGATTTATTTTTATTTTGATTGTCAAAAATATGTTTTCTGAGTTGCCAAATATACAAATTATTAAAAAAACGTAAACAATTGTATTGAAAATTGTCTTTCTAAATACAAATACATTGATTGAAACGCGAAATTGAGAACATTGAGAGACTACGCAACGGGGGACGAATGTGGCGTAAAGCTCTACGAACCAATACGTAATATATACAGCATACCATTTTATTACGCATGTGAGTGAAAACCTGACGAAATGTGTCACTCACGAAATTATACAGCATATGGCTGTTAATGTTTTCTCTTCAATATTTTATTTTTCAATCGCAATATTTTTTATATTTTGTGATATTTCAAAACATAAATACTATGTTTAGAATTAATTAGTTTGGTGCAGTGTTGCCAATGATACAATAATTATTGTATTTATACAATAATTTTGGTGTTGGTACAATATACAATCCTAACATGGATTTATTCAATCTTTTTCATATCGCCAAATTTTTTTTATAGTGAAGTCTTTTTTTATTAAATGTGTCAAATTATTTATTTTATTAAGTTTCATTTCACTACATATATGTAATTTTATCGATGAATAATCGATGAAAGCGAGGCCTAATCGAATAGAACACAGATATAACGAACAGAACTATCAATCAGAACTATCGAACAGAACTAACAAACAGAACTAACTGAAAGAATAAATATTTAAATCGAAACTGTGGCAGCATTGTTTCGATTCAAAGTTAGTTGTTGTTGTTGGAAAAAAACGTTAAATAAAACACGAAAAATACAAATAGCCGTATTTATATATTATATACATTTCAATAGTGACTTTGATTGGTATTTATTTAAGTTTCTAAGTTAATATTTTATGGTTAGTATTCTTTTTGATTTTTTGTAGTGGAAAATGTCAAGCGAAAGGGACAGTTTGTCAGAAAAATCTCCACAAAAAAAATTGAAAAAGAATAGAAACACGCAAAAGTTTTGAGAAGCATGGTTGAAGATGGATGACTTTAAGTACTGGCTACAAAATTGTCTGGGTGATGAACACAGAGCAAAGTGCAATGTGCGCAATACTGCCATGACCGCGGACTTGTGTGTTTTGAAAAAACATTCGTTATCAAAAAAACATATTGATAAATATCAAATGAAGAAGTCTAGTGGTCTACAGATGCGACAATTTCTTACTACTGAAAACCTTCCATCACAGCTTGATACTGCTACGAAAACCGCAGAAATTAAAATAGCTGGTTTTTTAAGTGAACACAACATCTCCTTCAATATTCTTGACAGCCTGTTTGATATGTTAAAGAGTTCATTTCCAGACAGTACAGAAATTGCTTCCAGTACAGAAATTGCTCAGTCTATAAATATGAAAAGAACCAAAGGAACAGCCATTGTTACAAACGTCATTGGTGAAATTGGAAAAATTTAAATTTAGTGTATTGACTGATGAATCCACGGATATTTCGTGCACAAAATCAAGCTGCATATTAGTGCGTTATTATGACGAAAATGAACTTCGCATTGTCAGTAAATTCTGGGATTTAGTGCAAGTTATGGAGCCTGGAACGGTGACTGCTGCAACTGCGGAGCATCTCTATGCATCTTTATGTAGTAGTAGTAGTTTTCAAGATCAAGGAATACCCATGGAAAATATAATTGGTTTTGGTTCGGATGGGTATTAACAACTCTGTGTCCAGTCGACTTAAAATAGACTGTCCTGGAATAACCATATTTAAGTGCCTCTGCCACTCGTTGCACTTGTGTTCTAGTGAAGCGTGCAAAAAGTTGCCGCGTTCGGTTGAAGATTTAGCTCGAAAAATTTTCAGTTTCTTTAGTTGCAATGCAAAAAGACAGGCAGAATTTGTTGAATTTCAAATGTTTACCAACACGGAAGTCCACAAATTACTACATCCTGTTAATGTCCCTATTTTATCACCTATCCTCTTTATAATTTTTATTTCCTTTTTTCTGTTCCACTTCTTGGACTCACTTCTTAATCTAATAACAACCGTCTTAAGAACTAAATAACTAAAGCTTATACTTAAACTAAGTTTCAATGCTACTTTCTCAAACATCTCTTGCTGTTTTTCTTTAATTTCACATTTCGCCAGAGTTCTTAACCCTGACCGTGAGAAAAACCGCAACTCATACAAAAATTCATTAACTCATGATAACCTTAATTTAAAGTCGTCATGAGTTTCTTTGCCTACCAGGGAGTTTTATTGCGTGCATATTTGTATACAATTCAACCGCTTAACGCTGCCGCGAATTGGGTTCATAGTCACTAGTGCTGACATTGTATATTTTCGCCGCATGTTTTAACAACAACAACAAGTGCGTTGTTAACCCATATTGAAAATGGCATGCTTTTGTTTTCAATAACAATTGCACAATATATTATTAAAATATGTTAGCAACCTAATTTAATGAACAGCAAGAGATGCTCATTAGGAAAGTGTATTCAAATGACTGATTGTCATCTGACTTGGGAGAAATGTGTTCAAATGACTGACTGCCATTATATTGACACTCAACATTCCTCCCCCTTACAAAAAAAAAAAAATCTTATATCACTTCAAACCTTCAAACCTCATGGTTGTCTTCTATTTCCTTTTGTAATTGCTCCAGTGTCTTCTGTAAGTTGCGTGTGGTCTGTTGAGTTACTGCTCGTTCCCACAGGCTTACCGGTGCCTCTGTTTTGAAATATTCTTCTTCCTCGTATGCCTTTATAGTTCCCTGGGTGGGCTCAACTAGAACTTTTCCCGCTGGTGCCTTGGATTTGTACCAATTCTCTCCGTCGTTGGACTCCATAGGTATTATGGTTGGCTCTGCAGACAGCAAAACCCTTCTTACCATTGGCATGGGTGCAGCGAGCCCCATCTGTGATAGCGGTACTTCTAGTCCCAGAGTTGCCTTCAGATCCTCTTGCTTGTTCTCTGGCTTACTTACTTCTGATTGCTTATCATTAGTTTCGAATGCAACGGTCTTGCTACTTGAAGATTCAGCAACGTTTAGTCGAGTCTCCTTGAAGTTCCCTTGACGTCGACGGCTTTGTCCAGCTTGCTTTCGACACCATAATCCTAGTATTAGAAGGATGCACACCACGCCACAGGTACTCACGGTTACAACGGACATCTGTTCAGTAAAACCCTTATCAAAAACTGTGCTGCGTCCACGTGCTAACTCCAATCGCAGGTTGTCAAGGTTTTGATAACCCGCGGCCACCTCTTTTCTCAGGTTGGTGTGGTCCATGGCAACAATATGCGCTCCTTCTCCTTCTTTCACTCCTTCTTTCGGGTTAGCTGCTATTTCATCTAGTCTCCTGGAGTTCTCTGTGGTCGAATTGCTGTATTTCGAACTCATGCCACATCACAGGTGTATTTTTGAACGCGATCCGCAACTCGTGGTTTCTCAAGGAACAACCCTGACTTAGGACGAAATATCCAAAACCAGTTAGCCTTACTTCGGCTTCTTCTTCGCCGCACTGTAGGACAAATCCCTCATCATGTCCTCTGTATAACCATCGGTTGGGTGTTTATGTTTTTACCAGATAAAACACGTTTGCAGCCACTGCCGCAAATTTACAGCTTGCCCTCAGACTTTCACCTGGTCTCAGCATTCCAACCTCACAGCTTTGACTCCCGCTGGTCAGATCCACTCCTGGATTTCGACACAGTATAGCACCTTTGTTCATCGCTGACTGCCCTGCGAGCTTCACACACCGGGACACGTCTTCTCCTGACAGTTTTAGCTACCTATCCTTCTTCCTGCTTGCCACTATGTACTCTCCTGCGTTCTGCACCACCAAGTCCCATCCCTTTTGGACTGGAAATGGAACGGCATACACCTTCAACAAATTGAACGGGGTAGGCTCTGGTAAAGGAATTTTTACTACTACTACTAGTGACCCGCTGCTTGCAAATGTCTTCACTTGGTCCGCGATGTGTACATTGAGTACATCATTTAGAAACCACCGGGAATCTGATGCCAAATTCAGTTCTGATGTCAGTTCACTCAGCATCGCCTTATCGAGTATATCTGGATGTAGTACCCCATGCGTCAGATCTTCTACAATAGCCAACTCCCTGGCCTGCTGACCCTGGAGCTCTATTAGGTTTGTGTTCACGATTGTCTTAATCCGCAGCATTTTAATAGAGAATTCCAACGAAGCCATCCTTTCTTGTGACTGTGTTTTAATTTTTGCTAGGTCCGTCAGCGTGGCGTTCAATCCAATCTGTAACCCTTCTATCTCCTTTATCGTTGCTTCGAGGGGTCTGGCCAATTTATCATAATTACTGGCCATCACCGTTACTTGCTTTTCCATCATATCATAGGTTGTGCACTCTCTATTCTCCAACTGCATCAGGTGGTTGCCTATTATACGCCCATTACTCCAAATGCCCAGTGCAGAGCTTCCCCTACTATCTCTATAGCTCGCTTTGTCTTTCTCCTTGGTAATGGTTGCCACTGCTATCATGCTTCTCCATCATCCCCTTAATTCGATTGCTTGATTTTTGTACATTCGTCAAGACAGCTTCTGTTTCTTTCCATGGTATACCACACGCTTCTACGTATTCCATTGTGGCTACAAGCTGTTCCATTGTCTTAATGAATCTTGCGCCTTCGTGATAAAGTCGGCCGTTAGCTTCAATAATTCTTTTAGATCGGTCGGCACACACTTTGTTATCACGGTCCATTCGACGTTGTAAATCCACGCATCTGACTTTCTCTCGAACATTAGTGGGTGTTGATCCAACGCTGTCGGTCTCCAAATGAGTTCTCCATTGACCACCATTACGAACAGGAAAGTCAAATTTATCGCCAACATTATATACTTATTTAATTTATATTAAATTTCCTGTCACAGAGTTGAAGATGTAATGAAGTTGATTCGCTCCAATTTTTACTTATATCTAAGTTTGTTATATACTATTTTGTATTAATTATCGCTGTAATCTACCCATATACAAATAATCTTATTATACATAGTTGCTCCAGCACATTTTATTCATTGTGCATTCAGCGTATATACATATTAACAAATTGTTGTGTATTTTCTTTCCCTTTCCTTTTATTAATATTGTCGTTGTCACGGGGGTAGTGACGGACAAAACCTTATAGGGCCCTACCCATATTGGTGAAAATTTATTTTTCCTATTTTGATTCTTCATTACAACCATTTCCCCAATTTGAAAATCAATGGGACTTAATGATTTATCGTAGCTTGTTTTAGATTTTTCTTTTACTTTTTCTTTTACTTGATTTTGTCTCACTATTTCATGCGCCCGCTGTATTTGATATTTTAATATTTTGTTATAATCATCGGCGTTATATAGTGGTGAAACTTTACGTTTCAAATTAGTTGGCATATCAGAATCATAACCATATAGTGTTCGGAAAGGTGTTTGCCCAGTTGACACATGCATCGTATTATTATGGACATGCATTGCCGAATTTAACCATTGATCCCAATTGGAACCATCCTCCTTAGCAAAACATCTCAAATATTCTGCTAATGGTCTGCTAATGATCCATTGGCCTGTGGGTGATAGGGTGTAATGTGCATTTTTTTAATACCCAATAATTAGCATGTATCAGAAAATAACTTTGACACGAAATTAGAGCCATTGTCAGTTACTAGAATTTTCGGAATATTGTAGCGTGTTATTATTTCATCATAAAATGCTTTAGCCACTGTGCTTGCTTCTGCGTCTGATATTGCTACACAGCACATATATTTTGAAAAATCGTCTTGAAATGTTAAAATGTATTTATTGCCAGATACTGTCTCGGGTAAAATTCCTACTAAGTCCATATAAACTTTATCAAATGGGCGCGTTGGTGTATCTGTCAAGACCATTGGCATTTTTGTTAGCTTAGAACTTTTGTTAACTTGACATTTAGGGCAATTTTTTACGTACTCTTTAATTTGTTTTTGCATACCCTTCCACCTATATTGCTTTCTTATTCGAAAATATGTTTTTAGTGTGCCCTGATGACCCCCTAACGGCGAGTCGTGAAAGTCTCTAAGTACTGTTTTAATTTCTTCAGGATCGGTTAATACTTGACTCGAGATTGTTTCACCATCCATATCCGTTACTGTGTCGTCCATCCAAATGGCATCCTATTAAATTCAAAATGTCCCAAGCCCGTGCTGAACGCTGTTTTTTCTCTGTGGCGTTCATCTACTAGCACTTGGTGATAACCACTTGTGATCTAATTGATCCAAAATTTCATCAATACGAGGTATTGGAAATACTTGTTTAATCGTTGCGTCGTTCAATTTTCTGAAATCTATTACCAGTCTCCATTTTTTCTGTCCGTCCTTGCCACTCTTTTTAGGTACCAACAATAGTGGTGAATTCCAAGGCGACGTGCTTGGTGATATAATATCGTCGTCTAATAACTTCTGCACCTGTTTGTTGATTTCTTCTCTGTGAATATGTGGTAATATATATTGTTTTCGGTTGATCGGAGGTTGGCCGTCTATTGTGGGGATTTCATGTTTTAAAATAGGTGTATACGATAGCTCATCCCCCTCTAACAGAAATACATCATGGTATGACGCACATATTTTTTCTATGGATGAATTCTCTTCAACATTTGCATTTGGATCCAATTTTAATGAGTCAAATAGTTTGCATATTCTGTGTCGTATGTTAATGCTTCGTACGCTATTCATTGTACCACTCACTGGTTCCATAAATTTATTATAATTTGAAAATTTGAGCTGTATGTTCTTATTCAATATTATATCTTTTTCTGTTGAGTTTAACACTGAAACGTAAACACTATTTTTTCTCACATTTGATATGGTTTCTCCGATATAAACTCCTGGCGAAATTTCCTGTTTTTGAATTATTACTACGGGGATCTTGGTTCGTAGTGGTAACCTGGCGATACCTTTAGATCTTGCTGTTATTTTTATTTCTTCACTGTATAATATTTTATTTATTTCATCCAGTGATCTGAGTGGTAGTGTTACAATTTTATTTTTGTTTCTGTCTATAAAGGTTAATCCCTTTTCCACTGCATTGATGATTGCGTGGTTCCATAAATTATCTCGTCCAAGTATACCGTCTGCCGGAACTCCCTGATCCTGCATTATTGTATGTAACGTCAGACAGACATTTTCATGTTCCATATGTTGAATTTCAATTGATTCTGTGGTAGTCACATGTCCCCCAAATGCTCCGCTCAGATCTTTTGTGTCTTTTAAATTTCTTTCTAGTTTATTATCTAATGCACTCCACTTTACCAAGCTAGAGTCTGCACCACAATATACTAGTAATATTAGTTTCCCATTTTTTGCTTCCTTACAAGGAATTTCTATAAAGACATCATTTAATTTTGATACCTGTCTGAATTCCCCATGTCTACTATAAATAATGCGATTTTTCTTTGATTTTGTATATAAACTTAATTTTAATTCCTTAATATTTTCAATATATTTACTCATATTTTTATTTATGCTATCTATTCCTGAAGTTATCAGATCATTTAATTTCTTCTTACCTCCATACATATTCTATTAATTATGCAATCATAAAAATTATTTTTTGCTGTTAATGCTATTATGCCAAAGACGTTCAACGTTAATACAATTAGTGAACAAAAATTATCTGCCATTTTCCTACCATTGATAGCGAACGTATCCACTGCCGCACACGGCGTCTGATTCACAATTCCTATCTTCGTTGGCCTGATGTCGCAACTTGTCTTGGGTTCCCAGATAATTGGCCTATTCTGGGCCCCTAACAGTTTCCCTGATTGCGGGTAGACTCAAAATTTTTCTTCGCGTAACAGTTTTCCAACGTATGCCCGATTCTTGTACAAGTTAACTAAACCCTTAATGGGTATCTCAAAAAATATAGTTTGCCAGGAGCCTCAACGGCGGCTCCTGGTCTTTCCAATAAAAACCAACTTGTTTTAATATTATTTCGTACACGACCGTGTTAATTTAATGTCCAAACTTGACTAACTGTAACAATCCAAATTCTCTTACTCGATAGCTTAAATTATACTTAAATGAAACTGCTGCATCGGCAATCCCACGATGGGCTCAGGTTATTGTTCTGATTGCGCATGTTGCTGCGTATGCAATCCCACGATGGGATCTGGTCATCGTTCTGGTTGCGCGTGTTGCTGCGTAAGCAATCCCACGATGGCCGGATACGCGTGTTACTGCAATACTGCAGTTAACGCTTAACGTAAGGTGTTAACTTTTCCCCCTCTAAATGTCTGCGTCGCGCAGACTTGAAGAATGCATCGAAGGACTCCGAGGTGGTTTTCTGACTGGGTTGATGCCTTCGAGATGCGTGCTCGGCAGATGTAGACGGGGTATATCGAAGTTTCTGGTAAATTTGCGCCACATGATAATGACGGCTGAGGCAACAATGATTATAACAATGATTTCCGAAGCTAGGGAGTAATTGAGTTCCTTCTTGAGGCTGTTAATATTTTCGATATTTTTTGTGCTGAGATCATGCACATATTCCAGGTTCACCTTTAAACCACGACTGGTTACCTTTGTTAAAACTGGCGGGAGCACTTGCAGTTTTGAAACAGACTTGCTTGAAAAGGTCTGATTTTTCAATTGTACTGTCTCATTACTTAGCTGCAGTACGTACGTTCCATTCAGGAGATTTGTACTATTTCCAGCTATGATCTCACCTTTGAAGTTGGTGAGGAAGATCGTGTTTTCATTAATAAACTCAGAAATTATCTCCTCGCTGGTTTTGTAGTGGCATTCGGCTTGGCCGCCTTTAAGGAGCAAAGGTAAGCAGTCATCCTCCTCAAGTTTTTCCAGATCAGACAATTCACAGACAGTTGAGTTGTTGATGGACAGACAGTCATGGATAATACCATATGTTTCTCGTTGATTTACTAGCATTTTTTTGAACCGTAAATCAATCTGTCTTCCATTTTCAACTGAAGCACGTGTTATGATCAGATGATATTCCGCACTTCTTAGTTTTGGAATTGAAAGGACGTATAGTAAAAGTGAGCCGTTTGAAACAATTGAAGGTTTTCCGTATTCCATTGCTTCGATGATATTTTGATATGGCAATGTCTCTACTTCAGCCAAAATCTGATTGACTTCTTCATGGTCAAGGAGATTACTATTTACGATCCCGGATTTTGCCATTTGGCACGCACGCACAATTTCGCCAATCTCTTCCTTAAGCACGAGTACACGGTTGATTGCGTCTTGCTCAGCTTGTCCCGTTATAATTTCCATAGCTACACCATTAATCACTGTCGAAATTTGGTTAATTTTCCGTATGACATCACGTGTTGCACTAAAAATTTCATCATTAATTTTGTACTGATGATTATTATTAGCGATGATTTTGTCTTGACTTTGCAAAATCATGTTCCAGTCAGTGGCGTCTGGGTTTCCTGCGAGCCACTTCCAGGCAGATCCTGGCCAGTTTATAGAACGTGGTTTCCTTGTATTTCCGCCTCGTAGTTCGTTGATGCGGTCAGCCATTTGAGTTAAATGGAACTCCAGAATCAGCGCCTTCTCTTTATCCTTGACATTTCCCTCCGTTAGCGTTACCATTTCAGCCAATACATTCTCATATCGCTCCAGATCAATTACATGCACCAAGTGGAATTTTCCGCTCACGATCCAACCGTTGCCGTCTCTTATGGATACGATGGGAGCCTTGTATTTAAAAATATTAAAGCCAGATGCAACAGTTAAATATAAAAATAATCTGTAATAAAATTGATTAATAATTTCCTTTCCCCTCTTTTTTTTTTAATTTTAGTATATAATAAAATTTGAAGTTACTTAAAATTAACATAATATATACTTTTACTGATTATAGTAACAGTATGACTGTAGAGAGAAAAATGTTAAAATATAATTTTTTATACGTGTAATATTCAAATTGCTGCAAGGAGAACAAAAAAATCATTATAAAAAGACATAAATATAATATAGTATTAGTTTGCGAGAAAACATTTTTTAATTTTAGTTATTACTAGTTTATGCTTTTGTATGTGTTTTATAAAATAAGACAAGTTATTAATCGCTTTGTGGAATTATATTTTTAATGTGGGCCTTGTGTATCCTCCTGCCACTAGCCGTTATTACAGTCACTCTATTATTTTTTTCCACTATCTCTTTTTTATAGAGTGGTTTGCTCTTTCCTTTTATTCTTTTTATTGCTACGAAGATCATGTCGCCTTTTTTATATGTTTTCGGCCCTGATCTTCTTCTGTTTCTCCTATTACTCTGGATTCTCATATTCTTTTTTATGAGTGAACTCAGATTTGTGTTAATTTTTGAACGAATGTCCACCAAATTCTGATAATTTATTCGCTGGCTCCTGTTAAAGGGTTTTTTCTGTATAACTGAGTGGATAGAATTATTGTACCTATCAACTGCTACATTAACTAATTCTTTGACCTTTAAATCTGAATACTCTATTCTTAGACATCGATAAATTTCCAAAATGGTGGAATGAAGTCTCTCTACTTGTCCATTTACTTCACTACGTTGCGTTGGGGTTAAGTATAGTCTAATACCTAACGCTTTAATAAAACTGGAGACTATAGGACTAATAAAGCTTTTTTCATTATCCGTGACCAACACTTGCGGTACAGTAAAATAGTGAAGAATTTTAACTAGTTTTTCTCTAATATGCAAAACCGATCTGTCTTTAATGTGAAACAGTTTGGCAAACTTTGAAAACTTATCGATGCAGCTAATAAATTTTTCATTTTGAATTTCCATGATATCCATGTGTAGTATTTGGCAAGGATATTTTGGGATGGGGGTGAGTTGAATTTCAGGGCGTGTAGGGTGTCTGTCGTATTTGCTAGAGTTGCAGATTTCGCATGAGGCAACATATTTTTTTATTAGGCTATTCATGCTCGGAAAATAGTAACATTCTAGGATTTGATTTTTGTTTTCCCTAGAATTTCTATGAGCTCTTTTGTGTTCACGTTCTATTATGTAAAATTTCCGTTCCTCGTTAGCTACATCCTCTACTAACCTTTGCGTAACTCGAATTTTATATTTATTAAAATGCTCTAAATATATTTCTTGTAATAGAGCGAGATTATCTTCTGGAATCTTTATTCCGTTTACAATGTTTGGATTTAGTTTTTCCCTCAAAATTTCTATAAGTACTTCTTTATTTATTTCTGCCCTGTTTATGCAATGACGAATGTAACCAGGGTGTGGGCAAATTTGTGAAGTCAAGTCATTCCCTTTTTTTACAACAATTTGACATCTAAAAACGTTTAAAGGGGATTCAACGTGAGGAATCAAGTCGGTATTATCTTGGTCTGCACTGTGCGCAGTACCGATATCCGATTGTTCCTCTGAGATTTCGCTTCGACCTTCACTTGCCGTGTCTGTGACAGAATTATTTGAACTAGTCAAATGATTAAGTCCAATTGGCAGCCTTGAAAGCGCGTCTGCCACAAAGTTTGCCTTTCCTGGTTGGTAAAACAGCTCGTAGTTGTATTCTTCCAAGCGAGCTTTCCAACGTTTTAGTTTCGCGTTGTAATTCCGATTGCCTAAGGCAAACGTCAATGGCTGGTGGTCAGTATAGATTTTAATTTTTTTTGCACCGTAAACGTAATTACGAAGATTATCAAGTGCCCACACAATAGCTAGCATTTCTTTTTCATTGGTAGCATAATTCTCTTCAGTTTTGTGTAAGGATCTAGAGACATATGCGATAGGTCTATCTTTACCAGCATCGCCCTGAGATAAAACAGCGCCGATTGCAAAATCGGAGGCATCTGTGGTTAAGTTAAATGGTTTATCAAAATCAGGGAAAGCCAGTACTTCTGAAGATGTTATTAGCGTTTTTAAATCTTCAAATGCTTGTAGCGCCTGAGCATTTAACTCAATAGGAATACGTTTAGACTGATTCGCTTTAACCTGTGCATTTTCACCCCTTGTCAGATTAGTTAATGGTTTGGCAATTTTTGCATATTCACGGATGAACTTCCTATAGTATGATGTTAATCCTAGAAAGCTCTTCAAGTCTTTTAGATTTTTTGGCGGTAGCACTTTTGGTCTGGTTGGATACCATCAGGAGTTACTACATATCCTAAAAATTTCACTTTGGTTTTCATGAAATGCGTTTTATCAAGATTTACTTTTAAATTTGCGTGTTGTAACCGAGAAAATACAATTTCAATATTTTTAAGGTGATCCATCTCAGAGTTCCCAAACACAATAATATCATCAATATAAACGTAACAGATTTTTCCTATATATTCTTTGAGAACATCATCTATCATCCTTTGGAAAATTGCAGGAGCATTTCTTAAACCAAAGGGTAATCTTAGAAATTCATATTTTCCATTCATTGTTGAAAATGCTGTTTTTGGTATATCTCTTTCTTTCATTGGGACCTGGTGAAAGCCTGAAGTTAGGTCAAGGGTCGTAAAAAATGTTGCCTTATCGAGACTAGCAAGCGTAGAAGTTATATCAGGTATTGGATATGTATCTGGGATTGTGACATGATTAAGTCGTTTGTAATCAACAACCATTCGATACTGTTTTTCGCCTGTGGGCTTAGATTTCTTTGGTACAACCCAGATGGGTGAACTATAAGGACTCTTTGAGGGACGAATTGTTCCTTCTACCAGTAACTCATTGACCTGTTTTTCTACTTCACTCCTCATGCAAGCTGGGTATGGATAGCATTTGCTATAAATGGGTTCTTCTGTGTTTGTTTTTATTTCAGCCCTAACAGTTGTTCTAACAAGCTCTCCACCAGTAATCGGACCAAAGAGAGTCTTATATTTTTCAAGAAGTAGACCAAGTTGTTTTTTTGTCTGTTCCGATATAGAGCCTACTATTGTTGAATTAATTTCTTCTGATATTTTGGATTTTAAGGGAATTTTTATATTTGGCTTTACATTGAAGGGTTTTGTCAGAGGGGTGTAGCTGCTTACCACGGACGGACTTATAAAATTTTTGTTCGCCCCCGTGTCAACAAGAAAATTGAGAGTGGTTCCATTTTTTGTTATAAATTCTATGTAAGGAACGCTGGAGAGGCGTCCGTCAGAAAATTTACTTCATCATTGTGATTATCTTGCTCCTCATAACCTTCGAATTCCTGCTGATTATATGTTCCTATGTTATACAACCTCTGCTGTTTTTGAGGTTGGTTAGTAAATGACCCTGCCCGTTTGAATGAATTGTTTCGGGGACGATTTATATAATCTACTCGTAAGGATCCCTCGTCCATTCGTTCATGCGGCTTGGGTCCTAAAGGTCTTGGTGGTGACTGATTATAATTAAATTGTCCCGAATTGAACCTGTTGTTTGGGTATGGTTTGAAATTTCTTTGAGGTAACGGGGGTGGTCTTGATTCATTGCGTGACATTTGTATTTGATTAAAACGCACTATTATTCTATTTGGAGTATTAGGGTGGAGGCTATTATTTCTAAGCGTTAGGTTCTGAATTTCTAGACACGCTGAGTATGCCTCAGGAAGAGTTTTTGGTTTCTGGATAATTAACATTTTGGCAAGTTCGCCATTTAATCCTCGAACAAAGACATCTAGCGCACGATTACGGTACGCCTCTACTAAGGCACTGATCGTTTCTTGGGAGTGTGATTCCGTTTTTATTTTATTAATAATCAATGAAAATTGGTGGTTCACTGTTGCGTAAAATTCGTCCAGCTTTGATCCTTTTTGCGACAATTGAGCAAGTTGGTGTTCTAACGTTTGCACGTCCCTTTTATCTGCATAGTGCAGCGACAAAACTCTTTTTATTTCTGGCCACTCGTCCTCGAATATATTGTAAGAAACTAATGCAGCATCTGCATCACCTCTAATTTTTTGACGAATATGCTGCAAAATTGCCCTGTATATTGGCTTGTTTTTCACTATGACGAAATCTTTGAGGATTGCCTCTACACTATGTATCCAGGATACATAGTGAGCCGGATCCCCCTTAAAGATCTGTAACTCTTTTACGCAGTCCGGTAGCCTTGAAATTTCTTTCAGCTCCTCTTCATTCATTGGACCACGTAAAAGTTCTACCCTGTCTTCCACATTGTTTCTTTCTGAGGGACGCTCTATATCATTGATACGTGCTTCCATTCCCCTAAGCATCTCCGAAATATGACCATTTGCCGCACTAGCTTCTTCTATCCTACCTATCCTTCCCTCAAATGATCTTAATTGATCAACAATTGCGTTCACCGCCCCTGTCAACTCCTTAAGGGAAGTTTGCATTCCTTCCATTGTATTGGTTCTTATATTTTTATGTACTTTTTTCCTAAAAATGGATCGCACAAGACCACACTTACCTTATATAATTTCCTTCGCAATTAATTTCTCTTTTTCTTTACAATGTGGATTTCAGCTTTTTGCTGTGAGATTTTATTTTTTACACATATATGCTTCAGCTTTTTGCTGCAATTTTTTTTATATATATTTCACAATACTTCAGCTTTTTGCTGTAAATTTTTTTTTTTTTTTTTTTTTTTTTTACAAATATATGCTTTAGCTTTTCGCTGCACTTTTTTTTTTTAATATTCTTCACAATATTTGAGCTTTTTGCTGCAAACAATTTTTTATTTTTTTTATGAATATATGTTTCAGCTTTTTGCTGCAATTTTAATTATTTATTTATTATTTTTTCCTTTAAAAGATATATTTCTCGATATTTCAGCTTTTTGCTGCAAACAATTTTTAATTTTTTACGAATGTATGCTTCAGCCTTTTGCTGCAATTTTTATAATTTTTTTATAAATTTTTATTTATTATTTTTATTTTTAAATTTATATATACATTTTTTCTCTTTTTAATCAGTTTTGTTAATAATATTCTGTCTTTAATTTTTTTCGAAAAGAAAAAAAGGAAAAAAAAAAAATTCTCTTTTATGTTTTTTTAAATTTTTTATAAATAAATTAATTTACACTGTTATTCTCATTATATTTTTTGTTTTTTCTTAGTGTCACTGCAAAATGTTGTTTATTTTATTTTTCGTTTTTTAATGTTACTGCAAAATACTGAAAAAGAGGAGAACCGGATTTTTTTTAATATTTTTGCATTTATGGAAAACACTACAAGGCGACCGGCCATGGAAGGATCGCGTTGTCCTGTTTAGTCGTCCGTGTTTATGATTACAGACAACCTACTGAGGCACGATTGGCTTCACTATGTTTTAAGAAGTCCCGTTTCGTTCTCCCTCCGTGTTCTCATGGGAACGGAGGAATTAACTAAGGATTCTAGTGATAAAAATAAGAACTATCCTCATACCGGCTAAGTCTTAATTGACTTAACTTGGTATTCGGATGCCTATATATTTTCTCCCGCGCGGGAATTCACAAGGATCCAAAGGATTATAACGAAGGACAATCTTTTGAACATTTTTGTTGGCCGGTCCCTGCTCGGGCGCCAGTTAACTAAACCCTTAATGGGTATCTCAAAAAATATAGTTTGCCAGGAGCCTCAACGGCGGCTCCTGGTCTTTCCAATAAAAACCAACTTGTTTTAATATTATTTCGTACACGACCGTGTTAATTTAATGTCCAAACTTGACTAACTGTAACAATCCAAATTCTCTTACTCGATAGCTTAAATTATACTTAAATGAAACTGCTGCATCGGCAATCCCACGATGGGCTCAGGTTATTGTTCTGATTGCGCATGTTGCTGCGTATGCAATCCCACGATGGGATCTGGTCATCGTTCTGGTTGCGCGTGTTGCTGCGTAAGCAATCCCACGATGGCCGGATACGCGTGTTACTGCAATACTGCAGTTAACGCTTAACGTAAGGTGTTAACTTACACCATTTACATTTATTTAAATCTTTCTTATTATTTTTGTTGTTGTTATTATTATTATTTCCATTTCTCCTATCGTCATTATTATTATAATTTTGACGACTATTATTTCCATTATTATTATAATTCCCATTGTTTTGGTTATTATTACCACGAGCATTATAATTGCTATTATGTGCTTGCGTATTGTTCGTGAAGCCATTATTATAGTTGTTATTTTGCGTTTGTTGTTTACTTGTAAATTGCTGCTCTGGTTCATTTATTTTCTGTGCACATCTTAAGTTCGTTTCGTGACCATAGGTCTCACATCCTTGACATTATTGAGTACTTTTTTCGACTGACGCATTCGTCCCGCGTGTGTCCTACATTACCGCAAAATGAACATGGGGTTTCCACTTTATTCCTTTCGGTTGAATTTTTTATGCCGATTTCTCCACATGTGGGGTGTGAGGCTCTGCTAAAAAGCACCTCTGCGGCACTATGCGATGTTTCTCTTACACGCCCACTTTGTATCGTCTCCAACGTTTCTACCGCTTCCTCTATCAGTGAATCTAGTGAGTCCGCCTTATTATTTAGCATGTGTATTTTCAGTGTGCTGTCCTTAAGGCCTACCTTAAAAGTCTTTTGTATGGATTTGTCTAATTCTATTAGCATAGCTTCGTCCCCTCTGCCATTATATTTTTCTTTTATTAATTCCACCGCCTTTGTTTTTAGTACATTTAGGCGTCTTGCAAAAGGTCGAATTTACTCGGTAGATCTTTGATATGTCTCCTTTATTTCATTTATCACTGAGTCTAATGTTACGGTTTTAAGATATGTCCTCTTTATTATAGTATATAATACATCTAATCCGCTAAATTCAATACCTTTTACTAGGTCGAATGCGTCTCCATACATTCTTAGCTTAACACACGATAAAAATTCTTGAAACTCTGTTTCTTTTGTTGACTTTACCGCTAAATCACATCCTTGTATGAATTTACATACTTCTGAGGGTAAATCATTGGAGTCCGTGCCTGAGAACATCGGAACCAAATGGTTCACCATTTTTGCAATATGTTTGATACCCATTTTAAATTCCGGGAAATTTATTTTTTCTGTGTGACTTATTTCAGTGTTATTTACAGCTTCCTTATGTATCAATGAGTCGTTGGTTACTAACTCTAATTCTTGCTGTAGTAGTCTATTTCTATCTTCTAATTGTACAATTCTTTTTTGTGCATCTGTGATACTACCATACTCAGCCCTGAATCGGGCACTTCTAGAGGTTTCCGGTGTGTCTATGTAATTCCGGTTTTCAATAATTTCCACTAGTTTTCCTCTATTTTCGTCTAAGTGTTCTGCGTGATCCAAAATTGTTTTAATTGGATCTCTTAAGCAATTATTCAATTTTTTTAATTCTGTTAACTCTGTCTCTAATTTTTCTTTCTCTGTTATCCTAAAATCTGTCTTCGCTTCTATTATTTCTAAAAATGATAAGAATATTATGTCTGCTTCTTCTATTCTCGTGACAGCAGTGGTTCTAATCTTTTCTCTAACTAGCTGAATGTAGTCTTTTGAACCGTTTATTCTTTTAATCTCTGTCCACAAACGTTCAATAAAAAGTCCAATTTCTCCATTTAATTTTGTTGTTTCATGTTGTGCTTTTTTTAATTCTGATTGAAGAGTTTCCATTAAACGTAGCAGTTTAAGATATTTTTTCCAACGAAACTATTCTAATTTTCCAATATTGTTTATATTTATATAATTTTTTCTCTATCTAGAGTGTTTGGTTCTAAAACCGGCTGCGCCAATGTTAATGTCCCTATTTTATCACCTAGAAATAAGACATTGAATAAATAATAACACTTACTCCATTTCAAGTTTATCCTCTTTATAATTTTTATTTCCTTTTTTCTGTTCCACTTCTTGGACTCACTTCTTAATCTAATAACAACCGTTTTAAGAACTAAATAACTAAAGCTTATATACTAATACTTAAACTAAGTTTCAATGCTACTTTCTCAAACATCTCTTGCTGTTTTTCTTTAATTTCACATTTCGCCAGAGTTCTTAACCCTGACCGTGAGAAAAACCGCAACTCATACAAAAATTCGTTAACTCATGATAACCTTAATTTAAAGTCGTCATGAGTTTCTTTGCCTATCAGGGAGTTTTATTGCGTGCATATTTGTTTACAATTCAACCGCTTAACGCTGCCGCGAATTGGGTTCATAGTCACTAGTGCTGACATTGTATATTTTCGCCGCATGTTTTAATAACAACAACAAGTGCGTTGTTAACCCATATTGAAAATGGCATGCTTTTGTTTTCAATAACAATTGCACAATATATTATTAAAATATGTTAGCAACATAATTTAATGAACAGCAAGAGATGCCCAATAGGAAAAGTGTATTCAAATGACTGATTGTCATCTGACTTAGGAGAAATGTGTTCAAATGACTGACTGCCATTATATTGACACTCAACAATCCCTCACAGACACGTTGGCTGTCTTTATCCGTAGTAGTCAACAGAATTATCGAACAGTGGGAAGCATTAAAACTTTATTTCGATAAGAAATGGCTTGAACAAAAATTAGTTGCTGCTGAGACTATGCAAAAATACTTAAATGATCCACTATGAAGCTGTATTTTAATTTTTTAAGGTGGATATTGCCCAAGTTCACACGTACTAATCAATATTTTCAGTCAAGTAATGTTGTTATTACCGACGTTCACGAGGCAATGGTAGAACTTTACAAAGACCTTCTCGGCTGTTATATGAACAGCTGGTATGTGAATTCAACTCATTTATCAAAACTAAATCCAAAGGACGACCGTCAGTTTCTCATCAAATCTCAAATGTACTTGGGCGTTAACGTTTTGAATGACTTGAAAAATCCGCTGTTTGCTGAACGCAAAGATCTTGTCGACTTTTTCCATACGCGATGCCAACAATTTTTAATTCAAGCGTGCACTGAAATTAAAAATCGGTACGACTTTGATAATATTATTTTAGAAAAAATGAAAATATTTAAACCGAAGTTTGCGCTTTCTATTCATGAGCGAACAAAATCACCAACATTATTTAATATGTTGATGGCGCTCCCTCGAGCTGCGTCTGTCGATTGCCACTTCAGAAATTTGAAGAAGATCTATTAACATTAGATACTGATGTGTTTTGGGGAAAAATGCTTATTTTAAAGAACGAAAGTAATGAGTATTTGTTCAATAATTTGGCACGATTTGCATTAAATGTACTATCATTACCGCATTCAAATGCAGATAGTGAGCGAATATTTTCAAAAATAAATTTAATTAAAACAAAAACGAGAAACAGACTCATAGTGCGCACAATACGAGGTATTATTTTGTCCAGTCAATACATAAAAAGTGCGGGTAGATCTGAAAAGTTTAATCCGACAAAAGACATGATATGTAGAATGACGAAAAATACATTGTTTAACAATAAAGAATGTGTTGAAAATGAGGACGAATCCAATGAAATTATATTTATGGACTCATTTATATAAAAATATGTTTATTTATTTTATGTAATAAAGTTAAAAAAAAAAAAATAATTTAAAAATTATATTAATTCTTTGTCGAAGCAATTTATTGGTCTTCAAAATAATTACATATTTGTAATCGTAGGCAAATTTATTGAGTACCCCGTAAATGTGTATGGTTTTTCCCTTTTCAATTTTTTAAATTTGGTCTGCTTAAAAAAGGGGTGGATGTTGTGATTTATATTTTTTTTTTTTAAAAGATACAATAATTTTTTTCTAAATACAATAATTTTTGACAGAAAATACAATAAATTAATGCTACAGGATTGGCAACACTGGTTTGGTATGGGTATTTCAATGTACAGTTTTCTTTGTATGTTCCGTGCGTAATGTTGGATTGTCTAGTAACTCTGTTCGTTCGTATGGCTCCCAGTCCCACATTCGACCCTCCTGACATTTCATTCGCCCCGAATGAAGAGTTCCAAATTCATGATTGCCGAAATGATTATGGTCCAATCGTACTTGTCCATAGTTGAACTGTAATTTATCGATGTAGATGATTAGTGGCACCAACTTATGTTTCATGCCGATTATGTCACCTTCTCGAAACTCTCTGTCCTTCCTTAAAAATTCAGGCACATGTCTCTGATTTTGCCTAACTGCAGTATTGTTAATAAATGTTCTTATCTCATTCTCTTGAAATTGATCACTGCCATAATTTTCATCCTTCAACTTTTTGATCTCTATCTTAAGTCGCGAATTTGTCTCCATCAGCATAGTATTCTTCTTCGTAAGTCGTTTTTTGTCTTCATAATCTTCCGATAATTTCATTTGCATCTGTTCCTGTTTTTGCTGCAGTTGACGCTTTTTAATTAGCGTTGTATTGCGTTCTTGCTCAACTGTTTTAACCGGGTTTCTAGCTCCTGTTGTCCATGCATCAGCTTTTGTAATTGTTGCCTCATACCAATAACTTATTCTTCTACTCCTGAATTACATTGGATTGTCGGTTTTTCTGCATCGTTTCTTATGCAGAATACTGCTGTACCCTCTTTCATTATGTCAACACCTTGAAGGATGCTGTTACCAATGACTGCTCGTATCGTATGTCCTGTTTGCGTACTACGTGGAATGTTACTTCTATACATATATCGTCACTCTCCAAGCATCCAGTAAAACTACCACCCGTAGTCAGCTCACTATCTATTTTGTATTTGCGCTGAGTTTTTTTTATGTTACCTAACTTAGTAAGCATGTCTTGCCTTATCAAACACAGGTCGCACCCAGTATCTACCAAAGCCGTAAACTTAATGTTGTTGCATTTTACGTCTTTGAAGATAAATCCACAGTTCCTATTTGTAATCGTATTGATATTGCCTCTTTCATATTTCATAGGCTTGTCATGAAATCTGGAATCATTTCGGCATTCAAATGCGCGATGACCAACTTGGTTGCATTTGAAACACCTTCTTTGCCTTTCGGGACAATTCTGCGCTAAGTGGTTGTCATTGCCACATGTACCGCATTTCTTCGAACTATCCAGATAATTGTCAGGTAGATAGTATTGAACCGGCACTTGTTGAGTACTCCACGTGTTTAACGACTGGCTGGAACCTCGAACCTTTTCATATGTCTTTATCTGATCCTTTAAATCTCTTATTGACCTTGATTGGTACAGTATCGTTTTATTCGCCTTTGAATCCGGAATACCATCACAGAAATATTCTATTAAGTTTTCCTCATCCACGTTAATGGGTTTACCAATTTCCATTAATGTGAAGAGCAGGCATGTCAAACTCATTTGGCATCACGGGCCGCATTGGCAACTCAAAAGACGAGTACCATACAATTGTGTACCACACCAAAAAAAAAAAAAAATCCCTCGTTTTTTACATTTGTTTCTTATGTTGTAAAATAAAATATAATGTTAAGATGATAACATTTTCCATTGATCCTCGTTAAAAGCGCCGCAGGCGAAAATTTGGCAAAAAATGGTGCGATTTTTGTCTGTTTGAAATATATCGAAAAAATGTTCGAATTTCTTTGATCCTGCCAAAAATGTTGTCAGGGGTGTATACACCAGAGACAATTTTGTAAAACAGATCTAACAATCATCCAAAATTGTTGCAACTTTTTATGTCCGCAAAATCGTTCGATATCTAATTAGCTCTTGTACCAATGTCGAAGGCCAAATCGTACTTAAACTACAAAAATAGTTCAAAGCGACATATGGCCGTTTTTTTCGAAACGATAATAAAAACGATTCTGGATTAATATTGCATCAAATAGTTCAAATATATAGAGATATTAATTTTTTTGAAACTTTGGACCATCTGGAGAAGGTGAGTCTGGAACTCTGATAGATTTGGTGTGGAATGTCTCTAAACAAATAGTTTTACTTACTAAAAAAAAATTTAAAATGAATACAATTCCACAAACTCTTGTCTACAAATTTTTGATTCTTGTTTTATTTTGATTGCGCCTTTACTTGATACTGGAGCTAATTCCGAAAATGGTTTTGTTAAATAGGGTCTAGTTTTTAAGATTTTTAAGTTTTAATTATTTTTCTCTCCTTTAATTTTTAATAGTCGAACCAAAAACAATAATGTATTTATCATTTCGTTGTTAGACGTACAAAACTATGCGCTACTATATATTTTTTATAAATGCCGATGAAATATAGCCAAGGGAAATTCAAAACTTTACATTTAATTTAAAATTTTATGTATAAAAAACAATATTACTTGATGAAAAAAAGATAAACATTATTGTTATGCCATTTATTCAACGCCATGTATAATATTTAAAATGAAAATTATGAAAATAAATTAAGACTCGAGTCTTCGAGTCTCAATTTCTCATTATTAAATTTTGGAAAATATAAAAATATTGATTTTTTAAAAATAAATTAATTAACCAAGAATAAATGGTAATCTTGATTATGCCTCCGTTATTTAATATAATAATCATTTTAACGCCTGAAAATAAAATATTTTTAAAAATTTTCAATTCTTAAAAATATATTTTTCTTATATTATTTAAAAAGTCTTCGCGGGCCGCACAGAAATGTTGGCGGGCCGCGTGTTTGACATGCCTGGTGTAGAGGTATTCACGGAGTGTCTCGTTACGTTGCTTGCGTCGGTTTCGTAGAAGTCGATGGACCTCTGCTGACGACGATCTCTTTCCGAATTCGTCCAAGAGACAGTTTTTTAGCGTTGACCAGTTGCGTATGCCTGACTCACTTCTTATAAATAATTTGGCTGCTCCTGATAGCAGCTGCTTTGCGTAAACGAATTTCTGCAAATTGTTCCAATTTACAGTTGACGCGCTGTCCTCAAATTCAACAATCCACTAATTGTGAACTCGTTCCAGAAAAAGAGGATACACTGTCTTCAATATCCTTCAATGTAAAACGAGAATATTCGCGACTGGAAGACGGAATTTCTCCGTATACATGACGTTCCCGAACTGTGTCAATACCATCTTCTGCATACTCAGAACCGTGTGAGTCCTCGTCGCTAACTTTCTCCGTAGTCGGACCGAAGTGGGTGAGGAGCCTGTCCTGTAAAACGGCCTTAAGTCCCCTTGTATTTAAATGTAATGCACCCAATCGTTCCTTCAGTTGGTCAACTGTCAATTCTAAAATAGTATGTGCGTCCATAATGATGTGTAATAACAATAAACAAATATTCAAATAACGAGTTAAGTAAAGGAGATAATTGTTAATATTAAAAAAGTAAGTATAATAAATAGTTAAATATTTTCGTATTATAATAGATTTAAATAAATGATGTTAATATAGATTTATAAAGTACATAACATACAGCAACTCTACGACGTCTCAAAATGAATATCCACTCACCCAAGGAACTTTGCAATTATTTGAATAGCGGCGTTATCGTACAGTGTACAGTTTTCTTTGTGTGTGTTCAGTGCGTCATGTTGGATTGTCTAGTAACTCTGTTCGTTCGTATGGCTCCCAATCCCTCATATATATTATAGTCGGGGTTCCAAACAATGGATGCATATTCCAAAATGAGACATATAAGTGAAGAATAAAACAATTTCGTCGTATATGAATGGTCAAACTTTTTATACCAGCGTTTTATAAATCCTAAAACAGCTTTCGCTTTAATTGTAATTTTATTAATGTGCAGATGAAAAAGAAGCTTAGTTTCCATAGATACTCCTAAGTCATCAAAGATTGAAACTGTATCTAAATTAATTCCAGAAATGCTATAACTTATAAAAATAGGGTATCTACGAGAGTAGAGTATTTGCTTACATTTCTTGAGATTAGGGTTAAGGTGGTTATAAGTACACCATTCTTCTAACGTATTTAGATTTAGATCTTCTTGAATGCAAGACTGTTGAATGAAATAATTTGACATCATCTGCATACATTAAAATTCTACAGTGTTTAATAATTGACAGTAGATCATTCATAATATAAATATGATAAAGAATATATTACCAAGAAGTCTTCCTTGGGGATTTTTTTTAAAGGTGCGTTCCAACGAAAATGTCCCTACGTTTCAGTTAACATTTTTGATGAAAAAACCAAGAAATGTTTTGGCCATTCCACACCAAATCGACCAGCGGTTAGAACTCACCTTCTTCGATTTCAATTTGGGCAGCTGATAAAGCTTATTGAGATATGCATTGACCAATTTTTTTTTATTTTTTTCGACCTCTACTTCCAGAGATACAGTGCTTCAAAATTACAAAAAATGGGCCAAAAATCATTTTTGTATGGTTGTTAATAGCTGCGTTTTTTTCATAATATTTTGTTCCGGATCAATACAATTGTGAAAAACACGATGTGCCTCAAATGAAATAATACACTAACCTTTCTTCCTAATATTTGAAAGGTTTGTGCCTTTGGAATGACACTTAATAATTTTAATATTTTAAATAAATTAAAAAAAAGTAGCAGCGGCGATTATTATGGTTGAAAATACCACGGTCATTTTACCAAGAGGTAGGAGTGATGGCTGGATACACTGTTCTATTGAAAATAGTTCTTGAAGCACCACAAATGGTAGCTACGCCTGCGACACTAGCACACACAAAAAAACAAAAATACCGACACACATTTTTTCTTGTGGACGCTGAGGATAACGAAGGTTTTCAGACAGGAAGGCTCCCAACGCCCAATATTATTTTATATAATTTTTTGAGCGGTTGGAGTTCTGTTTGACGTCACAAAATGAAATTCCACCTAATTTTTAAAAACTATATTTAGTTTATCAAAAATTTTGAAGTTTATTTTCTGTCAATTTTTGTCAGCAACATTCAGCAATTTTCGCCGTACTCGTTTTAGTCAGTACACATTTTCAATGAGTTGAGCCGGATAGCTACACCAGAATTTTTTCTGGTTCAAATGTTGTTTTTGTTTGCATATAAAATTTGTTCATGCTCAAATTTAAATTATGAAAAAAAAACACAGCTTATATTTAAATATCTCTTAAAGTAGAAATGCTAGAACCTTCGCTCATTTTAAAGGTAATAGATCAAGCTTAAAGAAAAATTAAGTTGTAAATTCTAAACTTTAACATGAGGGCGGTGCTCATTATCCTTGCATTTCAAAATTGATGTCCTTAAAAAGGACCCTTTTAAAAATGCTAAAAAAAATCGTGTAATTTGGCTGATTTAATATAAATGTTCATGCCAAAATTCAAGATGGTATTCTGATAGCATCATATATTAAAAATTAATTTTCTAAATTTTTACAATTTTTTTGTATTGAAAAATAAAATATTTTTTTTAAAAATGAAATTTGCAATAATTTTTTTTATGTATTTGAAACTCTAATTTCAAAAATGGCGTCAGTTTCATCAAACTTTCCCTAGTTTTTGAGATATATACCATTTTTCGAAAATGTAAAAAATATACCCCAAAATCAATATCTCAAAAACTAAAGTCAATATAATAAAACTGACACCATTTTAGAAATCAGAGTTAGAAATACATTCATAAATTATTGCAACTTTTACTGTCGAAAAAAACTTTTTTTTTCAATGCAAAATATAAATAAAAATTTAGAAAATTATTTTTTAAAATATGATGCAAATACCATCTTGAAATTTGGCATGAACATTTGTATTAAATCAACCAAAATATGTGTTCTTTTTCAGAATTTTAAAAAAGGTCCTTTTTAAGGACATCAAATTTGAAGAGGTAGGATAATGACGACGGGCCACATTTTCAAGTTTAGAATTAACAGCTTAATTTCTCAAAAAGCTTGTTATATTAGCTTTGAAACGAGCGATCAATAGCATATCTACTTTAAGAGATATTGAAATATGAACAACCGTACAAAAGTGATTTTTGGCCCATTTTTTTGTAACTTTGAAGCACTGTATCTCTGAAAGTATTGGACAATGCATATCTCAATAAGCTTTATCAGTTGCCCAAATTTCATTGACATCGAAAAGGTAAAATATCAAAATTTACTTTTTTTGGTCGATTTGGTGTGGAATGGCCCGTTTATACCCTACATCTATGAGGTACAGGGTATATTAACTGTGTGCATATATTGTAACGCCCCTTAGGAGGCGTGTCCGGTATGGAAAAGTATATATATTCTTGATCATCATCACTACCCGAGTCCGTTTAGCCATGTCCGTCCGCATGTCTGTGTGTACGACTACAAGATAACTTGAGAAATACAGGTCAGAATGCGATGCAATTTGGTTTTAGGTAAAATGTGGTTCTGAGTTTCGAAATGAGCCAAATTGGTCAACGGACACGCCCACATCCCATACAAGTCACTTTTAAATAACTCTTTAGGAACTAATAACTCGAAAAATATTCAAGATATAGTTATAAAACTTAAAACGTATTGTTAGAATTCACCTAAAAACATGTGGTCAAAAAATGGGTGTTATCCGCCCACATTTCATTATTTTCCATTATTTACCGATATTTTGTAGTGGAAATTTTAGTCATAAATTATTGAAAATTATCCCACCAAATTATACCACTAATATATTCACCAAGAGTGTAGCGTATTCCATAGTCGGGCCCGACCGACTATAAAAGTTCGTAATGTGACCGAACTTACCCATGTGTCCAAACTTTCCCAACTCGTTTTTATATGACGACATTCAAAATTATCAAAATACAGGGAGCAGAATGAAATAAATAACAGCAACACTGAATAATTATTTATATGAATACTTAAATTTGTTTTAAATGATATTAATGGTAATAATTTGTTTGATATGTAATTTTGTTAATACAATTATGTTTTTGATTTTCAAATAATTTAAATGTTTATGTTTAAATAAATGTAAATTATAAACTATATAAAATATTTTCCTGCTATTGTTCATATTGAAAACAATCTAATTATAATTTATCTATATTACGTTAATTCAGGACGTAATACGAATACTTTTATTTATATACGAAAATCATACATGTTATACAAAAAATAAGCATACCTTAAAATTTATTTTTGACATGATATAATTTTGGTCATATTCACCCGGATTTATTTAGGTTTTTTCAAAACACAAGCTGAAGTATTCTCGATGATATACAAAATAAATCAGACAAAAAAAATCGTAGTGCTAAGAAAATAAAGTCCAAAATATATAAAAAAAACACGAGAATTTCCTTATTTTACGTAATAGCTTTAGGCAATATAAAAAAAAATAGGAATTCTTGATCAGAGATCGGATTTGCACGCACACATACGTGCTTGCACTTCTTTCAATAGCAGCATTCAGACGGTACAACACAAACGTGACTAAAGGGGTTGAGCGTGGGGGGCGATCGGCCCCCAAAAAAGGCGCACTTTGGAATTTTTCAAAAAAACACAAAATGAAAAAAATGCGCCTAATATTCAGAATTTTGCCCCTTTTTAAAAGAGAGGAAACTATAGAGAAAGGCGCTAAATTTTCAAAAAAACATAAAATTGCAAATGCGCCTAACTTACAAAAATGTTGCGCCTTTACAGATAGGCGACCAATATAGAGAAAAGGCGCAAAATATAGAAAAAAGCGCAAAATTTTCAAAAAAGAATAAAATTGCAAATGTGTCTAATTTACAAAATTGTTGCGCCTCTACAGAAGGCGCAAAATATAGAAAAATGCCTTTTTCTGTTTTTATACCCTACACACCCAGAAGGAAGCATTTCCGGTATAGAAAAGTATATATATTCTTGATCAACATGACCTCTTGAGTCGATTTAGCGATGCCCGTCTGTCTGTCTGTTGAAATCTTGATTACAAAAAACTAGAAGAGATAAATAAATGAAACTCCTAATTTAGATTAATTATATATCTACGCTGTCTGTCAGTAAAAAGGGCATGATCAGTGACCCATTCTGACCTGTGAACCGACCACTTATGTTCAAATACCTCATATAAAACATACATCTACTGGTGAATTTTACTGTATACGTGCTTAGGTAAACTTTTTTTGTCGAATATATATTGACTTCATGCTCAAATACATGAAAATAATGTTTAATGAAACGACGTGTGGTTGAAAAAAAAAAATCGAAATTCTGTACACCTACCCATTTGTAAAAATGGGTATTAAATGAATGGAAATTCTTCAGCGATTCAAATTTTGTAGTTATTTTCAGGACTCGTATACCCTGGTGACCTATATACCAATTTTAATGGTTACCACACATATGTTTAGGGTATTTATAGTCGGGTTAGACCGACTATAATTTTGATAATCCTAACTATCATAATAACACCTACTATAAAATATCCCTACTTTAAAATCCCATGTGATCTAATCTTACCAACTGGTTATTATTGAAAACAACCGAGTCTATTTTACTTTAAGACACTTTATTTCGTTTTGAAAGTTGGTACACTTATACTTAACACTGGGTCTTAGAACTAGACACTTCAGCTTATCGGAAACAATTCATTTTTTTTTTAGTCTATACTTAACTTTAACATAACACCTCGTATTCTTGTAATTTCACAATAAATTCAGAACTTTCATCATGCTAAAATAACTTAGTCAGCATTACTAAGTGGCTCATACGCTAAAATAACTAAATCAGTATTTATTTTTATGATCAAAGTGTCCTATTTATTGTGGGCGTACTATAATGGTTATGTTAAGTGTTGTGCCAATACAATTAATGATGTCTGTGTTTAACATGCATAATTCTTAACCCTAAAAATATGCCATCAAGAAAAATATACTGGTTAAAATTATATTGTGAATCGAATAGTTAGGATTACCAAAATTAAGTCGGTCTAACCCGACTATAAATACCCTACATTCAAAGTGGTATATAGGTCACCAGGGTATACGAATCATGAAAATAACTATGATCTTTCAATCGCTGAAGAATTCCATTCATTTGATACCCATATTTACAAATGGGTAGGTGTACCGAATTTCGATTTTTTTTGCGAACCACAAGTCGTTTCGCGGAAAAACATTATTTCAATGTATTTGAACATGAAGTCAATATATATTTGACCAAAAAAGTTTAAATTTTATATGAGTAACTTGATCTCACCAATTTTTATGATTGCTTGTAATTAATTTTAAATTTTATAACTTTATCTTTAATACTTTTCGAGATGTGTGATCCTAAAAAGTAATCCAATATCTCGTAGTGGATGTAGTAGAGTACGTTCGACTCATTTTCGAACTTAGAATTACTATTCTACAAAAATATTTTGAAAATAAATTTAACATCAAGCGGAATTGCTGTTTTCAAGTTATCGTGTATAGGCGGACAGACAGACTTTCATATCTAAATCGACTCGGAAGTGATGTTGATCAAGAAAATATATACTTTTTCATAACTGTCATGCCTACTAAGAGGCGCGTATATATCCTCAAATACATTATATAACTTGCAACCCATGGGTATAGGGTATACACATAAAATGCGATTTTTTTAGTTAATTATCAATTGTAATGCTTTCACATGATTTTTTCTGTTCTCAAAATGTATCCATAGATTTCTTTTATTTTTATATCATTTTCTTTACAAATGTGCTAATTTTGCTAATTTGGAATATTACAAACTGTGCATATTCTCTCGTTTTCAATTTTTCACTATTTTTTAAATGCATTTTTGAATAAAATTTTGGTCGAACAAATTTAAAATTTTCGAGTTCTTCTACAGAGTTCTCTCAAACAAGTGAACCAATTCCAAATTGTTGTAAAAAATGTTTATTAAATATTTTATTATTCGATATAACACTAGAGCATATGGGTTTTATAAAACGCGAGATATTTACAAATATATGTAACCACCTTTTTGAAAGCTCAGTACAAAAATTATTGCCCGAAATCTCGTAAACCTATCCATAGTAAATTTTTTAAATTATTTATTCAAATTCTGCGGGTCATTCCTAAAAATACACAAATAATGGCATTTACTGCGCAAATTTTTTTCTCATGTTGTTGTGTAGTGTTATTTTACACAACAAAATGCGCCTAATTTACAAAATTTTTTCGCCTCTCCAGAAGGGCGCAAAATATAGAAAAGGCGTAAAATTTTCAAAAAAGCCTAAAATTGCAAATGCACATTATTTACAAAATTTTTGCGCCTCTATAGTGGAAGGCGCAAAATTTTCAAAAAATACAAAATGGAAAAGGTGCCTAATTAACAGAAAAGTTGCGCCTTTCTAAAAGAGCTCAAAATACAGAAAAAGGCTCAAAATTTTCAAAAAACAATATTTAAAAATTGGCTTAATTTACAGAGTTTTTGCGACTTTTGTAAATTTGCGTCTTTTCCATTTTGTGTTTGTTTTCATAATTTTGCGCTTGTAAAGACGATAAAATTCTGATAGTTATGCGCTGTTTTAATTTTGATTGTTTCTTTTCTCTCTACATTGCTCCTTTGAGTAAAAATTACTACACGCTGCAAAAAAAAAGGGATCTCTCAAACACAATTTTGCAGGCATTTGAGCTTTGTTCAAACAATTTATTAATTGCCAAACATTATTATATTAACTGCCAAACATATTTTTTCCTTCAAACATATTTATGTTCAGAATGAATAATTTTCAACGTTATTACAAACATTTATATGTTTGAATGTGAAAAACATTTTATTTACATGAAAACATATCAATGTTTACATTTAATTTTAAAGTAAAGTAAAAAATGAATTTAGTGCTAATATCTTCATTACACAATATTATTTTTTTCTCTTTTTGGGATTCCATTTTTTTATTTAAATTATATAATTATAAACTTAAACTTTTAGTTTTTTTATTACACATCTTTTATTTATACATAATAATTTTATTTCCATCTATTGTACCTATTTTGAGTTCAGTGAATAACGAAAGAATTGGATATTTCACAAACAGCCACTATCTGGTATTAAAAGTAATTGGCGGTACTTAAACAAATTCATCCACCAAATACAACTTTTGAACTATATGAAAAGTATTAATGTGAGTGTTACTGAGTGCTAAAATTAGGCAGCGTTGTTATTTAATTGTGATATCGTAATGCCAAACATAAATATAATGAAAATAATGTTATTATTTTAAAATTCGTTGTCACCTAGTAACAGTCAAGAATAACCAAATACATATAATTCAATGAACCTTTTATTGATGTTGGGTGTGTTAAATAGCGGAAATATCAAACATACATATATTAATATCTGATGAAAAATATATATTTCTATAGAAACATTAATATAGTAAACTCATGTAAATCCGCGATTAAAGCAATTTATGTTTAAATATCGTATAATAATATTTTAATCTGAACAAAATAATTATACAATACAATTATAATGTAATTAGATTTTACTCCTAATATTTATATGGTAATTTCGAATTACGTTATAATTATATGCAAACATGTTCAAACAAATCTTTTCTATCCGTGTAACTATCTTCAGATTACTAATATTCTGTAAATTACGCGCCTTTTTAATTGGTCGTTTTTTTTTTTAATTTTGCGACTTTTAAAATAAACTTTGAATTAAAATCAGCTTTTTGACATTTTAATCTTTGTTCAAATTGTCCAAAATAGCGGGTGACTTTTATTTTAAAGTTGACTTTATTTTGACTGAAGAATACACAATTCGAGATTTAAATATTTTGAGTTCTATATCAAAATGTCCCAATACAAAATTTTTGGCACGGCCGAGGCAGTTTAGATACATTTTTTCGACGTATATTAAACAAACAAAATATGCCGTGAATCTGCCATTTAAATTCCACAAAATTTTACAACCTGCTACAAACTTCCCAAAATATTCCATTTATCTGTATGTTGGCCGGAATATGCCTTAAATATTTCTGAAAAATTACATAAATTTTGTCTCGGGGTATCAATATTAAATCGAATTTAAATATTATATTATATCAAAAAAAATTCGACTTTTTTGTCAATTTTTGTGTAGAATAAATTTTCAAAAATATGATTTTAAATTTAAATTTGACTTTAAATTGTCTAACTAATGCGCCATAATTATTAGAAAATATACATATTTTGTGTATATCTTCGTTGTAAAACTAAAAGTCCAAATAGCATTTTTGAAAGTCGATAAAAGTACGAAAATTCATAGTTTTAGATGTGTTGGTGTATTTTTCATAATTAAAAATCAAATACTCACAAAATATAGTTATTAAGTATGTCCAATCGGCACTACGCTATAAGGTTATGATTGTTCCAAATTATAATTGAAGAAGTTATTAGCAAAAAAAAAAAAGTTTTTGCATGAAAAAAATTAATTTTTAACCAGAAGTCCTTGTTTCCCTCTTCAACAACAACTATGTATATAGTGATTTTAAATCATTTTATTCTTTAAAACTTGTAAACTTAGAAAAACCGTTTATTCGATTAGAAAGGTAACAGATGTATATGGCTGATAATGCAATAAAATCGATTTTGAAACAGAATTTATTTGATGACTTTTAGTTCTGTAACGACGATTTATAATCCGATTTTTAAATAAAAATTAAAAATGCGGAAAAAAATCGTGTAATTTGGTTGATTTAATATAAATGTTCATGCCAAAATTCAAGATGGTATTTTGATAGCATCATATATTAAAAATTAATTTTCTAAATTTTTACAAATTTTTTGTATTGAAAAATAAAATATTTTTTTTAAAAATGAAATTTGCAATAATTTTTTTTATGTATTTGAAACTCTAATTTCAAAAATGGCGTCAGTTTCATCAAACTTTCCCTAGTTTTTGAGATATATACCATTTTTCGAAAAATGTAAAAAATATACCCCAAAATCAATATCTCAAAAACTAAAGTCAATATGATAAAACTGGCACCATTTTAGAAATCAGAGTTAGAAATACATTCATAAATTATTGCAACTTTTACTGTCGAAAAAAACTTTTTTTTTTCAATGCAAAAAATAAATAAAAATTTAGAAAATTATTTTTTAAAATATGATGCAAATACCATCTTGAAATTTGGCATGAACATTTGTATTAAATCAACCAAAATATGTGATTTTTTTCAGAATTTTAAAAAAGGTCCTTTTTAAGGACATCCAATTTGAAGAGGTAGGATTATGACGACGGGCCACATTTTCAAGTTTAGAATTAACAGCTTAATTTCTCAAAAAGCTTGTTATATTAGCTTTGAAACGAGCGATCAATAGCATATCTACTTTAAGAGATATTGAAATATGAACAACCGTACAAACGTGATTTTTGGCCCATTTTTTTGTAACTTTGAAGCACTGTATCTCTGAAAGTATTGGTCAATGCATATCTCAATAAGCTTTATCAGTTGCCCAAATTTCATTGACATCGAAAAGGTAAAATATCAAAATTTACTTTTTTTGGTCGATTTGGTGTGGAATGGCCCGTTTATACCCTACATCTATGAGGTACAGGGTATATTAACTGTGTGCATATATTGTAACGCCCCTTAGGAGGCGTGTCCGGTATGGAAAAGTATATATATTCTTGATCAGCATCACTACCCGAGTCCGTTTAGCCATGTCCGTCCGCATGTCTGTGTGTTCGACTACAAGATAATTTGAGAAATACAGGTCAGAATGCGATGCAATTTGGTTTTAGGTAAAATGTGGTTCTGAGTTTCGAAATGAGCCAAATTGGTCAACGGACACGCCCACATCCCATACAAGTCACTTTTAAATAACTCTTTAGTAACTAATAACTCGAAAAATATTCAAGATATAGTTATAAAACTTAAAACGTAGAATTCACCTAAAAACATGTGGTCCAAAAATGGGTGTTATCCGCCCACATTTCATTATTTTCTATTATTTACCGATATTTTGTAGTGGAAATTTTAGTCGTAAATTATTAAAAATTATCCCACCAAATTATACCCCTAATATATTCACCAAGAGTGTAGCGTATTCCATAGTCGGGCCCGACCGACTATAAAAGTTCGTAATGTGACCGAACTTACCCATGTGTCCAAACATTCCCAACTCGTTTTTATATGACGACATTCAAAATTATCAAAATACAGGGAGCGGAATGAAATAAATAACAGCAGCACTGAATAATTATTTATATGAATACTTAAATTTGTTTTAAATGATATTAATGGTAATAATTTGTTTGATATGTAATTTTGTTAATACAATTATGTTTTTGATTTTCAAATAATTTAAATGTTTATGCTTAAATAAATATAAATTATAAACTATATAAAATATTTTCCTGCTATTGTTCATATTGAAAACAATCTAATTATAATTTATCTATATTACGTTAATTCAGGACGTAATACGAATACTTTTATTTATATACGAAAATCATATATGTTATACAAAAAATAAGCATACCTTAAAATTTATTTTTTTTATTTTTGACATGATATAATTTTGGTCATATTCACCCGGATTTAATTAGGTTTTATTCAAAACACAAGCTGAAGTATTCTCGATGATATACAAAATTAATCAGACAAAAAAAATCGTAGTGCTTAGAAAATAAAGTCCAAAATATATAAAAAAAAACACGAGAATTTCCCTATTTTACGTAATAGCTTTAGGCAATATAAAAAAAAATAGGAATTCTTGATCAGAGATCGGATTTGCACGCACACATACGTGCTTGCACTTCTTTCAATAGCAGCATTCAGACGGTACAACACAAACGTGACTAAAGGGGTTGAGCGTGGGGGGCGATCGGCCCCCAAAAAAGCGCCCTTTAGAATTTTTCAAAAAAACACAAAATGAAAAAATGCGCCTAATATTCAGAATTTTGCCCCTTTTTAAAAGAGAGGAAACTATAGAGAAAGGCGCTAAATTTGCAAAAAAACATAAAATTGCAAATGCGCCTAATTTACAAAAATGTTGCGCCTTTACAGATAGGCGCAAAATATAGAGAAAATGCGCAAAATATAGAAAAAAGCGCAAAATTTTCAAAAATGAATAAAATTGCAAATCTGTCTAATTTACAAAATTGTTGCGCCTCTACAGAAGGCGCAAAATATAGAAAAAGGCATTTTTTCTGTTTTTATACCCTACACACCCAGAAGAAAGCATCTCCGGTATAGAAAAGTATATATATTCTTGATCAACATGACCTCCTGAGTCGATTTAACAATGTCCGTCTGTTGAAATCTTGATTACAAAAAACTAGAAGAGATAAATAAATGAAACTCCTAATTTAGATTAATTATATATCTACGCTGTCTGTCAGTAAAAAGGGCATGATCAGTGACCCATTCTGACCTGTGAACCGACCACTTATGTTCAAATACCTCACATAAAACATACATCTACTGGTGAATTTTACTGTATACGTGCTTAGGTAAACTTTTTTGGTCGAATATATATTGACTTCAAGCTCAAATACATGAAAATAATGTTTTCTTGTGAAACGACGTGTGGTTGAAAAAAAAAATCGAAATTCGGTACACCTACCCATTTGTAAAAATGGGTATCAAATGAATGAAAATTCTTTAGCGATTCAAATTTTGTAGTTATTTTCAGGACTCGTATACCCTGGTGACCAACATACCAATTTTAATGGTTACCACACATATGTTTAGGGTATTTATAGTCGAGTTAGACCGACTATAATTTTGATAATCCTAACTATCATAATAACACCTACTATAAAATATCCCTACTTTAAAATCCCATGTGATCTAATCTTACCAACTGGTTATTATTGAAATCAACCGAGTCTTTTTTACTTTAAGACACTTTGAAAGTTGGTACACTTATACTTAACACTGGGTCTTAGAACTAGACACTTCAGCTTATCGGAAACAATTCATTTTTTTTGTCTATACTTAACTTCAACATAACACCTCGTATTCTTGTAATTTCACAATAAATTGAGTACTTTCATCATGATAAAATAACTTAGTCAGCATTACTAAGTGGCTCATAGGCTACAATAACTAAATCAGCATTTATTTTTATGATCAGAGTGTTCTTTTTATTGTGGGCGTTCTATAATAGTTATGCTAAGTGTTGTGCCAATACAATTAATGCTGTCTGTGTTTAACATGCATAATTCTTAACCCTAAGAATATGCCATCAAGAAAAATATATTGGTTAAAATTATATTGTGAATCGTAAGTAAGCTGTAAGCTCTGCGATTATGGTACACAACAGTGGATCATATGTAAGCTGTAAGCTCTACAATTACACTACACAACAGCCATTCTGCGCAGCAGTGAAGGCTATTTTTGTATTATGTAAAATGACGCCCTGATTCTGAAGATATGGTTTAATAATATTTCTTTGGATATGTTTACAAAATATGGGCCAATAATTTTTCAACCGAGCTTTCATAAAGGTGCTCACATATATTTGTAAATATCTCGCGTTCTAAATAACACATATGACCAAATGGTATAAGGAATGAAAGGTTAATTGAATATCAAATAAACATTTCTCAGAACATTTTTATATTAGTTCGTTAGTTTAAGAGAACTCGATAAAAGAACTTAAAAATATGATTTTTTTCAACTAAATTTCAAAAAAAAATTCATTTAAAAAAATGGAAAAAAATCGAGAATGTAAGATGATGCACAAATTTTAATTTTCCAAAATTAGTTCACACACTTACGAAAAAATTGAGCTATCAATGACAAAAATATATGGGTAACATTTGAGGACAAAAAAAGTTATGTGAAAGCAATATAGTTGAGTGCTATACAAATAGGCATAAAAATAAACCAGTTGGGAAGGTTAGATCACATGGGAAATTTTAAAGTAGACACATTTTATAGTAGGTATTATTATGATAGTTAGGATTACCAAAATTATAGTCGGTCTAACCCGACTTTAAATACCCTACACATATGTGTGGTTACCATTCAAAGTGGTATATAGGTCACCAGGGTATACAAATCATGAAAATAACTATGATCTTTCAATCGCTGAAGAATTCCATGCATTTGATACCCATATTTACAAATGGGTAGGTGTACCGAATTTCGATTTTTTTTTGCGAACCACAAGTCGTTTCGCGGAAAAACATTATTTCCATGTATTTAAGCATGAAGTCAATATATATTTGACCAAAAAAGTTTACCTAAGACGTATACAGTAAAATTGAACTGCAGATGTAAATTTTATATAAGTAATTTGAATATAAATGGTCAGATCACAGGTCACAATGGACCGATCAAGTCACTTTTAAATAACTCTTTACGAACTAATAACTCGAAAAATATTCAAGATATAGTTATAAAACTTAAAACGTAGAATTCACCTAAAAACATGTGGTCCAAAAATGGGTGTTATCCGCCCACATTTCATTATTTTCTATTATTTACCGATATTTTGTAGTGGAAATTTTAGTCGTAAATTATTAAAAATTATCCCACCAAATTATACCACTAATATATTCACCAAGAGTGTAGCGTATTCCATAGTCGGGCCCGACCGACTATAAAAGCTCGTAATGCGACCGAACTTACCCATGTGTCCAAACTTTCCCAACTCGTTTTTACATGAGGACATTCAAAATTATCAAAATACAGGGAGCGGAATGAAATAAATAACAGCAGCACTGAATAATTATTTATATGAATACTTAAATTTGTTTTAAATGATATTAATGGTAATAATTTGTTTGATATGTAATTTTGTTAATACAATTATGTTTTTGATTTTCAAATAATTTAAATGTTTATGCTTAAATAAATATAAATTATAAACTATATAAATAATTTCCTGCTATTGTTCATATTGAAAACAATCTAATTATAATTTATCTATATTACGTTAATTCAGGACGTAATACGAATACTTTTATTTATATACGAAAATCATATATGTTATACAAAAAATAAGCATACCTTAAAATTTATTTTTTTATTTTTGACATGATATAATTTTGGTCATATTCACCCGGATTTAATTAGGTTTTATTCAAAACACAAGCTGAAGTATTCTCGATGATATACAAAATAAATCAGACAAAAAAATCGTAGTGTTAAGAAAATAAAGTCCAAAATATATAAAAAAACACGAGAATTTCCTTATTTTACGTAATAGCTTTAGGCAATATAAAAAAAAATAGGAATTCTTGATCAGAGATCTTTCAATAGCAGCATTCAGACGGTACAACACAAACGTGACTAAAGGGGTTGAGCGTGGGGGGCGATCGGCCCCCAAAAAAGGCGCACTTTAGAATTTTTCAAAAAACACAAAATGAAAAAAATGCGCCTAATATTCAGAATTTTGCCCCTTTTTAAAAGAGAGGAAACTATAGAGAAAACATAAAATTGCAAATGCGCCTAATTTACAAAAATGTTGCGCCTTTACAGATAGGCGCAAAATATAGAGAAAATGCGCAAAATATAGAAAAAAGCGCAAAATTTTCAAAAAAGAATAAAATTGCAAATGTGTCTAATTTACAAAATTGTAGCGCCTCTACAGAAGGCGCAAAATATAGAAAAAGGCCTTTTTTCTGTTTTTATACCCTACACACCCAGAAGAAAGCATCTCCGGTATAGAAAAGTATATATATTCTTGATCAACATGACCTCCTGAGTCGATTTAACAATGTCCGTCTGTTGAAATCTTGATTACAAAAAACTAGAAGAGATAAATAAATGAAACTCCTAATTTAGATTAATTATATATCTACGCTGTCTGTCAGTAAAAAGGGCATGATCAGTGACCCATTCTGACCTGTGAACCGACCACTTATGTTCAAATACCTCACATAAAACATACATCTACTGGTGAATTTTACTGTATACGTGCTTAGGTAAACTTTTTTGGTCGAATATATATTGACTTCATGCTCAAATACATGAAAATAATGTTTTCTTGTGAAACGACGTGTGGTTGAAAAAAAAAATCGAAATTCGGTACACCTACCCATTTGTAAAAATGGGTATCAAATGAATGAAAATTCTTTAGCGATTCAAATTTTGTAGTTATTTTCAGGACTCGTATACCCTGGTGACCAACATACCAATTGTAATGGTTACCACACATATGTTTAGGGTATTTATAGTCGAGTTAGACCGACTATAATTTTGATAATCCTAACTATCATAATAACACCTACTATAAAATATCCCTACTTTAAAATCCCATGTGATCTAATCTTACCAACTGGTTATTATTGAAATCAACCGAGTCTTTTTTACTTTAAGACACTTTGAAAGTTGGTACACTTATACTTAACACTGGGTCTTAGAACTAGACACTTCAGCTTATCGGAAACAATTCATTTTTTTTTGTCTATACTTAACTTCAACATAACACCTCGTATTCTTGTAATTTCACAATAAATTGAGTACTTTCATCATGTTAAAATAACTTAGTCAGCATTACTAAGTGGCTCATAGGCTACAATAACTAAATCAGCATTTATTTTTATGATCAGAGTGTCCTATTTATTGTGGGCGTACTATAATAGTTATGTTAAGTGTTGTAATAATAATAATAGTTTGGCGCTACAGTCCTGTATAGAACTTCGGCCGAGCTCTCTCACCATTTTGAGCTGTGCGTGTTATATTTGTACTCAAAGTGGTGGGACCTACAGTTTATTGCCGTATCCGAACGGCGGGTGAAAGCTTTTCATAGGCAATGGTTTTACTCTCGTAGGTTTGCCATTTACTGACGAGAGGTAGCGCGGTATAGAAAAATGTTTCTATGAAAAGATGTTGTTAGCCCCAGTCCAGGCTTGAACCGGGGACCTTTCGGCTCGCAGTCCAACGCACTAACCACTGAGCTACCGCGGCTACATACAATACAATGCCAATACAATTAATGCTGTCTGTGTTTAACATGCATAATTCTTAACCCTAAAAATATGCCATCAAGAAAAATGTACTGGTTAAAATTATATTGTGAATCGTAAGTAAGCTGTAAGCTCTGCGATTATGGTACACAACAGTGGATCATATGTAAGCTGTAAGCTCCACAATTACACTACACAACAGCCATTCTGCGCAGCAGTGAAGGCTATTTTTGTATTATGTAAAATGACGCCCTGATTCCGAAGATATGGTTTAATAATATTTCTTTGGATATGTTTACAAAATATGGGCCAATAACTTTTCAACCGAGCTTTCATAAAGGTGCTCACATATACTTGTAAATATCTCGCGTTCTAAATAACACATATGACCAAATGGTATAAGGAATGAAAGGTTAATTGAATATCAAATAAACATTTCTCAGAACATTTTTATATTAGTTCGTTAGTTTAAGAGAACTCGATAAAAGAAATTAAAAATACGATTTTTTTCAACTAAATTTCAAAAAAAAATTCATTTAAAAAAATGGAAAAAAATCGAGAATGTAAGATGATGCACTAATTTTAATTTTCCAAAATTAGTTCACACACTTTCGAAAAAATTGAGCTATCAATGACAAAAATATATGGGTAACATTTGAGGACAAAAAAAGTTATGTGAAAGCAATATAGTTGAGTGCTATACAAATAGGCATAAAAATAAACCAGTTGGGAAGGTTAGATCACATGGGAAATTTTAAAGTAGAGACATTTTATAGTAGGTATTATTATGATAGTTAGGATTACCAAAATTATAGTCGGTCTAACCCGACTATAAATACTCTGCACATATGTGTGGTTACCATTCAAAGTGGTATATAGGTCACCAGGGTATACAAATCATGAAAATAACTATGATCTTTCAATCGCTGAAGAATTCCATTCATTTGATACCCATATTTACAAATGGGTAGGTGTACCGAATTTCGATATTTTTTCCGAACCACAAGTCGTTTCGCGGAAAAACATTATTTCCATGTATTTAAGCATGAAGTCAATATATATTTGACCAAAACAGTTTACCTAAGACGTATACAGTAAAATTGAACTGCAGATGTAAATTTTGTATGAGTAATTTGAATATAAATGGTCAGATCACAGGTCACAATGGACCGATCAAGTCACTTTTAAATAACTCTTTAGGAACTAATAACTCGAAAAATATTCAAGATATAGTTATAAAACTTAAAACGTAGAATTCACCTAAAAACATGTGGTCCAAAAATGTGTGTTATCCGCCCACATTTCATTATTTTCCATTATTTACCGATATTTTGTAGTGGAAATTTTAGTCGTAAATTATTAAAAATTATCCCACCAAATTATACCACTAATATATTCACCAAGAGTGTAGCGTATTCCATAGTCGGGCCCGACCGACTATAAAAGCTCGTAATGTGACCGAACTTACCCATGTGTCCAAACTTTCGTTTTTATATGACGACATTCAAAATTATCAAAATACAGGGAGCGGAATGAAATAAATAACAGCAGCACTGAATAATTATTTATATGAATACTTAAATTTGTTTTAAATGATATTAATGGTAATAATTTGCTTGATATGTAATTTTGTTAATACAATTATGTTTTTGATTTTCAAATAATTTAAATGTTTCTGCTTAAATAAATATAAATTATAAACTATATAAAATATTTTCCTGCTATTGTTCATATTGAAAACAATCTAATTATAATTTATCTATATTACGTTAATTCAGGACGTAATACGAATACTTTTATTTATATACGAAAATCATATATGTTATACAAAAAATAAGCATACCTTAAAATTTATTTTTTTATTTTTGACATGATATAATTTTGGTCATATTCACCCGGATTTAATTAGGTTTTATTCAAAACACAAGCTGAAGTATTCTCGATGATATACAAAATAAATCAGACAAAAAAATCGTAGTGTTAAGAAAATAAAGTCCAAAATATATAAAAAAAACACGAGAATTTCCTTATTTTACGTAATAGCTTTAGGCAATATAAAAAAAAATAGGAATTCTTGATCAGAGATCGGATTTGCACGCACACATACGTGCTTGCACTTCTTTCAATAGCAGCATTCAGACGGTACAACACAAACGTAACTAAAGGGGTTGAGCGTGGGGGGCGATCGGCCCCCCAAAAAAGGCGCACTTTAGAATTTTTCAAAAAAAACACAAAATGAAAAAAATGCGCCTAATATTCTGAATTTTGCCCCTTTTTAAAAGAGAGGAAACTATAGAGAAAGGCGCTAAATTTGCAAAAAAAACATAAAATTGCAAATGCACCCAATTTACAAAAATGTTGCGCCTTTACAGATAGGCGCAAAATATAGAGAAAAGGCGCAAAATATAGAAAAAAGCGCAAAATTTTCAAAAAAGAATAAAATTGCAAATGTGTCTAATTTACAAAATTGTTGCGCCTCTACAGAAGGCGCAAAATATAGAAACAGGCCTTTTTTCTGTTTTTATACCCTACACACCCAGAAGAAAGCATCTCCGTTACAGAAAAGTATATATATTCTTGATCAACATGACCTCCTGAGTCGATTTAGCGATGTCCGTCTGTTGAAATCTTGATTACAAAAAACTAGAAGAGATAAATAAATGAAACTCCTAATTTAGATTAATTATATATCTACGCTGTCTGTCAGTAAAAAGGACATGATCAGTGACCCATTCTGACCTGTGAACCGACCACTTATGTTCAAATACCTCATATAAAACATACATCTACTGGTGAATTTTACTGTATACGTGCTTAGGTAAACTTTTTTGGTCGAATATATATTGACTTCATGCTCAAATACATGAAAATAATGTTTTCCCGTGAAACGACGTGTGGTTGAAAAAAAAAATCGAAATTCGCTACACCTACCCATTTGTAAAAATGGGTATCAAATGAATGAAAATTCTTCAGCGATTCAAATTTTGTAGTTATTTTCAGGACTCGTATACCCTGGTGACCTATATACCAATTTTAATGGTTACCACACATATGTTTAGGGTATTTATAGTCGGGTTAGACCGACTATAATTTTGAAAATCCTAACTATAATAATAACACCTACTATAAAATATCCCTACTTTAAAATCCCATGTGATCTAATCTTACCAACTGGTTATTATTAAAAACAACCGAGTCTATTTTACTTTAATACACTTTATTTCGTTTTGAAAGTTGGTACACTTATACTTAACACTGGGTCTTAGAACTAGACACTTCAGCTTATCGGAAACAATTCATTTTTTTTAGTCTATACTTAACTTCAACATAACACCTCGTATTCTTGTAATTTCACAATAAATTCAGAACTTTCATCATGCTAAAATAACTTAGTCAGCATTACTAAGTGGCTCATAGGCTAAAATAACTAAATCAGTATTTATTTTTATGATCAAAGTGTCCTATTTATTGTGGGCGTACTATAATAGTTATGTTAAGTGTTGTGCCAATACAATTAATGCTGTCTGTGTTTAACATGCATAATTCTTCTTAAAATATGTCATCGAGAAAAATATACTGGTTAAAATTATATTGTGAATCGTAAGTAAGCTGTAAGCTCTGCGATTATGGTACACAACAGTGGATCATATGTAAGCTGTAAGCTCCACAATTACACTACACAACAGCCATTCTGCGCAGCAGTGAAGGCTATTTTTGTATTATGTAAAATGACGCCCTGATTCCGAAGATATGGTTTAATAATATTTCTTTGGATATGTTTACAAAATATGGGCCAATAACTTTTCAAGCGAGCTTTCATAAAGGTGCTCACATATATTTGTAAATATCTCGCGTTCTAAATAACACATATGAGAACATAAAAAAAGGATTTTTTTCAACAAAAATTAAAAAAAAATTCATTTAAAAAAATGGAAAATATCGAGAATGTAAGATGATGCACACATTTTAATTTTCCAAAATTAGTTCACACACTTTCGAAAAAAGTGAGCTGTCAATGACAAAAATATATGGGTAACATTTGATAACAAAAAAAGTTATGTGAAAGCAATATAATTGAGTGCTATACAAATAGGCATAAAAATAAACCAGTTGGGAAGGTTAGATCACAAGGGAAATTTTAAAGTAGAGACATTTTATAGTAGGTATTATTATGATAGTTAGGATTACCAAAATTATAGTCGGTCTAACCCGACTATAAATACCCTACACATATGTGTGTTTACCATTCAAAGAAGTATATAGGTCACCAGGGTATACGAATCATGAAAATAACTATGATCTTTCAATCGCTGAAGAATTCCATTCATTTGATACCCATATTTACAAATGGGTAGGTGTACCGAATTTCGATTTTTTTTGCGAACCACAAGTCGTTTCGCGGAAAAACATTATTTCCATGTATTTGAACATGAAGTCAATATATATTTGACCAAAAAAGTTTAAATTTTATATGAGTAATTTGATCTCACCAATTTTTATGATTGCTTGTAATTAATTTTAAATTTTATAACTTTATCTTTAATACTTTTCGAGATGTGTGATCCTAAAAAGTAATCCAATATCTCGTAGTGGATGTAGTAGAGTACGTTCGACTCATTTTCGAACTTAGAATTACTATTCTACAAAAATAATTTGAAAATAAATTTAACATCAAGCGGAATTGCTGTTTTCAAGTTATCGTGTATAGGCGGACAGACAGACTTTCATATCTAAATCGACTCGGAAGTGATGTTGATCAAGAAAATATATACTTTTTCATAACTGTCATGCCTACTAAGAGGCGCGTATATATCCTCAAATACATTATATAACTTGCAACCCATGGGTATAGGGTATACACATAAAATGCGATTTTTTTAGTTAATTATCAATTGTAATGCTTTCACATGATTTTTTCTGTTCTCAAAATGTATCCATAGATTTCTTTTATTTTTATATCATTTTCTTTACAAATGTGCTAATTTTGCTAATTTGGAATATTACAAACTGTGCATATTCTCTCGTTTTCAATTTTTCACTATTTTTTAAATGCATTTTTGAATAAAATTTTGGTCGAACAAATTTAAAATTTTCGAGTTCTTCTACAGAGTTCTCTCAAACAAGTGAACCAATTCCAAATTGTTGTAAAAAATGTTTATTAAATATTTTATTATTCGATATAACACTAGAGCATATGGGTTTTATAAAACGCGAGATATTTACAAATATATGTAACCACCTTTTTGAAAGCTCAGTACAAAAATTATTGCCCGAAATCTCGTAAACCTATCCATAGTAAATTTTTTAAATTATTTATTCAAATTCTGCGGGTCATTCCTAAAAATACACAAATAATGGCATTTACTGCGCAAATTTTTTTCTCATGTTGTTGTGTAGTGTTATTTTACACAACAAAATGCGCCTAATTTACAAAATTTTTTCACCTCTCCAGAAGGGCGCAAAATATAGAAAAGGCGTAAAATTTTCAAAAAAGCCTAAAATTGCAAATGCACATTATTTACAAAATTTTTGCGCCTCTATAGTGGAAGGCGCAAAATTTTCAAAAAATACAAAATGGAAAAGGTGCCTAATTAACAGAAAAGTTGCGCCTTTCTAAAAGAGCGCAAAATACAGAAAAAAAACAAAACAATACAAAAAAACAATATTTAAAAATTGGCTTAATTTACAGAGTTTTTGCGACTTTTGTAAATTTGCGTCTTTTCCATTTTGTGTTTGTTTTCATAATTTTGCGCTTGTAAAGACGATAAAATTCTGATAGTTATGCGCTGTTTTAATTTTGATTGTTTCTTTTCTCTCTACATTGCGCCTTTGAGTAAAAATTACTACACGCTGCAAAAAAAAGGGATCTCTCAAACACAATTTTGCAGGCATTTGAGCTTTGTTCAAACAATTTATTAATTGCCAAACATTATTATATTAACTGCCAAACATATTTTTTCCTTCAAACATATTTATGTTCAGTATGAATAATTTTCAACGTTATTACAAACATTTATATGTTTGAATGTGAAAAACATTTTATTTACATGAAAACATATCAATGTTTACATTTAATTTTAAAGTAAAGTAAAGTAAAAAATGAATTTAGTGCTAATATCTTCTTTACACAATATTAATTTTTCCCTGTTTGAGATTCCATTTTTTTATTTAAATTATATAATTATAAACATAAACTTTTAGTTTTTTTATTACACATCTTTTATTTATACATAATAATTTTATTTCCATCTATTGTACCTATTTTGAGTTCAGTGAATAACGAAAGAATTGGATATTTCACAAACAGCCACTATCTGGTATTAAAAGTAATTGACGGTACTTAAACAAATTCATCCACCAAATACAACTTTTGAACTATATGAAAAGTATTAATGTGAGTGTTACTGAGTGCTAAAAGTAGGCAGCGTTGTTATTTAATTGTGATATCGTAATGCCAAACATAAATATAATGAAAATAATGCTATTATTTTAAAATTCGTTGTCACCTAGTAACAGTCATGAATAACCAAAAACATATAATTCAATGAACCTTTTATTGATGTTGGGTGTGTTAAATAGCGGAAATATCAAACATACATATATTAATATCTGATGAAAAATATATATTTCTATAGAAACATTAATATAGTAAACTCATGTAAATCCGCGATTAAAGCAATTTATGTTTAAATATCGTATAATAATATTTCAATCTGAACAAAATAATTTTACAATACAATTATAATGTAATTAGATTTTACTCCTAATATTTATATGGTGATTTCGAATTACGTTATAATTATATGCAAACATGTTCAAACAAATCTTTTCTATCCGTGTAACTATCTTCAGAATACTAATATTCTGTAAATTACGCGCCTTTTTAATTGGTCGTTTTTTTTTTTAATTTTGCGACTTTTAAAATAAACTTTGAATTAAAATCAGCTTTTTGACATTTTAATCTTTGTTCAAATTGTCCAAAATAGCGGGTGACTTTTATTTTAAAGTTGACTTTATTTTGACAACGATTCTGAAGAATACACAATTCGAGATTTAAATATTTTGAGTTCTATATCAAAATGTCCCAAGACAAAATTTTTTTAGATAAATTTTTTCGACGTATATTAAACAAACAAAATATGCCGTGAATCTGCCATTCAAATTCCACAAAATTTTACAACCTGCTACACACTTTCCAAAATATTCCATTTATCTGTATGTTGGCCGGAATATGCCTTAAATATTTCTGAAAAATTACATAAATTTTGTCTCGGGGTATCAATATTAAATTGAATTTAAACATTATAGGCGCATAACCATAGACAATTTTAAGTCAACTTTAATAATTCGACTCAAAAAAAATTCGACTTCGAAAAATTTCAATTTTTGTGTAGAATAAATTTTCAAAAAGATGATTTTAAATTTAAATTTGACTTTAAATTGTCTATACTAATGCGCCATAGTTATTAGAAAATATACATATTTTGTGTATATCTTCGTTGTAAAACTAAAAGTCCAAATAGCATTTTTTAAAGTCGATAAAATTTCGATAAAAGTACGACAATTCATAGTTTAGATGTGTTGGTGTATTTTTCATAATTAAAAATCAAATATTCACAAAATATAGTTTTTAAGTATGTCCAATCGGCACTGCGCTATAAGGTTATGATTGTTCCAAATTATAATTGAAGAAGTTATTAGCAAAAAAAAAAAGTTTTCGCATGAAAAAAATTAATTTTTAACCAGAAGTCCTTGTTTTCCTCTTCAACAACAACTATGTATATAGTGATTTTAAATAATTTTTTTTCTTAAAAAATTAGAAAAACCGTTTATTCGATTAAAAAGGTAAGAAATGTATATGGCTGATAATGCAATAAAATCGATTTTGAAACAGAATCAATTGATGACTTTTAGTTCTATAACGACGATTTATAATCCGATTTTTACGTTTTCAGTCCTTTTGAAATTAAGAAAATCTGTTGTAAATTAATTAAATAATTGGTCAAGTAACGATTACCTTTTACTTTTTTAATAAAGAGTTCAAAAACGTGGGCGGACCACTCCTATATATACAATTTTCTAAGGCTAATATTTCATAGGTTTGATTCATTTACGGCTAAAAATGTCCACTATGAAAACCCGGGAAATAATGAAAAAAAATATAGGCGGATCACGCCCCCTTTTGAACCACATATTTTTAAGTGAATTCTAACAATAATTTTTAAATTGTATAACTATATGTTGAATACTTTTCGAGTTATTAGTTATTAAAGAGTTATTTAAATGTGACTATGGGAGGTGGGCGTGGCCCTCGATCGATTTGGGTCATTTCCAAACTCAGTTCCTGCTTTTGGCTCAAACATATAGAGACGAAATTTCATAGCATTCTTATCAGTATTTCTCAAGTTTTTCTGTATTCGGACAGCATGACAGCAAGACAGCAAGACAGACAGACAGGCGGACAGACAGACATACGGACATAGCTAAACGGACTCGGGTAGTGATGCTGATCAATAATATATAAACTTTTCCATACCGGACACGCCTCCTAAGGGGCGTTACAATATCTGCACAAACTTAATATACACTGTACCTCATAGGTGTAAGGTATAAAAATAGGTGAAACGTCAAACTATGTACAAATGTTGTACTTTAGAAAAAAAATCAAATTAAAATATTTTGGATTTATGATTTCCGAAATATGCTGACTTGAAAAGTGTAAATAATCATTAAAAATACATTGTGTATACAGATATACTTCAGAAAGTAGTTTATAAACAAGATGTCGGTATTGATCACATTTAATATGATACACAAATTGAATTTTGATTCCAAACGGTACTGAGATATGTATACCTTCCTAAAACCAGAGACCAAAAATAATTATTATTTTCAAATTTATATGTAAAAGGTCATTGTAATAAATGATGGCACTATAAAACGATTTGGCATGTTAGGTCACATGGGTGGGACTTTTATAGTCGGTCGGGCCCGACTATGGAATACCGTAAACTAGGGAGGATCGAAACCAAACATTCATTTTTAAGTCAAAATGTAATAGGGCTTAAAAGTTACATTATGCTGCTAGAATTTACCACAACAAATTTGAGTCGAAAAAAAATGTCCTGTGTCCGCGCAATGCAGATAAAGTTAAAAAACACCTTAAATCCATATTTTTTTTTTACCTTCTACATAACATTTTTGCTTAATCCAAATTTGTTATCGGTCAATTTCTATCAAGTATAGTTAAAAAAAAACCTAAAGTCTGATGCTTTGCCCATTATACAATTTTTTACTGATTACATCATATTGCTTTAAGTTTTCTTGTCGTTATTGGTCTAAAAAGTTACATAACGGTTCTAAAATTTTCCTCATACAATTTAAGTCAAAAAATAATATCGTCTGTTCACGTGCATTGCAACCGAAGGTAATTAAGTCCTTTAAGAAATATAAATTTATGTATAGGGTAAACAAAATGTGTTTTGGATCAGAATAAGCTCCAAAAATTAGATTTTGAATCTATTAACGACTTCCCAAAATTTCATCATTTTTAAAATAAATCTTGTGGCTGCGCATCGTCCTTGAAGTGGAAAAAACCCAAAAAATCATAATTTTCTTTGACGTTATTTTTGATTTTTTTTTTGTGAAATTGTTTGTGGTCAATTCTAGGACATTATATTATATATCTCAAACAATATGATGTCATAGTAAAAAAATTTATAATGGGCAAAGCACCAGACTTTAGGATTTTTTTTGTTCAAAAACTATACCCGATAGAAATTGACCGTTATCAAAATTTAAATTCAGCGCACCTAAAAATATATACAAATTACATATCAAAATAACCACCCACGCCAATTTTAGAACGGTTTAACCAAAGAAAATGTCGATTTTTTTTGTACTTCAAGGACGATGCGCGAACATAAGATTGTATTCAAAATTGATGAAATTTTAGGAGGACAATGCAATCTCTAATATTTTGAGTCTATTACGATACAAAAAAAAACTCAATGCAGATGGTAAAAAAATAAAAATATGGATTTAAAGTGTTTTTTATTTTCATCTGCAATGCGCGAACACAGGACATTATTTTTTTTACACAAATTTTTTGTGGTAAACTCTAGCAGCACAATGCAAATTTTAAGCCCTATTATAACTTTGGGAAAAAATTTCGATCCGTCCTGCCCATCACCTTTTGGTGGGGATATTAATGTGGGATATTAATTGTATACCATAATTTTAAAGTTCTTAATTATGCTGAAAACTACAATAAAAATAAATAAAAGTTTGATTAATATTTATCAATGTCAAAAATAACTATTTTTGATAAATATTATCAAAAGTTAAATTTAATTTTTATTTTAGATACATATTTATAAAAATCCGCGGTAGCTCAGTGGTTAGTGCGTTGGACTGCGAGCCGAAATGTCCCCGGCTCAAGCCTGGACTGGGGTTAACAACATATTTTCATAGAAACATTTTTCTATACCGCGCTACCTCTCGGCAGTAAATGGCAAACCTACGAGAGTAAAACATTGCCTATGAAAAGCTCTCACCCGCCGTTCGGATTCGGCAATAAACTGTAGGTCCCACCACTTTGAGTACAAATATAACACGCACAGCTCAAAATGGTGAGAGAGCTCGGCCTAAGTTCTTACACGGTAAAAAATGTTGGAATATTTTTTCTTTGGATTACAGATGATTTCAATACTTTTATGTCTAATTTTTAAACTGACCAATAGTTTACACCCATTTTGAAACTTTTTCAGATTGAAATTTAATATATTTCTTATTTAACATGGAAATGTAATTTTTTAGTTTATAAAATAATACAAATGGTTTGAAAATTTTAATTTAATCAGATTGTATTAAAATTTAAACTCAAATAGTTTATTTGTCTGTTTATTTAATAATTTTAAACCAATAGGGTTTAAAAATTAAACTCAAATAGGTTATTTTTCTGTTTATTTAATATGTTTAAACCATAAAGGTTTAAAATTTTAACTCAAATAGATTAATCTCAGTTTATTGAATAATTTTTAACCATAAAAGATTAAATTGTAAACCATACTTACTAAATTTAGTTCAGAATCGCAGGTTCGAATCTCGGCCAGGGAAATTTTTTTCTAATTTTTTTTCTTTTTTCTTTCTGATTTTTTTTTTTTGTAATTATTACTTACGAATTATGAAAAATTGTATTCAAAGATAAATAAATAATAAAGCAACTAACTTTTGTCACATTAAAAATACTTCTAGCTATTGAAATTAATAACAAAAAAACAGAAAATAAAAAAAATGAAGAAAAAAGAATTAAAAAAAAAAATCAAAAAAAAAATGTAAAAAAATTTAAAAAAAAAATTTAAAAAATTAGGACCACGGCCGACATTCGAACCTGTGATAATGTCGCCATGTTAGTAACATTCACACCAGGGCTCGCTTTATAATTCAAAATGCCTTTTTCAACGACAATATGTTTAAATAGCTCTAATAGTAAATGACAGTAAAGCAAGTTGGCGGTATGTTAGAAGATCTGTAGGGGACAAGGTGTGCGCTGATGACATGGAAATAATTTCGAAAGAGACGAAATATAATTAAAGAGTGTACAAAGTGTTATTAATTATAAAAATAAAATAATAATGAAAATAATAAAAATATATTAATTATAATATAAAATATATATTTTTTAAACTTTTTTTACAAAACAAATCCGTATTTTCAATCCTTTTCAGCATTAATTTTAATCCCGTAGGATTAGATGCAAAGTAATACAACATGTATTACAATGTAATGCAGAGAGGTATTACAAACTTTTTAATCTTTTAGGATTATTACAATTTAATCTTTTTTTGGTCGAGACATATATACAATCCAAAAAAGTTTAAAAAATAACCCAATATTTTTAACCGTGTATAGGACTGTAGTGTCAAACTATTATAATTATTATTTATAAAAATCAAAATTAATTATTATTTTTGATATATGTGGAAAAAAGTCGTTACTCCTACCAAAAAATCTCAAAATCTCCAAACAAACAAATTGGCAGAACTTTACATAACCGAATGAAGTGATTTTTTTTTCATAGAACTATCCTCTATGTTTGGGTCCCACACTAAAGAAAGTCGCAGTCGGACTTGTGGTGCCCTAGATTAATCGAAATAAACATGTAGGTACTGAAATGAAAGGTGTTGATCTCACGATTAATATGTAATTATGTTCATGGTCCGATAACCCCAGTGACCTCGGCACCGTTTTTAATTTTAACAACTGAGTTCATTTTATACACGAATAATATATAGTTACAAGTGGGTACACTTTTGTATTTATGTTTTAAAAATAAAAAATTTCATATTTTCTAAAAAAAAGTCGCCTACGGCGCTTCCTCGATATAACTTCTCAACGGAATATTATAATTAATTGTTGGGCCACTTTGGTAAATAATTCAGTATTTCTCTCAACAATCAGCAATTTATTTAATTTAATTTTTTTTGTTTTTCATTACAAAACTTAATCGCTATGGTTAATAATAATAGTTTGGCATTACAGTCCTATATGAACTTAGGCCGAGCTCTTTCATCATTTTGAGCTGTATTTGGGACCTACAGTTTATTGCCGAATCCGAACGGCGCACATTGGGAAAAACATAGTCAAAACGTTCGCAAGGGAGGTAACTAAAAATTTTGGAATTACAACTTTTTTCTCCGTTTTTCGTTATTTGGACAGATCAATAATGTAGAAAATCAACTTTTCAAGTCATTTGACTCAAGTGCTTACGGTCTACGGTCATCAAAAGTGAGCTTATTTTGATTGAATTTTTCTTTATCAAAAAAATGTAATTGTCAATGCTGTATACAGATCGCGGTAGAATCGCCATTTTTTTATTGGAATCTGATAATTTTTATTACTTATTTTAAGAACATTAATGCAAACAATTTAAGATAAAAAATGTATTTCAGTTTTATTTATTTAGGTAGATATGGGTAGTTAATTATATACTTTTAGATTACAAATCTTCGATAATAAAAATTTAAATATAATATTGAGTTACACTAGTTTTTTCTTACGATTTCATTTAATGTTTAACCCACTTTATTAAAAAAAGTTTTTACACCCCAATTTTTAAAATGATGATACACGAGTATTTTTATTTTTGACTGTCTTTCAGAATCCATTGTCATAACATTGTTATTTTAGTTTGATTTTACACAGCGCAATTCTTCAAAAGTTGTAACTTCCGGTTATAGGGTATCAGCCCCCAGTAGCGGAAAACAATATTGTACACCCAGAAAAAAATACTATATAAATAATAGTTTTTTACTATTAAAAATAGTCAATAGGATAAATTATTATGTTAATCGGAAAATACCATTAAATACTAGAAAATACCATGACATTGCCATTGAGATTATATGAAAAGATTTATTTTTTGCATACTATTAAATCAATAATTGTCCTATTGACCAATTTTAATGGGGTTTGAGTGAATTTTTTTCTGGGTGTAGATTTTAAAATTGTAGCAATCGTTGATTTCTATATTTTATGTGAAATAATATATATATATATATATATATTTTTTCATTCCGAATTTGCCTTTATTAAAATAATAACTTCTTTTTAAATTCGTGCGTTTTATTTCTTTTTGCCCTGCGTTCAATACCTAAGTTCAATAGGTTATGGGTGATCATCATTCAACTCATGGTATCATGCAGTTTAATGGCTGCGGATATGACGACTGGCAGTTCTGGATAAAAATTCATCTGGACTCGCACAATTTGTTGGAAGCTCTAACAGGGCGAACCTCCAAATGAAGGGCAAGCAAAAGAAGAGTTCCTGAAGTTGGATCGGAAGGCAAAGGAGCGTATCGTGAGCTTCGTGCATTCGGACTGTCTCAGCTACGTGAGGGACAAGAATACAGCAGAAGCTATGTGGGATAGCATGGAGTTCGTATTGGCAAGAAGTCTGTGGTGAATCAGTTGCTGTTATGAAAGCAACTTGCCAAGCTGCGTATGAAAAATGGGGATGCAGTGTCGTCGCATTTTCAAAATTTTAACGGTCTTGTTCATCAACTTAAAACTGCAGGAGCCAATGACTCTTCCTGAAAAGTTCGACCCATTGGTTACGGCTCTCCAAAATCTGGAGGATGGCAAGTTGTCTTTAAGCACTGCAAAAGAACGACTGTTAGCTGAGGAAATTAAACTTAGCGATCGCAATGAAGAAGAAACACTGGATAAAACTGCATTCTCAAGTAAGAAGACTTTCAAGAAGAAGAAATTTGCTGGCAAATGCTATAAGTGCAATAAGTTTGGACATCAGGCTAAGGACTGCAGATCTGGAGAAGCGCGTAGTATCGAGGCGAGAAGTTAAAATACTCGATGCAAGAGCTTCTGCTTTATGGCTGAAAGGAGCACCACCAAGTACAACAGCGATTATCTCGCTAACGAGCACTGGTATTTCACTGACTTTCAAGAGCTTAAGTACCCAGTGAAAATTAATGTCGCTAAAAACGAACAATCGTTAATTGCAAGAAGTTCTGGAAAAATCGACGGCTTAAGCAATTCTGGAGTTGAATTGGTAATGAAATACGTGATGTTTATTTCTGAACTACGAGACAATCTTCTATCGGTTCGCAAGTTAACCAGTGCTGGAGCAGAAGTGCAGTTTCGCCACAATAACGCACTCATTTTCAAAAATCAAGAGTTGCTGGCGACCGCTTATTTACGCGGAAATTTGTACGAGCTGGAAATTTGTATCGTCAAGCCTGCAGCAAATATGTGCCGCAAGGAAGAATCATTACTGTGGCATAGACGTATAGGCCATATTGGTCAAAATGGTATGGATTCGCTGATGAGAACAAAGTTGATTCCCAATATGCGCTATAAATCAGAAAATATTGCTTTTGTGATACATGTGTGGAAGCTAAATATTGTCGAGAGCATTTCGATGGCACACGCATCAGAGCACAACGCCAACTGGATAGAATTCACTCTGACGTATGTGGACCCCTGGATCCGATCGCAACGGATGGTTCAAAATACTTTGTGTCCTTCATCGATGATTACAGTCATTTTGCGATGATTTTCCTAATCAAAAAGAAATCGCAAGTATTTGAATGCTTTAAGGAATATGAAGCGCTGGCGTCTGTAATGTTTGGTAGTGCGATTTCTAAATTGACAATCGATCAGGAACGTGAATATCTGTCGAAGGAGCAGGATCTTTGGTACAAACGTAAAGGCATACAGGTCGAGCCAACTATTGAATACTCGCCTCAGCAAAATGGAGTTGCTGAACGATTTAACAGGACACTCGTGGAAAAAGTTGGAGAGATGCTGATCGAATCAAATATGCCGAAGAAGATGTGGAGCGAAGCTGCCGTCGCTGCAACATATATATTGAATCGAAGTCCGACGAAGACACTAGAAAATTCGGTGACACCGGCTGAATTGTAGTTTGGAAGTTTGCCAGATCTAAAAAAGCTTCGGGTTTTCGGCTGCAAGGCATATGCCTGGATACCACATCAGTGTAGAAAGAAGATGGACTCGAAGAGTCGAAAAGTTGTCATGGTGGGCTATGCGCCGAACGGATATCGACTTTGGGATATGAAACGGCACAAAGTGTTCACAGCACGAGACGTCAAATTCGACGAACCATAATTTCCATACAAGCTGCAAGATTCAGAACCAAGCAAGAAAATGGACGACGTGATTAGTCTTTCGTGGGACAACGAACAAGAAGGGGATGCAGATGGTGTTGTGGTGGCCGATTGCAAAATAGCAGCAATCCCAATAATACAAGAAGAAATAGAGTTCGAAGATGCTGTAGTTGGTGAAGAATCTGAGGTATCTGCTGCAGTTAATTTACAAAATGAAAGCAGTAATCTTCCCGAAAATACTCTCAGACGCAGCGAAAGATTGCGCCGACCAACAAAATTTTTTGATTTTTTAACTGGTGCAAAAGCAAATTCTGCCGCTTCTGCTGAAGATACCGCGGAGGTTCCGGAAGGCTACGCAGACATTTTAGGGAGGTCCGATAAAACACACTGGAAACGAGCTATCGAAGATGAACTCAACTTGCAATGCAAAGCTTCTAAAATCTAAGTGGGTGTTTCGCATTAAGGATGATAAGAATGGGAACGAAACGCGATACAAGGCAAGACTTTTGCAAAAGGATTTCTCCAAAAGTATGGCGTGGACTACAGTGAAACATATGCGCCTGTTGCGAAGCTGACGACGATACGTGCTGTTCTTGCTGTTGGTGTATACAGAAAATACTTTTTTCAGATGTTAAAACCGGGGAAATATGTGAAGAGATTTACCTATCAACTCCTGATGGTATTAAAGAGAGAGAGGGTACAGCATACAAATTGCTCAAATCGCTTTATGGTCTGAAGCAGGCCCCACGATGCTGGAACGACAAGTTTAATCAATTTATCATATCGCTAGTATTTAAAAGATCGAATCATGATTATTGTCTCTATACCTAGTTTGATGATAAGCGAGATGTTTTAATTGTCATCGTGGATGATTTGTTAATCGCTGGAAGCAAGAAGACAACGATCGATAAACTCAAAAGTGATCTTTCAGCACGTTTCGAAATGAGTGATTGCGGTGTCTTGAAATTTTTCTTGGGCATCAAGTTGGATTTTAGTGATGGGTGCCTAAAATTATCTCAAGATGGAGGCATCGAGAAAGTACTTTCGAAGTTTGGAATGCTGGATTGCAAATCCGTCATGAGTACAATGGATAAAGGAATGCAACTTACTGCAAACTGTGAGGACATTATGTTTGATAAACCGTATCGCGAACTTCTTGGATCTCTGATGTACATTATATTGAGCTCAAGACCCGATATTTGTTTTTCAGTTGCTTACATGGGGAGATACCAACAAAATCCAACGGAAGTGCATTGGAAGCATTTAAAAAGAATTGTCAGATACCTCAAAGGCACTAAGTCTTTGAAATTAAGCTTCGATGGAAATCAAAGTGATCAAATTGTGGGATTTGCCGATGCCGACTGGGCAAGTGATGTTGGAGACCGCAAATCAGTAAGTTTTTATGATATTTGGATGTACTGTGTCTTGGTGCAGTAAGAAACAGCCAACTGTTGCAACATCCTCGAGTGAAGCGGAGTACATCGCTTTGAGTGCTATGGCTATGAGGCTTATTGCAAGAGCTGCAGGAGCTCAATGATGAATCCGTAACCATCTACGAACACAATCGCGGATGCATTGGCATGGCTAACAACTCGGAAAGTAAACGTGCTAAGTACATTGATATTAAGCACCACTTCATACGAGATAATGTTACAAATGGCATAATAAAAATTGTATCTATTGGAACTAAGGACCAGCTTGCAGATATTTTCACAAAATCTTTGGACACTAATAGTTTCTTAGATTTTCGTACTAATCTGGGATTACACGATTGAGAGAGGGTGTAGAATTTGAAAGTGTAGCTATCGTTGATTTGTATATTTTATGTGAAAAAATATATATGTCATAGTTTTTCATTCCGAATTTGCCTTTAATAAAATAATAACATCTTTTTTAATTCGTGCGTTTTATTTCTTTTTGCCCTGCGTTCAATACCTAAGTTCCATAAATATTCCAGTCTATTATCAAAATTTCAAGTATCTAGTCCAAAAAATGTAGGAACTAGCGCTTAAAACAGGCGATGCGGGCGTTTTTGCTATGTTTCTCCCAATGTGCGAGCTTTTCATAGGCAATGTTTTACTCTCGTAGGTTTGCCATTTACCGCGAAGAGGTAGCGCGGTAGAGAAAAATGTTTCAATGATAAGATGTTGTTAGCCCAAGTCCAGGCTTGAACCGGGGACCTTTCGGCTCGCAGTCCAACGCACTAACCACTGAGCTATCGCGGCTTCAATCGCTATGGTTATCATATTGTTACAAACATTCAGTCTACGGAAAACTGTTCTACGAGTTCGTATCGCTGGATTGTGTACAAAATAAAAACGCACTAATATTTGGTTTTAACTAGTATTATTTCAACTAGTATTAATTAACTTTATTTATTTAAATAACAACTTAAAGAATAATACCTTATATCAACTGCTGAATTTATACAATTTAGCTTAGCAATGTTCACTCACGAGACGCACTAGTTCACTATCAAATCACAACTGAAGTGAAGTACCTCAGATGCGGCTACCTTATATACTGCATGCATCAGTTCGACAAGCTTCGAATTGTTTCGAGAACCTTCTACTCGTTTCGTGAATGACGCATGCTATTGGCATCTCATTCGCACTCATGTGTTTTAATGCGCTTCCATCTCTTTCTCGCACACTGCCTCAGTGCGCTGAATGATCTTTCGTCTCTTTCTAACACATTGCTTAGTGCGCTGAATTGTCTTGCGTCTCATTTATTATTGTTGAATGCTTGCACAGTGGGGCAAATTACATATTTTCGTAACACTGCCCTCCACCTAAATTTGTTCGTCCCGAACAGATGTTAATCCTCTCTCTCTCTATACGGCGCCAACCTTTCTAAATGTACTACTTTCATTTTTCGTCTAACGCCCGCAGTATTCTGAATCCGATACACTACATCATTAATTCTTTCAATTATCTTATATGGTCCTTCCCAGTGTGTTTGTAACTTAGGGGATAAGCCTTTCTTCCTTTGTGGGTTATAGAGCAAAACTAGCTCTCCTTCCGTAAATCCCTCTGAATTTGTGCGCAAGTCGTATCTGGCCTTCATCTTATCAGTCGCAAATTGTGTACGCTGCCTTACAAACTGATGCACTTCGTTTATTTCTTCACTTTTCCTGGAAACATAATCGTGAATATGAATTCCAGCTGAAGGACTCGCACCAAACTTTAAATCCGCAGGTAATCTTAGGTCTGTTCCAAAAACAATTTTAGATGGTGAAGCTGCTGTGGTATCATGAACCGCCGTCCGATAAGCCATGAGGAATAATGGTATATGTTTATCCCAATCTTTTTGATTTTTATCAACCACTTTTCTGAGATACTCTTCCAAATTCCGATTGAATCTCTCTACCATGCCATCAGATTGCGGGTGCAATGGCGTTGTTCGTGTTTTGTGTATGTTGAGGACTTTGCATATTTCTTTAAATACAGCAGACTCAAAATTTCTTCCTTGATCTGAATGCAATTCCAACAATCTTCAAAATGGCTTACCCAGTTGTTAACTAACGCATCCGCAACTGTTGTGGCTTCTTGATTTGGCATGGGATACACTTCAGGCCACTTGCTGAAGTAGTCAATGACGACAAGCACATACTTATTACCCGCATCACTGATTGGAAATGGCCCGCGACATCCATGGCGATACGTTCGAATGGTGCTCCCACGTTGTACTGATGCATCCTGCCGCGACTTCCGACTGTTAGTCCTTTTGCTGGTACGCATTGCGGACAACTGCGGATCCAATGGGCGATTGACTCTTGGCATCCAACCCAATAAAAACGTTTCTTTACCTTCTCGACCGTTTTATTTATGCTCAAGTGTCCTCCACTTGATCCACCATGGTATTCCGCTAATATCTCTTTTGTTTTTGACTTAGGAACAACAATCAAACTTCGAACGGACATGCCATCTTCACTTTCCCATACACAATACAGGCAACTGTCTTGTAGCTTTAAGCTCTGCCACTGTAACCAGTACGCCTTAGTTATTGGGCTGTCGGAAGCTATCTCTTCCCATGATGGTTTTCTTTGCTTTTCGTTGAACATCATGATTTTTGTGAGGTCGGGATCACTCTTTTGATCAATTTGAATTTGTTTCGGAGTCCATTTTTCATCGGGCAAAACATTTAGCAAACGAATATCAATTATGTTTTCTTTTTCTTCCGCTCTTGAACAATATCTGCATTCTAGTTTACACGGGCGTCGTGACAGAGCATCTGCATTTCCATGGTTTCCTGCTTTACGATGTTCGATTGAGAAATCGTAGCTCTGCAATCGCTCTATCCAAAGCGAAATTCCGGATCTTTGAACTGAAGTAACCATCGTAGTGCTGCGTGATCGGTTCTCAAGTGAAACTGTTGTCCGTACAGGTATTTGTGGAAATTTTTCACACTTTCGTTTACAGGAAGAAGCTCCCTCCTGGTGACACAGTAATTTCGATCGGGTTTGGACAAGGTTTTACTGTAGTATGCGATCACTTCTTCTGGTCCATTGATCACTTGAGAGAGAACTCCGCCGATTCCGTATCCACTCGCATCCGTATCAAGTATAAATTTCTCACCTGGAATTGGATACGCAAGAATTGGTGCCGAGCACAGCAGATCTTTTAATTTCAAAAACGCCCTTTCTTGATCATTGAAATGCGCGGTTCTTTCTTGTCAACTCGTGAAGACTGCTAGCAACATTGGCAAAACCTGGAACACATCGCCTGTAGTATGTACATAGCCCCAGGAAACTTCGTAGGTAATGTAGGTTTTTCGGTCTGGGTCACTCCTTCACTGCAACTATTTTATCTTCATCGGTATGCACTCCTTCCGTGGTAACTCGATGGCCCAGATACTTGACTTCTTTCTTGAAGAGTGAGCATTTCTTTGGGCTAAGTTGTAGACCCGCATTTTTCAATCGAAGATTTCTTAGATGTTCGTTGAAATCGTTGCCCATAACAATTATGTCATCAAGGTATACTAGGCATGTTTTCCAGTGTAAACGTAATACGTGCTCCATTAACCGCTCGAATGTTGCTGGGGCATTGCATAGTCCAAACGCCATTACCAAAAATTGCCATAGTCCATCTCCAGTACTGAATGCAGTCTTCTCTCGATCTTTCTTATCGATTTCTACTTGACAGTAACCGCTTTGCAAGTCCAACGTTGAAAACAACTTAGCATTAGATAGTGTATCCAATGTGTCATCGATTCTTGGCAATGGATAACTATCTTTCTTTGTGACATCGTTAAGTTTTCGGTAATCAACGCAGAACCGAGTGCTACCGTCCTTCTTTTTCACCAATACTACTGGTGAACTCCATGGGCTCTCAGATGGTTCCACCACGCCATTTGCGTGCATTTCTTCAACCAAATGTGATACTTTGTCTCTTTTCGCAAGTGGTACCCTTCTTGGTGCTTGACGAATTGGGTTAGAATCAATAGTGTCTATTCGATGTTTTGCAATGGCAGTTCTGCCATCCTTTTGGCCCTTTTCAACAAATATACACCGATATTTGTCAATTAGCTGTTGCACTTGACTCTTTTTATTGGCAGTCAAATCCTTCGTCCACTCATTTATAAACCTGTGAGTAGATTGTTTGTCTATTTGCGATGTGCCGTAGTCCCTTGATGGATTTGACTCACAATTTATAATCGCTGATGCCTCTTGACACTGGCCTATCACTGTTCCTTTTTTAATTAATTTGGGCGAGTTTTCCATGTTGAGAACTCTTATTGGAACAACTTTGTCTTTTGTCGCTTCTACTAATGTTCTTCCGACAACAATATTACTTCTGCTCAATTGCTCATCATTCGCTTCTATAACCCACAACTTGCTTATCCCACAATCTCCATTTAATTTTGCCCAAACAATTGCTTCTGAATTAGGTGGTATTTTTCTATTTTTATGAGCAATAACTTGTTTAATTTTCGGGCTCTGGATACAATCAATGTTTAGTTGGATCTCCGTGTTGGCATAACTCAAAATTTTTCTTGTTAAATCTAGTGTGAAACCGTTTCTTATCATGAAGTCCATGCCAAGTATTATTTCGTCTACTATTTCCGCCACTATAAAATCATGCTTAACTTTCGTAGTGCCAATAGTGATTTCCTTGGTAATTTTTCCTCTGATTGGAGCCTCTTCACCTGTCGCTGTTTGCAATTTTATTCCGATAAGCGGCTCTATTTCGTCCCTAACAAGGTTACTTCTTATAATTGAGTGTGAAGCTCGTGTATCCAACGTTAACATATATGCTACACAATCAATTAGCCCCTTGACAAGTAAACTATTCGACTTTCGAGCAATTTGTGAAATGGAGATTCTGGGAGTCAGATCGTGCCCCGCAGATCTGACCCGTTTTAGTTTAAAGCTTGATTAAAATTTACGCTATTTTGGACATGATCCTGTCTTTCTTCATGTCTGGGTTCATCTGCAGATTGATTTATTGAGCGCTTGCGTTTTTTACGACAGTCACGTGCCATATTCCCATATGTATCACAGTTGTAACATTTACCTTTGAATTGGCTGTCTTCGTTGGCTGATGTGTGTTCGGTTTTAACGCCTGCTTTAACTGCTTGGCACACTACTTGAAATAAATCATCGTTCTCCACATCAATTCTACGCGCCTTTGGACCCGATCGGCACATTGCATTTGCTGTCTCCTGTGTTAGAGCAATGGTAACCGTTTCCGTAAATGTTACCTTAGGCGCAATTACTGTTGCAAGTTTTGTCTCCTGATCGCATATACCATCAACAAACGCTTCGATCTTGCACTTTTCTATGAAATCACTCGTTGAATCTGCATACGACAAATGCGCAAGCCTCTCGACGTCCGCTGCATACGCCTGCAAAGTTTCGCCATTTCGTTGCATTTTGCCCTTCAACTATATTCGATATATCTGTTTCATGTGATCACTGCCATATTTTCGCTGCAGTGCAGCCATAACCGCTAAATAACTGTTTCGATCACTTTCTGGAACAGTCTGAAATACTTCGGCTGCGCCTCCTTTTAGCGCCACGATAAGTACGGCTACGCTATCCTCATTATTCCATCGATTACTTACAGCCGTGGTCTCAAATTGCAGCTTGAAAATGTTGAACGTTGTGGTTCCATCGTAAATCAACGATTTTAGCATCGTACCACTAACAACATGCTGTGTAGGTCCATTTATCTGCAACACGTGCAAATCTTTTTTATTTCCTGGATTTCTTTGTCTATACCATTTTCTAATCTTTGAATTTTATCATCAACATCATTTATATGCGCTTCAAGTTCATTTACTTTGCTATGTAGAGTATTACAAACTTCCAGAAGTTGCTTAGAATGTTCTTGAAGCTGTTCAGAATTTTCCTGAAATTTCTGTTCTATTTTGTTAGAATTTTCTAGAAGTTTCTGTTCCATTTTGTTGGAATTTTCTACAAGTTTCTGTTCCATTTAGTTGGAATTTTCTACAAGTTTCTGTTCAATTTTGTTGAAATTTTCTACAATTTTCTGTTCCATTTTGTTGGAATTTTCTTGAAGTTCTGTTTTAAGTTGATTGGAATTTTCTTGAAGCTGTTTGGAATTTTCTTGAGTCATTATCTGAAACTGTTGCTGCATAGCTCCGATCAACTGGCTCATATCAAAAACTTGGGTCTGTACTTTCTCCTCTGTGTCCAGATTTTTCGATGACTATGCTGCAGCTTCAATTTTAAATTCGTGCTCCGCGAGAAGAATGCCTTGGGCCTCCAATTCTTCCATTAGGCGCTTCTGCAGCTCTACTTTCGTACCAGTTGCAGTTGCAAGATTACGAATCGACAGCTCCTTTTTTAGCTGGTCGACTTTAAGTTGATCGAATTTAACCATTTTGTATCACAATCCCACTACTGACACCAATGTTACGAAAATTCAGTATTTCAACTAGTAATAACTAACTGTTGAGAGTTAGCATTATGACAGTCACTCATAGCATGGCAGTTCATTGATATTTTTCTAGTGTGTATTTGCTGTTGCTAAATATTAATTGCTAAATATTTAAATAATATTATATGCATTCTAATTGTTGTTAAAACAAAAAGTAAATGATGTTGGTTTGATGACACACCTTTTGGTCGTTGCCAAAATAAGCAGCGACAATTTACTTAGTCAGCAATTGTAACTATAAACCAAATTCGCAGCAGCGTCAAGTTGCTAGCTTGAAGAAAATAAGCACGGGGTGCAATTTGTTTGTAAACAAAGATGACTTCAATTCAATGACTTTGCGATGGTCTAAATTCAATGTCATCGCGGGTTGCTGATTTTGCAAGAGTTGCTTTCACGGTCAGCGTTAAGAAGTCGAGTTGTGGATCGAACTTGAGTTCTTTACGGAACTTGTGATTGGCCAAAATTATGTTTCTAGGCTGAAGCAGCAAAAGACACTGGAAAAGTAGCATTGAAACTTAGATTAAGTATTAGTATATAAGCTGTAGTTATTTAGTTTTTAAGACAGTTGTTATTAGATTAAGAAGTGGATCAGTAAAAGGAAATAAAAATTATAAAAAGGATAAACTTGAAATGGAGTAAGTGTTATTATTTATTAAATGTCTTATTTTTAGGTGATAAAATAGGGACTTTAACATTGGCGCAGCCGGATTTAGAACCAAAAACAACCGCTCTAGATAGAAGATAGAAAAAATTTTAAATATGTTTTTAAAATAAATAGTCAATAATTTAAATAAAATCTAATTTTGGTAATTTAAAAAATTTTGTTGGAAATGACGTATTTTTAATGGAAGCCCTACAATGAAAATAAAAGAAAACACAACATGAAACAACAAAATTAAATGGAGAAATTGGACGAAATAAAATTTATATTATATTGTAGTGAGTTTTGAGGAAAATAATGAAAACATGGTGTAAACAAATAATAAATTTTTAAATAAATAAGGAAAATCTGTCGAGAAAAATCTGAAGTTAAATAGAAATTCACTAGTGATACCAGTAATATTGAGAAAGTTAATTGCCTAGATTTTAAAATGAGTATCCAACATATTGCAAAGACCGTGAACCGTTTGGTTCCGATGTTCTCAGGCACGGATTCCAATGATCTGCCCTCTGAAGTATGTAGATTCATACAAGGATGTGATTTAGCGGTAAAGGCTACGAATGAAACCGAGTTACAAGAATTTATATCATGTGTCAAGTTAAGAATGTATAGAGACGCAATTGAACTAGTTAATGGAATTCAATTTAGCAGATTAGATGAATTATATACTCTAATAAAGCGAACATATCTTAAAACCATAACATTAGACTCAGTGATAAATGATATAAATCATGCCTATCAAACATACACGAAAGAAATTAGACCTTTTGCAAGACGCCTAAATGTCCTGAAAACAAAGGCGGTGGAATTACTAAAAGAAAAATATAACGGCACAGGGGACGAGGCAATGTTAATGGAACTGGACAAATCCATACAAAAGACTTTTAAAGTAGGTCTTAAAGACAGCACACTGAAAATACACATGCTAAATAATAAGTCAAACTCACTAGATTCACTGATAGATAAAGCAGTAGAAACGTTGGAGATAATACAAAGTGGGCGTGTAATAGAAACAACACAGAATGCCCCAGAGGTGCACTATAACTGGGCCTCACAAATAATATGCGAAAATATTGTTATAGGAAACAATAGTGGATCATTTGGGCACGAAACGAAACATGCCTTACTGTCAAGAATGTAGCAATTACGGCCACGAAATGAGCCTTAGATGTGCAAATAATGAATCGGAACCGGAGCAAAACTGTACGCGTAGACAACAAACAATAAATTACGATTACAATGATGGCTACGAGAATAATACGCAAGCCAATCATAGGAATAATAATGTTCGAAGATATAATAACAACAATAATTGGGAATATCATAATGAAAATATAACTAATAATTATAATAACAATAATAATAACTATAATAACAATAATAATAATAATTATAATAACAATAATGATAATAATAATTATAATAACAATAATAATAATAATAATAATTATCGGAATAATAATCGTAATTATAATAATAACAATGAAAATAATTACAACAATAATAATGGAAATAGAAATAGTAATTATCGGAATAATATTCATACTAATAATAATAATGGGAATAGTAGTAATAATAATCATAATAATAATAATCGGGATTTAAATAAATGTAAATGGTGTGCAAGAATTGGGCATACATTAGAAAACTGCTTTGCGAAGAGAGATTTTGAGTCTACCCGCAACCAGGGAAACTGTTAGGGGCCCAGAATAGGCCAATTATCTGGGAACCCAAGACAAATTGCGAAATCAGGCCAAAGAAGATAGAAATTGTGAATCAGACGCCGTGTGCGGCAGTGGATACGTTCGCTATCAATGGTAGGAAAATGGTAGATAATTTTATTTCACTAATTGTATTAACGTTGAACGTTTTCGGCATAGTAGCATTAACAGCAAAAAATAATTTTTATGATTGCATAATAAATAGGATATGTATAGAAGAAAATAAGAAAAAAATAAGTGATTTGATTACTTCAGGAATGGATAGCATAAATAAAAATATGAGTAAATGTATTGAAAATATTAAGGAATTAAAATTAAGTTTATATACAAAATCAAAGAAAAATCGCATTATTTATAGTAGACATGGGGAATTCAGACAGATATCAAAATTAAATGATTTTCCTTGTAAGGAAGCAAAAAATGGGAAACTAATATTACTAGTAGATTCTGGTGCAGACTCTAGCTTGGTAAAGTGGAGTGCATTAGATAATAAGCTAGAGAGAAATTTAAAAGACACAAAAGATCTGAGCGGAGCATTTGGGGGACATGTGATCACCGCAGGATCAATTGAAATTCAACATATGGAACATAGAAGGCTCAGTCTGACGTTACATACAATAATGCAGGAACAGGGAGTTCCGGCAGACGGTATACTTGGACGAGATAATCTATGGAACCACGCAATCATCAATGCAGTGGAAAAGGGATTAACCTTTATAGACAGAAACAAAAATAAAATTGTAACACTACCACTCAGATCACTAGATGAAATAAATAAAATATTATACAGTGAAGAAATAAAAATAACAGCAAGATCTAAAGGTATCGCCAGATTACCACTACGGACCAAGAGCCCCGTAGTAATAATTCAAAAACAAGAAATTTCACCAGGAGTCTATATCGGAGAAACCATATCAAATGTGAGAAAAAATAGTGTTTACGTTTCAGTGTTAAACTCAACAGAAAAAGATATAATATTGAATAAGAACATACAGCTCAAATTTCCAAATTATAATAAATTTATGGCACCAGTGAGTGGCACAATGAATAGCGTACAAAGCATAAACATACGACACAGAATATGCAAACTATTTGACTCATTAAAATTGGATCCAAATGCAAATGTTGAAGAGAAGGCATCCATAGAAAAAATGTGTGCGTCATACCATTATGTATTTCTGTTAGAGGGGGATGAGCTATCGTATACACCTATTTTAAAACTTGAAATCCCCACAATAGACGGCCAACCTCCGATCAACCGAAAACAATATAAATTACCACATATTCACAGAGAAGAAATCAACAAACAGGTGCAGAAGTTATTAGACGACGATATTATATCACCGTCGCCTTGGAATTCACCACTATTGTTGGTATTAAAAAGAGGACGGACAAAAAAAATGGAGACTGGTAATAGATTTCAGAAAATTGAACGACGCAACGATTAAACAAGTATTTCCAATACCTCGTATTGATGAAATTTTGGATCAATTAGGTCACAGTAGGTATTTTTCAACATTAGATCTTGCAAGTGGTTATCACCAAGTGCTAGTCGATGAACCCCACAGAGAAAAAAACAGCGTTCAGCACGGGCTTGGGACATTTTGAATTTAATAGGATGCCATTTGGATTGACGGGGGCACCCGCTACGTTTCAAAGAATAATGAACCACATTTTAACAGGATTGCAGGGTGTTTACGTACAAACGTAAACTCGATATGTTTGAACATCTCCGTCCGTCATATCCACACAATCGATTACTTATCGATTGCTGCGGCGAACCGATCGACCGTCGGCTCTGTCAACGTTCGCCGCACATAACTTCACTCGTTACGTTTTCTTTTAACAAAACGCACGTACACCCACCCGTCTCCGAGACAAATTTAAAGTAAAAAGTTTAAAGTGTAAACTCACCCGTCACCGCGACATTAAACAACACAAAAACCCGTCAACGCGACAAACCGGTCCCCGCGAGAAAAATTAAACACTTAAAAACAAACATTCGACAATCAACACAAACTCACAACAACAACCACAGGAGGAATCCTATAATACAAACAGAAATCCTACACTTCAACAGAAACAACACGGAATAACAACATTTACACCAACCCATATTAAAGCCAATACTGGAAAATAAGGTAAAATCATTGTATTTATTATATTGTATTTGCCGCGACCCACTCGACCCTTTAAATTGAAATTACACATTTCAATCGTGTTTCCCAATCCGCCAATTGCCATTACTTCGTTTGCCAGCCGAACATTTGGTCACTTCGAGCCTTTATTAAAAGGACTACGAAATAGTTTTGGCACGGATTGACCAGCTGAAGCAATAAAAATATTTGGCGTTAATTTTAATTTAATTAAAATCGACTCGACCCGTAATAAAAGTGAAAAAAAATAACAAAATAAAACAATTGTGGAACAAAGTGAAATTGTTTTTGCAAAAAAGTCGTATTTTTTGCAAACCGACCCGACCCGACCCGAAGAAAACGATCGTATTATACGATACGTTTAAAAATAAATATACATTCACCAAAGTGTTAAATATAATTTAACAAAAAACAATTGATTTTATTTATTTTCACATTTTTGAATTGTTACAATATATTTTATTTAACAAAATCGCCAAATATTTTAGTTTCATTTGTTTCAGCTATCTACTCGCCGCTGCACTCGTTTGATTATTTGCTTTATTTGCTCATAAAACAAATAGACATACACACTTATGCACTCACAGTAAAGATAGCTGCTGTCAAGTGTGTACAGGGTTGCCACGTTGTGCACTTAAATAGTGTTTTCGTGGGATTTTATAAATTACCCGTGGGAACCAAAAAATTATCCCAAATTTTTTGGAAATTGCCTATTGAGCAATATTTAACCCGTTTATACCCACATTTAAGCTTTTTTAACCCTTTTAGACCCAAAAAATCATTTTTATTGATATTTAACAATTTTTTATAGAAAAAATATTATAAAAAATTAGCAGACCCGTTTTTTATCAAAAATATTTTTTAAAGCTTAACCCATAGCGACCCAAAATCATTTAATTGATTTTTTAAATAAAGTTTAAGAATTTTTTTTACAAAATAAATTCTTTTATCAAATTTTTATAAAAAATATTTTTGATTTTTAACACATTGCGACCCAAAAAGCTTAACTACGCTATACAATTTTATTTGCGACCCGGTTTACCACTAAATAAAATTTTAAAGTTAACCCATTGCGACCCAAAGATAAAATTTTCAAAATTTGTTGAAATTTTATCTAAAAAAAAAAAAAAAAACTAAGTTTTGCAATACGTTTCGTTGGTAATAATAATTGCTGTTAACCCATACACACCCAAAAATAATTTTATTTATTTTTATAAAAAGTTTTTAAATTTTTTTAGAAGTTTTCTGAAAAAATATATACGACCCGTGAAAATCCAAAATAATTTTTGAAGATTAATCACATTGACCCACACATAAGATTTGCTTATAAATTTTTTGTGAATTTTTTCAAATTTATTTTTTGAAAAAGTATTGCGACTCGTTATTAATTTAAAAATCATTTTTTAAATTAAGCCATCCAGACCCAACATTTTATTATTGAATTTTTTCAGAATTTGTGAAGTTATTTAAATTGAATATTAATTAACACGTTGACGGACAGTTGCGTCTATAGCCGTCAAGTTCAAGTTCACTATGTGACATGACGGCAATAGCCGTCCAATACGAAACGATCGTTTTTAGACACTGCGGCTGTGTAAAACTCCCAAAAATACTTTGTTGCTCACAAAAAATTGCTTATTTCAGTCATTAAACCTGTCATTTACGTTTTTAAATTTTTGCTGTTATAGCCGCCATCGTCCCATTACATAGTGTCTAGAGTCCGCTGGCGCCATGACGGTTGTAGCCGCAACCTAATTAAAGGTGCTGAATTAATCAAAATTAAGTGTATTTAAGCAGAAAGAGTAAAACTATACTTCTAATATTCTAAAAATTACAAAAACATATAGTGTCAATTTTCGAATTTCACTTGTTTCTACTGTCCGTCAACGTGTTAAACACAACCCCAATAATAAAAAAGATGGCGGCTCTGACAGCATTTATTCAATTCGGAAACGACATTATTGAATTTGAGCAAACTATTTGCGAGACCCCTACCCAAGACTTAGTACCTCATGCCTTTAATTTCATCGGAAGCAGCTTACTTTTCTGTGGGATAATTTCCAAACTTCGTATAATACTATACGAAGTGAACCCGACAGTTCCGATGTGGACCGAAAGAAGCTGAAAGATAAATATACGAAAGGATACAACGCATATATACGCTGTATTTCTTCCCTTTCAGAAATAATGGAGACCCTGAAACAACCGATTGAAACTCCTAAGGCAAGAGAAGAAACGACCCCAATTCAATTTGCACCCTCTATTCATTTACCCCCGTGTGACACGGATAATTTTGATGGTGACTACGTCACCTGGCCCACTTTTAGAGATATGTTTTCTGCTCTCTACATCAACAACGCCAGATTAAGCAATGTGGAAAAACTTTTCCATCTTAATCAAAAGACCCGAGGCGAAGCAAGAGACATTGTTAAGAATGCTCCTCTTACCAATGATGGTTTTATACTGGCATGGAGTAATCTCGTTGAACAATACGAGAATAAAAGAATGCAAGTAAATGCTCAACTCAAGACCCTATTGAATTTGCCACCAGTTTCGTCTGAGTCCGGTAGCTCTATTAAAAAGCTACAACGGACAATCAACAACTGTGTGACGACCCTGCAAATGTTGGATATAGACACAGATAACTGGAGTCCAATTCTAGTTTATCTGTGTTCGACCCGTCTCCCCAAAAACACGCTAGAGATATTTGAAAGATCTCTAGCAGATAGTTCAGAAATTCCTGAATGGAGAATTTTGGACAAGTTTTTGACCCAAACATACAAGACCCTTGAATCTGTTGGCGACATTAAGTCTTCGACTACGAAGACTAGTCAACAAACGGTTTCCAGTAAGGCTGGACCCAAAACTTGGGGAGACAAACGTGTGAACGCATTTCACACAAATGTATATGAAAATCCATTTGCAACAAAAACGACAAGACCCAGATTTGTTGAGCCAAGACCCATCCATGCCAAGCCATCAAAATGGGAAGTTGATGGTGCCATTTGCAGAATTTGCAATGGTAAGCACACTCTTCGTGAGTGCCCCAGATTCATATCCATGAAAGTAGAGGATAGACACGATGCTGTGAAAAGATTTGAGTGCTGTTTTAATTGTTTAGCAGTATCTCACAGCATCAGGGACTGTAAGAGCGGATATAAATGTCGCTTTTGTAGCAAAAAGCATCATTCGCTTTTACATTTAGCATCGCTAGGCCCGAAAGCAGACCCAAAAGACCGCCCAAGCACAAGTTCAGCTGCATCTAAATCTGATCAGCCGTCAACTTCACAGCGGCAAGCTTTCACGACCCTTATACAGTCCACTGACTCAAGACCCACCCAAGACATCGAAGAGACACGTTTTGTGATGAAGAGCATTCTTCTGGGAACAGCAATGCTCAACATTGAACACGAAGGCAAAATGTTCCTGGCGCGCGCTCTAATCGACTCTGGATCAGAAGCGACTTTTATCACGGAGCAGTTGAGGAAGCGGATAGGACTTCCAACTAACGCCATAGGCGCTCAGGTAACAGGACTCAACCAAACAGTTGCAGCCACCCCGTCCAAATCGTGTCCATTGACATTGCGTTCAACAATTTACCCGAATTTCAGAGTCAAAACGCAAGCACTTGTACTTAAGACCCTCACAAGTGACTTGCCATCATATCAAATCGACCCGACACTCTATGGAAATTTAAATGGTATACAGTTGGCTGATAGCCAGTTTTATAAAACCCGACCCGTGGATATGATCATAGGATGTGATCTACACCCACAAATTATACGTAACGGTGTTCAGCACAACATTGTAGAATCTTTGTTGGCGCAAGAAACTGAGTTCGGCTGGATACTTTCTGGGCCAATTCCTGAGTCAAGACCCAACAATATTGTTACATATTTTAATAAAGTGACCCTCGATACTTTATTGACTCGTTTCTGGGAAATTGAAGAAGTACCAAAATCCACGACCCTCTCAAATGCAGATATGAATTGTGAAAACAATTTCATACAGACATTACGCCGAGAACCCTCAGGCCGTTATGTAGTGACCCTGCCATTTAAAGACCCAAATTGCATTGATCTTGGACTATCAAGACATATTGCAATGGCGCAATATTTGAGAAATGAAAAGTCCTTACTCAAAAGACCCGCTGTTAAAGCAGAATATGACCAAGCGATTTGCGAATATTTGCAACTTGGTCATATGAGAAAAGTGACTCATTCGCCAGCTAAATCTTGCACACCCACCCACTACTATTTACCACATCATGCAGTCATAAAACCCGATCGTGTCACAACAAAGCTGCGTGTTGTATTTAATGCATCCAGCAATACTGCCAACGGCAAGAGCCTAAATGATGTGTTGCATACTGGACCCGTTCTACAACAAGATTTAGTTTTGCAAATTATTAAATGGCGTCTTTTCAAATTTGTCTTTAATGCTGACATTGAAAAAATGTATCGTCAAATTTGCGTCGACCCTGCACACTCACCCTATCAAAGAATTTTGTTTAGGAAATCCTTAGAAGAACCCATTCAGGATTATGAGTTGCAAACAGTTACATTTGGTGTTAACTGTGCCCCTTACCTTGCCATTCGGACCCTACATCAATTAGCGCAAGACGTACATGAGACCAACCCACAGGCTTCGTATATTCTACGAAACTGCATGTACGTAGATGATGTTCTGGCAGGCACTCATGAGATTGAAAGTGCTATTAATGCTCGAGATGAGCTAATCGCTGCTTTAAAATCAGCAGGATTTTCGTTGCGCAAGTGGATTGCGAACGCACCCGAAATATTGGAAAATCTGCCACAAGAACACTTGCTGCTAACAGATTTACTCAATTTATCTGAGCAATGTCAAGGTAATGCAAAGACCCTAGGCATTCGATGGAATGCTAAAAAAGATATTTTCTTTTTTCAAGTCCCACTCATCGAACTAAAAGATGCATACACAAAACGCGAAGTTTTGTCTTCTATTGCGAAGCTGTTTGACCCTGCTGGTTGGTTAGCGCCAATTATAGTGGCCGCCAAAATAATTATGCAACAGGTATGGCTCGACAAAACTGAGTGGGACGATATTCTTAACCCGTTGATCCAAAGTAGATGGCAATGGTTTATCGATGGTTATCCATCGATAAACAGAATTGAGATTCCCAGATGGACTCATTTCGCACCCGACGTTTCCGTTGAATTTCACGGATTTTGCGACGCCTCAGAAAAGGCATATGCTGCAGCTCTCTATGCTCGCATACAAGATGCCAACGGCGCTGTCGTCACGACCCTTCTGGCAGCGAAGACGCGTGTAGCACCCGTCAAAACCGTTTCACTGCCACGACTCGAACTATGCGGTGCTGTTTTGCTCGCAAATATAGTTGATGCCATTCTACCTAAAATAGGCATGACCCAGTACAATACGTACTTTTGGACAGACTCGACTATTGTCTTAGCCTGGCTCAATAAACCGCCCTGCACTTGGACCACTTTTGTAGCCAACCGTATTTCGACCATTACAGAAAGCGTTGGTGTTGAAAATTGGCAACATGTCGATTCACACGAAAACCCGGCGGACGTAGCAAGCCGCGGTTGTTCTGCGTTAGAACTGGCAGAACATGAACTCTGGTGGAATGGACCAAGTTGGCTAAGGTGCGTAAGAGATGAATGGCCAATGTCCACTGACCCGATCGACACGACCCTTGATCTTAAACCAATTAAGACATTTGCGATCACGACCCAAGAGGATGTGTTGGAACGATTTTCCACACTTCCGAAAGCATTAAGAGTCTTAGCGTACGTTCTAAGATTCGTGAGAAATTCTTTACCATCGCGTCGTACTCAAATGACCCACTCAACTATTGAAATAGTACCCGAGGAAATTAAGATAGTCAAAGAAAGACTCATAGTAGTGAGTCAGAAAATGTGTTTTTCTGATGAATATATCGCTTTGACGAATAAAACCCACATTTCGTGCAAAAGTTCACTACTAACCCTAAACCCATTTATAGACAGTAAAGGTCTATTAAGAGCACATGGTAGATTAGCAAAGTCACCGACCCTTACATATAATGAACGCCACCCAATAATTTTAGCGTATCATTGCAGACTTGCTAAACTCTTGACCCATATGACCCACATTGTGACCCTACACGGTGGTAACCAATTAGTTTTGAGGCTACTACGAGCTGAATTTTGGATTATTAAGCTCAAGACCCTGATCAAAACTACGATCAATAATTGCAAAATTTGTGTGTTGCACAAAAAAAAACAACAAACACAAATAATGGCTGCATTGCCTCCAGAGCGCACCACACTCACGCGCCCATTCACAAACACAGGTGTAGATTTCGCAGGACCCGTTGAAATCAAAAATTACACCGGGCGAGCCTGTTTGATTACAAAAGGCTATGTGTGCGTGTTTGTTTGCTTTGCAACAAAAGCGGTTCATCTTGAACCAGCCAGTGATCTTACGACCCAAGCCTTTTTAGCGGCTTTTTCCCGATTTTTGTCGTCACGACCCTTCTGGCAGCGAAGACGCGTGTAGCACCCGTCAAAACCGTTTCACTGCCACGACTCGAACTATGCGGTGCTGTTTTGCTCGCAAATATAGTTGATGCCATTCTACCTAAAATAGGCATGACCCAGTACAATACGTACTTTTGGACAGACTCGACTATTGTCTTAGCCTGGCTCAATAAACCGCCCTGCACTTGGACCACTTTTGTAGCCAACCGTATTTCGACCATTACAGAAAGCGTTGGTGTTGAAAATTGGCAACATGTCGATTCACACGAAAACCCGGCGGACGTAGCAAGCCGCGGTTGTTCTGCGTTAGAACTGGCAGAACATGAACTCTGGTGGAATGGACCAAGTTGGCTAAGGTGCATAAGAGATGAATGGCCAATGTCCACTGACCCGATCGACACGACCCTTGATCTTAAACCAATTAAGACATTTGCGATCACGACCCAAGAGGATGTGTTGGAACGATTTTCCACACTTCCGAAAGCATTAAGAGTCTTAGCGTACGTTCTAAGATTCGTGAGAAATTCTTTACCATCGCGTCGTACTCAAATGACCCACTCAACTATTGAAATAGTACCCGAGGAAATTAAGATAGTCAAAGAAAGACTCATAGTAGTGAGTCAGAAAATGTGTTTTTCTGATGAATATATCGCTTTGACGAATAAAACCCACATTTCGTGCAAAAGTTCACTACTAACCCTAAACCCATTTATAGACAGTAAAGGTCTATTAAGAGCACATGGTAGATTAGCAAAGTCACCGACCCTTACATATAATGAACGCCACCCAATAATTTTAGCGTATCATTGCAGACTTGCTAAACTCTTGACCCATATGACCCACATTGTGACCCTACACGGTGGTAACCAATTAGTTTTGAGGCTACTACGTGCTGAATTTTGGATTATTAAGCTCAAGACCCTGATCAAAACTACGATCAATAATTGCAAAATTTGTGTGTTGCACAAAAAAAAACAACAAACACAAATAATGGCTGCATTGCCTCCAGAGCGCACCACACTCACGCGCCCATTCACAAACACAGGTGTAGATTTCGCAGGACCCGTTGAAATCAAAAATTACACCGGGCGAGCCTGTTTGATTACAAAAGGCTATGTGTGCGTGTTTGTTTGCTTTGCAACAAAAGCGGTTCATCTTGAACCAGCCAGTGATCTTACGACCCAAGCCTTTTTAGCGGCTTTTTCCCGATTTTTTTCGAGGCGCGGATGTCCTGCCGCCATTTACTCCGACAACGGAACTAATTTTGTCGGAGCAGCACAAATGCTGAAGAAAGATCGGCAAGATTTTATAAAGACACTGCAGACCCAAGTAGTAGCGACCCACAGTCATCAAGAACTAACCTGGCATTTTAATCCACCCGGAGCTCCACACATGGGTGGACTCTGGGAAGCCGGCGTCAAAAGTTTCAAGACACATTTAAAAAAGATATGTGCAAGTCAAAGATTTACGTTCGAAGAGATTTCGACTTTGCTTGCACGAATTGAAGGTTGCCTTAATTCACGACCCTTAAGCCCTTCAAGCGAAAATCCTTTCAATTTTTCGCCATTGACCCCAGGACACTTTCTAATTGGTACTCCGTTATTGACCCCAGCTGAACCCGATTTAAGCAACTCGACCCTAAATGTTGTAAATCGTTATCAGAAGCTGAAGATATTACATCACCATTTCTGTAACAGATGGAAAGATGAATATCTTAAAGAATTACATAAACGCTATAAATGGAAAAACCCGCAGAAATGCGTTGAAGTAAATGATCTCGTTGTTATTCGACACGAGAATTTACCCCCAAACGAGTGGACCCTAGGGCGAGTAGTAGAAACGTATCTAGGTTCAGACTCAAGAACCAGAGTCGTCGATATTCGAACGGCCAAAGGGACTACTACTAGACCCATTACAAAAGTAGTAGTCCTACCCACCCAATAAATACCCATTTAGGTCGCCATGGCAATATACAATTTGACCCACCCTTATTTTTCAGTAGCCATGGCCCCAAACAACAAGCGCGTCAGCAGCGGTCCCAACCACAGCGGTGCCAACAAAAAGCGCGCCAACAGCAAGCGCCCCAACAACAAGCGGTGCAACAACACCAACGACAACAATGCCAGCACGAGCAGTGGCATTCGCACCGAGGGCAACCGCAACAACAACACCAGCTGGCGCAACAAAAAGTCTTCCCGACTTAACTCCGCCCACTCTAGCCGTCGTTCCGATTCAACTGGACGACACACTCGACCCTCGACCCAACATGTGGCGTGTGGAATTTGCCGCCAAGATCATCGCCTGTCCACCTGCTTCAGGTTCAGGGAGAAGAACCTGGTGGAGAAGTATGAGGTGGTGATGCAGTATCATTACTGCATTAACTGTTTGGCCCGGTCGCATCTTATTGATAGCTGCACCAGCAAGGAAAGGTGTGCGATATGCCAAGAAAGGCACCACACAAGCTTGCATGGACATTCGCGACTCAATCAAGGCGACCGGAACCCAAGCAGTACAGGACTTAAACGACCCGTTGCGAACGTAAGCAATGCGAGCAACAAGCGACCCGCTGAGAATCCAGGCAATTCCACAAACCACACACCTTTTGCTAACCCAAGCATGTTTTTAAGGCAGACCCTTATACCCACTGCCACTATCAAAGTGTACCATGGCCAAAATGGCCATCTAGTACGAGCGTTGGTGAACCCGACAAGAAATGTCACCATCATTGCTCAGCAGCTCGTCAATCAGCTGAAGCTGAGTACGAGTCGCCTCGATAATTTAAAAATTTGTAAGGTGGTAGTGGGTTCTCGGTTTGACGACCCATTTAGATGCGACATTAACGCACTAGTGTCAACCGAGTTGCCTAGGAAGCCGTACGAGCGTGACGTTGATGAAACCATCTTGAGCCGATTCACTCACATGATGCTCGCCGACCCAAAAGTTACGGCTTCCGACCCAGTGATGCTAGAGTTGGGTGCGGATGTTTATCCGCAAATATTGAATTCGGGAGTTTTTAACTGCGAAAGTGGATACGCAGTGGCTCAGAGTACTGCGTTCGGCTGGACACTCTCTGGTCCATGTAGTCTCTGAGCCCCCAACCCAAGGAGCTGTCCTTAAAAAACTACCCTAGACCCTAAGACCCTAATAATATAAAAAAAATGAATTTAAAAAATGAAGTATTGCAGACACTGCAAGGCGGGCGGAATGTTTACGTACAAACGTAAACTCGATATGTTTGAACATCTCCGTCCGTCATATCCACACAATCGATTACTTATCGATTGCTGCGGCGAACCGATCGACCGTCGGCTCTGTCAACGTTCGCCGCACATAACTTCACTCGTTACGTTTTCTTTTAACAAAACGCACGTACACCCACCCGTCTCCGAGACAAATTTAAAGTAAAAAGTTTAAAGTGTAAACTCACCCGTCACCGCGACATTAAACAACACAAAAACCCGTCAACGCGACAAACCGGTCCCCGCGAGAAAAATTAAACACTTAAAAACAAACATTCAACAATCAACACAAACTCACAACAACAACCACAGGAGGAATCCTATAATACAAACAGAAATCCTACACTTCAACAGAAACAACACGGAATAACAACATTTACACCAACCCATATTAAAGCCAATACTGGAAAATAAGGTAAAATCATTGTATTTATTATATTGTATTTGCCGCGACCCACTCGACCCTTTAAATTGAAATTACACATTTCAATCGTGTTTCCCAATCCGCCAATTGCCATTACTTCGTTCGCCAGCCGAACACAGGGACTTGATTGTTTCGTATATCTGGACGATATAGTTGTGTATGGAAAAAACATAATGGAGCACGAAATTAGACTATGTAAGGTGTTAGAAAAATTGAGGGAAAATAATTTGAAATTAAATACGGAAAAATGTAATTTTTTAAGGCTTGAAGTAGTATTTTTATGGCACAAATGCACGGAGTCAGGCGCAATGCCAGATCCCGATAAAATAGAATGTGTAAAAAATATTCCGGTACCCAGGACCAAGAAACAGGCACAAGCATTCTTAGGTTTAGTAAATTAGTACAGAAAATTCGTTAAGAATATGGCAAGGTTAACACTACCGATTAATAAACTGTTGCGGAAGGATGCCAGTTTTGTATGGACAGACAAGTGCCAGGACTCATTTATAAAACTTAAGGAAGCAATTATTTCACCTAATGTTCTAGTATACCCAGATTTGTCAAAACCATTTGTATTGACAACAGATGCAAGTGGAGAAGCTATAGGAGCAGTGCTGTCACAGGGCGAGCCAGGTTCTGATCGACCAATCACATTTGCAAGTAGAGCTCTGAATGATGCAGAAACAAGGTACTCAACAATTGAACGAGAATTTTTGGCAATAGTATGGGCCACAAAAAATTATAGAGCGTATTTGTTGGGGAAACCACTGCGTAGCATAGCGAATTTAAAGGATCAAACGTCAAGGCTAGCCAGGTTCAGGCACAAATTATCAGAATACGAGTTCGAAATAATTTATAAACCTGGCAAAAAGAATTTAAATGCTGACGCATTAAGTAGGATTCCACAATTAGAAACAGAAATTGAGGCAGTTCAAACCCGTTTTAAAAATAAACCAAAGGCAATAGATCCACAACCGGACGTCAGTAAGCCAGTCTTGGACGACACAGTAACGGATATGGATGGTGAAACAATCTCGAGTCAAGTATTAACCGATCCTGAAGAAATTAAAACAGTAATTAGAGACTTTCACGACTCGCCGTTAGGGGGTCATCAGGGCACACTAAAAACATATTTTCGAATAAGAAAGCAATATATGTGGAAGGGTATGCAAAAACAAATTAAAGAGTACGTAAAAAATTGCCCTAAATGTCAAGTTAACAAAAGTTCTAAGCTAACAAAAATGCCAATGGTCTTGACAGATACACCAACGCGCCCATTTGATAAAGTTTATATGGACTTAGTAGGAATTTTACCCGAGACAGTATCTGGAAATAAATACATTTTAACATTTCAAGACGATTTTTCAAAATATATGTGCTGTGTAGCAATATCAGACGCAGAAGCAAGCACAGTGGCTAAAGCATTTTATGATGAAATAATAACACGCCACAATATTCCGAAAATTCTAGTAACTGACAATGGCTCTAATTTCGTGTCAAAGTTATTTTCTGATACATGCTAATTATTGGGTATTAAAAAAATGCACATTACACCGTATCACCCACAGGCCAATGGATCATTAGAACGTAGTCACAGACCATTAGCAGAATATTTGAGATGTTTTGCTAAGGAGGATGGTTCCAATTGGGATCAATGGTTAAATTCGGCAATGCATGTCCATAATAATACGATGCATGTGTCAACTGGGCAAACACCTTTCCGAACACTATATGGTTATGATTCTGATATGCCAACTAATTTGAAACGTAAAGTTTCACCACTATATAATGCCGATGATTATAACAAAATATTAAAATATCAAATACAGCGGGCGCATGAAATAGTGGGACAAAATCAAGAAAAGGTAAAAGAAAAATCTAAAACAAGCTACGATAAATCATTAAATCCCATTGAGTTTCAAATTGGGGAAATGGTTGTAATGAAGAATCAAAATAGGAACACAACACAACAATTTGTTGAAAAAATACCATAATTAGAAATTGATGTATTAATTGTTAAAAAGCGGAAATATATTTATAAATAAATTTCGAAAAGTTTAGTATTGTGTGATAATGAATAGGAAATAGGAAAACAGAAGAAAACAGTACCCACAGATCGCTATGTATTACTTAGGGTTAATTTACTAGCATGTGGCGGACCAAATTTAAAGGTTATGAAAACAAGAAATATTAGGAAAAATATAAATAAGAAAGAATTATAAATGATAACACGAGTTCTTTATACGAAATAAATGCGATAAAATATATTTTTACGAAATTGAGATATTGAACAAATAGCTAAGTACTTCTGAGCGTAGATAACTAGCATAGAAATTTTGAATTGTAAAGTGAATTATGAAATTATGGTTGAATTATTAATTTTAAATTAAAATATAATGAAAAGTAGATTATGATGAATTGAATTTTTAATAAATAAAGAATTATTAATTTATGTTAATTGCTGACGAGCAAATAAATGACAAGTAGGTTTTTTTTAGAGCTAGAAAATGCTCCAAATGATATATAGGAAAAATATGATTGAATTAAAAGACTAGAAATAATATTATAAAAATATATAAATACGTTTACAACGAATGAAAAATAGGTTTTTAGAGCTAGAATATGCTCCAAAAGAGATTATTATGATTGACTTAATTTATTAGAGAAATATTATAAAAATTATGAGAAAATGCATACAACAGTTGCAAAATGCATACAAGACTTTTTAGAGTTAGCAAATGATCCAATTGGTATGTTGATATTTATTTTATTAAGGCAGCTAAGTATTACTTCGGGTAATTTACTAGCCTGTGCAATAAATTATGAGTTTATGTTGAATGGAAGCAAAAAAAAATTGAAAAATGTAGAAATTGAAGTTGAGGAAATGAATATATATAAAACAAAAATATAGTTAAAGGATATAAATTATTAAATAATATAATTGTATTAAGGATAGAAACAAATGAGAACGGCAATTACATTTTATGTAAGGATTCGATGTACTCTTCGAAAAGAGTCGACATCCGTAAGACGTTATGCTAATCTTAAGCTATTAATTAAATAGTTTGAAAATAACAGCAGCAAATTGTTTTTAAGCATTTCACTATATACGACGAATACTAGTCTGCAACTTGATCAACTGCATACGTGTATTACGAATCGTATTAGGTGAACTCGAGCGAAAACTTAAGATGATCATTTAAGTTTCGTTAGAGATTGCGATAGAATGAAAAATAAATAAAAATAAAAATTGCATATATGTCGAATGAGCATTTTTTAAAATAAACAGCTTAAAAATAAGCTAAATTTCACAAGGTTTAAAACAAAAAAAAAAGTGGAAGATGTTTTACTAGTAGAATATGTTATTCAGATAAAATATATTCTGTTAGAATTATGAATAAATTAATATTTTTTTTCTCTTCTGGAAAAATGTTTATGAAACAACAAAACCAATATACGTATTTATTATGCTGAATAGATATTAAAATATAACCAGTTGGTAAGGTTAGATCACATGGGAAATTTTAAAGTAGGTGTAATTATGATAGTTAGTATTATCAAAATTATAGTCGGTCTAAGCCGACTATAAATACCCTACACATATGTGTGGTTACCATTCAAAGTGATATATAGGTCACCAGGGTATATGAATCCTGAAAATAACTACAAACATTCAATCGCTGAAGAATTTCCATTCATTTGATACCCATATTTACAAATGGGTAGGTGTACCGAATTTCGATTTTTTTTTTGTGAACCACAAGTCTTTTCGCCGGAAAACATTATTATAATGTATTTGAGCATGATATCAATATATATTTGACCAAAAAAGTTTACCTAAGCACGTATACATAAAAATTGATCTTTATATGTACATTTTATATGAGGTATTTGAATATAAGTGGTCGGATCATAGGTCACAATGGACCGATCCAATTTTTTCGCACATACAGCGTAGGTATATTAGTAATCTAAGTTATAAGGTTCATTTATCTAGCTCTTCAATTTTAAAAGTAGTAGGGATTTCAACAGACAGACAGACAGACAGACAGACAGACGGACAGACAGACGGACAGACAGACGGACAGACAGACGGACATCGCTAAATCGACTCAGGAGGTCATGCTGATCAAAAATATATATACTTTTCCATACTTCCTTCTGGGTGTTACAAACGGCGTACCAAACTGAATATACCCTTTCACTCTTAGTGTAGGGTATAAAAATATAAACTTATATAAATATGTTATATGACACATGTATTTTGTACATACCACAACTTATATTGTAAAATATTAACACACTATAAGATAATATCAAACTTCGTAATATAAGAGAATGTCAATTTATAAAAAAATGTGTTTTTTTTTATTTTATAAAATTTTAAAGTACAATATTATATAAGGTAATATATGAATGATAATTTTGATAGAGATATAACGATGTTATTATATGAATATAATTATGTTTTATAGACACTTAAATATGTGAGGGATTGTAATGATGAATACACGAAAATGATTAGATTTAAGTAAAAATAATTATAGCAATGAAATCTCATTGAATACTAAAAATATTGTGACAGTAATTAGATATAGTTTTATTAGAAAAATAAGTTGGCAATAATATGGCTAATCCTGCTCATTGTAAGGGTCCAGGTAGATTCAATTCACAGACCGACAGCGTTGGAGCAGCATTCACTCGTATTCGATTGGAAAACAGATATAGGGATCTACAGGGCGGAGTGAACAGTAATCACGAAATTTGTCGTAACTGACTCAAGCGAACAATTGTAGTTAACAGATGACTTCGTGTCAAGGGTACAGGGTTCACGCACAAGAAACGAACGGTTGCGGAAAACCTACGATACGCGTAAAACATACGGAAAACATATGCGTTAAACTACGTAAAACATATGATAGAGCAACAAGTAACGGTGATGGCCAGTAATTACGACAGGTTGTCCAGAACGATGCAAGCAACCATTAAAGAGATAGAGGGGTTGCGTGTTGGAATGAACGCTTCACTAGAGGAACTCACCAGAATTAAACACAATCACATAAGGAGATGGCATCAATTGAATTCGCTATCATAGTGTTGAAATAAAGAAGATTGTGAACACAAACCTGAAAAAGCTCCAGAAACAGAACCAGAAAGTTAGCTAGAATGAATCTGAGCATAGCATGTTGCACCCGGACGTTTTGGGCCAAGCGTTGCTGAGCGAATTAATAGTGGAACTGAAGATAATGTACGAATCAGAGTGGTTCTTAAAGAACATATTTACACATCGAAGCTAAAGCGACATCGCAATGTAGTGTCGGAAGGAAGTTAGACGGAGTCAGGAGCAGTCGGGACCCCGAGAAGTATCCTACTCAGGGGCTCCTAGATCTGTGAGATCGATGACGTCATCACTAACAAATAAGATGGTGCGATCCGCAGTCCGAAGGAGAGAAGACAAGCACAAGAACTCATATCTGGAACTTGAAGAACCAGTATCGCTACCACATATGAAGATCGATTAACCATGCCAATAGTGACGAGAGTTATGTTTACAGCAGAGCCCGCCATTTAACCAACGGAGACCGACCACGATATCTTGACAACAACAGCTGTAGTATATAGACAAGGTAGTATGTTTGTATTGTACAGTAGTGTAAGGTATTGGTATCAGATGTTAGTATAAATTGTTGTAAGTCGAAAAAAAAAATTTTTTTTAAGGGGGGAGGAATGTTGAGAGTTAGCATTATGACAGTCACTCATAGCATGGCAGTTCATTGATATTTTTCTAGTGGGTATTTGCTGTTGCTAAATATTAATTGCTAAATATTTAAATAATATTATATGCATTTTAATTGTTGTTAAAACAAAAAGTAAATGATGTTGGTTTGATGACACACCTTTTGGTCGTTGCCAAAATAAGCGGCGACAATTTACTTCAGCAATTGTAACTATAAACCAAATTCGCAGCAGCGTCAAGTTGCTAGCTTGAAGAAAATAAGCACGTGGTGCAATTTGTTTGTAAACAAAGATGACTTCAATTCAATGACTTTGCGATGGTCTAAATTCAATGTCATCGCGGGTTGCTGATATTGGAAGAGTTGCTTTCACGGTCAGCGTTAAGAAGTTGAGTTGTGGATCGAACTTGAGTTCTTTACGGAACTTGTGATTGGTTAAAATTATGCTTCTGGGCATAAGCAGCAAAATACAATGTGATTGGCCAAAATTATGTTTCTAGGCTGAAGCAGCAAAATACACTGGAAAAGTAGCATTGAAACTTAGATTAAGTATTAGTATATAAGCTGTAGTTATTTAGTTTTTAAGACAGTTGTTATTAGATTAAGAAGTGAGTCCAAGAAGTGGAACAGTAAAAGGAAAAAAAATTATAAAAAGGATAAACTTGAAATGGAGTAAGTGTTATTATTTATTAAATGTCTTATTTTTAGGTGATAAAATAGGGACTTTAACATAACTTTATTTATTTAAATAACAACTTTAAGAATAATCACTTATATCAACTGCTGAATTTATACAATTTAGCTTAGCAATGTTCACTCATGAGACGCACTACTTCACTATCAAAGCACAACTGAAGTGAAGTACCTCAGATGCGGCTCCCTTATATACTGCATGCATCAGTTCGACACGTTTCGGCAAGCTTCGACTTGTTTCGAGAACCTTCTACTCGTTTCGTGAATGACGTATGCTATTGGCATCTCATTCGCACTCATGTGTTTTAATGCGCTGATCTTCCATCTCTTTCTCGCACACTGCCTCAGTGCGCCGAATGATCTTCCGTCTCTTTCTAACACATTGCTTAGTGCGCTGAATTGTCTTGCGTCTCATTTATTATTGTTGAATGCTTGCACAGTGGGGCAAATTACATCTTTTCGTAACAATATCATACAAATCACCATATAATTACCTTTCATTTGAGTACCTGTATGACCAAGTAGGTAGGTGCACCGGTTATCGATTTTTCTTGGGTACCACAGATCCGATCGCATCCTATTTTTTTCTTTTTTAACCAAATAAAACTGTTTGTTTAAAGAAAAAAAAAAGTTGGTTTAAGAAATAAAGTTGTAGTTCAGTATTCACTGTATTTGATGGAAAATATAATAAAAAGGGCTCAAACTAAATTTTTGGAGAGCTCCCCAAGTCATACTTCTGGTAGTATTTACATGTAGTACAACTTGGTTGGGTTGTATGGAAATCGTACCGTGTGGATGCTACGAACGGCTCGTTTGACGACAGGTTGGATGAAGTCAAACATTTTAGACTTTTTCGCTGGTCTGTCAAGCAGGTTGTGTCGTGTTGTCGCAAACCCATCCAATTTAGTGTGTTTTTCATTCGAACTCAGTTACAATTTGCCTTTTGGCGAGATTTCTTATTGTATTGAACCAATGCATGAGCCATACGCGATCGACCTGCACTGCTTGAATGCTGCGAAATAATGAAGTCTGTCAAGCAGGTTGTACCGTGTAGACGCAAAACAAAAAGTTTCGTTATTTTCCCATCCTACTTTGTTGTACTACATATAGTGCCGTCTGGATGTTGCTAATGATACGCAACTCGTGCATCACAATTTTTTTTACAACAAAACAAAGCACCAAGATACAGGAGTTGTACTATTCTCGATCAGTGTGACCAGATTGGGCGATTTATCGCTAATTAATCGATTAATCGCAAATTAATCGATTAATCGCCAATTAATCGATTAATCGCCAATTAATCGATTAATCGCCAATTAGTTATGATGCTCGCGCTTTTTTGGGCTACACTTTTTAAAACGTTGACGTTTTTTTTCAGAATTATTTGAAATGATTAAGACATTTTAGAAGACCGTTTTGTGAATTTCCTTAAACATAGTCAGATAGGCAACAGAATATGAGTCACGAAACAAAAATCTAAAATAGATTGATATTGGAAACTCTAACGACAATAATACTACACTAACCTTTAAAAAATATCCGTGATCTTAGTATGATATTCCGATAGACTACAAAATTGTAATGAGTTAATACGTATTTCGGAGTTTGACTTCTTACCAATTTGAACAATATGTCTGATTTCTTTTTTATTCCATGTATGTGGAATACTTCAGCTAATATTTTGAAATAAATTCAATTAAATTTTTTGGGAATATTAAATATGAGAATATTAGATTTTTGAATTTTTTTGTATTTTTGTTTAGCATTTAGATTCTATTAATAAACAAGAAATTAATCGTGTATTTCAAAACTATGTATTTGGAAAAAAATGCAAAAAATATAGTTTTCATAATTCAATATATGTAAGTATATATTATATATCAAAGGGGTTTTTTAATTTTATGTATTCATTTATTTATTTGTCGAATTGATTATTCTGCGATTTTGGGCAATAAACATTTGAGGTTTTGGCGCTTTTTTTGAAAACAACAAAAACAGCAATTCTCCCAAACGAGAAAATTTTCTCTTTCACAGTGCTAGGGTATGAAATTCGCTTCACAACTGCGTGCAACAGCGGAGACAACCTTCACAATTCTGCACAGACACATTTCATAACCAGTCCAGGGTAAATTTTATTGTTGTATGAGATGCTTGTTTGGCGAAGCAGCACGGCAATGATATGAATAGACTAAGCAATTTATACAAATTATTAGTTTTTATATAAAATTATCTATTAGATACAAACGTTCGGCAATAAACAGCAAATGATTCTGCGGCATTTGTAATTATATCACATGAGCACGAATTACAGCAAAAATTCATTAATTAGTGCAAAACAGATAATTTTTCAAACAAAGAATTACATTCCGACACAACAATGCATTCGTAGAAAAAGTGTCAAAAATCTGTCAAAAAATCCGTTCCGGCTGAACCTGTGATGCCATAAATCCGAACTTCGAATTCGATTCGGATCCTATGATAGGATCCGAATCCGAATGAAAATTTCCTACACGACGGGGCTCATGATTGACCTGATAGTGTATAGTCTTAATAACAAGAAAAATTAATAAAATGTAAACAAAGTGTAAACAAAAATATTGTAGTTTGATTACATTCACAATAACTGTGAAAATTTTCATTTCTAGGAAAACAAAAATCTGGTTGCACATATTTGCATATTTGACTTCGCCTGTCGTTTGTAGGCAAATTTGTGATATTTGGCTAACAATACATGTAGTTTGCGAACTTTTTAATGCTAAAACGTAGGAGTTCATTTATAAATCATTAAACCCGCTAAGTTAAAAAAAGCGAGTTTAATGACAGAAATGTTGTCATTATTTCAAATCCCCAATAATTTACGAAATATCGGATTTATAAACATTTGTTTAATAATTTATTAAAATACAATATTAAAAATGTAGAATAAAATCAAAATTTTTGAATCTTTACAAAAAATAGCAAATTCTGATATATAAATATTACCAGTTACATGGTAGGTAGGCGTGGCAGTCGACCGATAATTCCCAAAATTTACCCAAATACATATGAGTGGATTTCTTCAATAAATTTTAAAGGTCTGTCTTTAAATGATCTGACGACATATTCTCAAAACTGATTTCGACAAAAGTGTTGCTGAACTATGCTGGCATCAAGCTGATTCAAGCATTTAAATTAAATATTTTATAGACAATATTACAATTGATTACATTTTAATCTAATAAGTTATCGCTTATTTTGTAGTCAATACTATAATTGATAACATTTTAATCAAAGATTTCATTGATGACGATGGTATCAATTATTACTTGTATCCTTTGGTAACCAATGAATTCATCGGATACATGGAATGGTAAATATGCAACACCAACTTTTTCGATTACTCGGCAATCAATATGGTCGCAAACATTACTTTCCTCGGACATCGCCGTGAAAAAAATAATCTATTCTGTAATGCATAGCCCATACAAGGTTTCGACTACTATATAGATTACTATTGATTACCTTTTCCTGCTGGGTAGCGCTACCTCTCGGCAGTAAATGGCAAACCTACGAGAGTAAAACATTGCCTATGAAAAGCTCTCACCCGCCGTTCGGATTCGGCATTAAACTATAGGTTCCCCCACATTGAGTACAAATATAACACCCCAGCATTGAAATGTAATCAATCTATTTAGTTGCCGAAAATTTGTATGCATTACAGAATAGATTATTTTTTCCACGTCGATGTCCTAGGAATGTAATGTTTGCGACGATATAGATTACCGAGTAATCTAAAAAGTTGGTGTTGCAAATTTACCATTTCCAAGTATCCGATGAATTCTTTGGTTACCAAAGGATGCAAATAATAATTGATACCATCGTAATGCATGAAATCTATGATTAAAGTGTTATCAATTATAGTATTGACTACAAAATAATCGATTACTTATTCGATTAAAATGTTATCAATTTAGTATTGACTACAAAATAATCGGATACATCTTGGATTACAATGTATCAATTGTAATATTGCCTATGAAATGTTTAAAAATGTAAACAGCTTGCTTCAGTTTGACGGCAGCATTTTGTCGGAATCAGTTTTAAGAATTTAAGAGACCTTTTAAAATTTATTAAATAATATCCATCTGAAAATAATTGTATTTGGTTAAATAATTTATAAACTAAAATATGTAGTTGCCGAACCATAATATAATAGTAATAGTTTGGCGCTACAGTCCTGTACAGAACTTCTGCCGAGCTCTCTCACCATTTTGAGCTGTTCGTGTTATATTTGTACTCAAAGTGGTGGGACCTACAGTTTATTGCCAAATCCGAACGGCGGGTGAGAGCTTTTCATAGGCAATGGTTTTACTCTCGTAGGTTTGCCATTTACTGACGAGAGGTAGTGCGGTATAGAAAAATGTTTCTATGAAAAGATGTTGTTAGCCCCAGGCCAGACTTGAACCGGGGACCTTTCGACTCGCAGTCCAACGACTCGCAGTCCAACGATACTGAGCTACCGCGGCTGCCGAACCATACCGTATATTTATTTCGTTACGTCTTTTAAGACAACCACTCGCGACAAACGAAACAAAGCAAATGAAGTCAAATTAAATAAGAATAAATGCGAAGAATAGACAACGGTTCTTTGTAAATGGATACATCTACATAACTTTATACATTGCTAAAAAAAATATTAGGTAATGTATTTTAGCACTATTAATCTTGCTATTGTTATATGTTAAATGTCCTTCTACTAGGACTTTAACTTCCTTGGTTCTTTTTATACTTACTGAGTCCTTTTTACTTTCTTTATATTATTTAAAACAACCGGGTCTTTTTTACTTTAAGACACTTTATTTCGCTTTAAAAGTTGGTTACACTTATACTTAACATTTATTTGTAGACACTTCAGCTTATCGGAAACAATTGATTCTTAGTCTATACTTAACTTCTACATAACACCTCGTATTCTTATAATTTCACAATAAATTGAGTAATTTCATCATGCTAAAATAACTTAGTCAGCGTATTTATAATTTCACAATAAATTGAGTACTTTCCTCATTCTAAAATAACTAAGTAAGCATTTATTTGTGTGATCTGAGTGACCTATTTAACGTGGGCGTGTATACCTGTGCTATGTTAAGCGGTGTGCGCCAAGACAATTAAATGCTGTTTGTGTTTAACATGCATAATGCTTAACCCTAAAAGTATGCCATAAAGAAATAAAATATACTGGTTATGTTATGTTGTGGATCATAAGCACGCTGTAAGTTCCACGATTATGATACACAACAGTGGATCATATGTAAGCTGTGAACTCTACGATTATGATACACAACACTATCTTACTCGGTTCCAATACTAGTTAATCTATTTATTTGTCATTATACGTGATACCTTACTCGGATAGAATACTAAGTAATGTATTTATAAAGTTTATGCATTACCTACGTAGATTACTGGGTAATGCATTAAATAATTAATACAATTAAAATAATAAAATTAAATACTTCTTATTTAATTTGAAATTAAATATGCGCGTAATATTTTTTGTATGGAATATTACGTTTTTAATTACAAAAGTGTTTTAAACAGATTTAAATAAATTTTATTTAATTTTATTACGTTACATTTTTTGTGTAGGTTTGCCCTTTACTGCCGAGAGGTAACGCGGTATAGAAAAATGTTTCAATGAAAAGATGTTAGCCCCAGTCCAGACTTAAACCTGGGCTCGCAATCCAACGCACTAACCTTGAGCTACCAATGCTTCAGATTTAAAAATTTTATTTATTACTCCCAAACACTTATTTGTTACCAGTAAATAATCGGCCTTATTTTGAAAACTTGTGGAATATTCTATTCCGACGGAATTTTCTGTTTCGTGGTAAAATTTTTTGGTACAGGCAATGCAAGACATTCACTTCGTTTCAAAACATTTGCTGTCGTCAACTCTTTACTTGAAAATCAAATGAATGTCTTGCTTACAACAACAAAGCACCAAGTACTGTCAAAACGAAACATAAACATAAACAAAACCAAACTGCAGTGAAGAGATAAAAAAGAAATTCAAAAGAAAATCAAATAATATTTTATGTTAAGTTTCTTTATTTATCGAACAAAATTTTGTTCATTATTTAATTAAAAATAATTGTTGGATATATTGCTATTCGACCAAAGCAATATATCTAGCGTTGTTTTTGTCGTACAGATTTTTTTTTTTATCAATTCTTTTTTTTTTTAATAATGTTTGTTGTATTTTTTATTAACACGTAAATAACGACAAAAACATTACTGCCGTCAAACGCCGATCGGCAGATTTGTTGTTGTTTTCAATGTTCGTCTTCGCACTCGTTACTACCCAAGTAACCACTTTGTGGCAACTTAGGTGGTAGCCACACAGTTGCCATTAAAGTGTTTGTTCTAAATCATGCGAAATATCTTCTTTGCCACCCAATTTTGATCCATTAATGTCTCAGTTCACCTATTTGGAACTTGAACTGTAATTTTAACTTTTACTGTAATTTATGTGTATATTAAAAATAATAATGATCCTACGCAGTGCCATTAACGTGAATGTTTATCGTGTAATAAAAAATTAAAAATATGCATGGCATAATAATAGAAGTCTTTACGAACAGAGTTTTCGGCAAACTACAACTCTAATTTAACAAACGGTTCAAGTTTTCGGGTTAAAGCTTATATTCTACCCCCTCTAATTTTTACGCGCATACAAAAAATGCTATTTGTGAAAATTTATTTAAATTGTGATTTTCCTTTTTTTTTTAAATTATGCTTTTGCGGATGTATATTTTTGCTACACAACTTTCCATAAACATATGTAGTGGATGTTATAAAAATGTCGTGTATAATAACACTGTGCGGCACTAAATTTTGAACTCCATTTTTTTTGATTTACAGGTTCTCTATGGTCAGTGGAACAAAAATGTACCCCTACACGTCTGGGTTAGACGCTATGGGGTCCTAAAGGGTTCAAAGGATAACCAATATAGTTCGTAATTTTGTTGGGAAATGGTTCATGGTTCGTTTTTGATGTCTAAGGAGCGATTATAGGAAACTTCCTAAAGATGATTTCCACTTTAAGTTTGTATCTTAACGATTTACCATTATTAATAATGGTTTTATATTAACAATTTCGTAAAGGAGTTATAAACAATAGAAGAAGTCAGAAAACTATCATAATATTCGTCATTAAAATTGAGTTAGAGTCTTCACACAACTAAATTCTCCAACACGTACTATTTCTGAAATATAAGCAAACTAATAACGAATAATAGATCTTAGTTCAATTTTGAATAAAGTCGTAGAAATATAGTATTACAATTGTTTTAGTGCAGTGAAAATTGCATCAATTTTTAATTAAAATTGTGTCGCTGATTCCGAAAATGACATCGGTTTTTTCTTATTGGCTCTAGTTTTAGAGATATAGCCCTATTTTATTTTCTCATAGTTTTTCTCATGTATTTTTTTAATATTCTAACCTATGACAAGAATGAAAATAACTTTTTCTCATGTAACTTTTTTAATATTCTAACCTATGACAAGAATGAAAATAACTTGGAAAATAAAGTGGAAATCATCCTTAAGAAGTTCCCTATAATCGCTCCTTAGACATCAAAAACGAAGTATGAACCATTTCGCAACAAAATGACGAACTATATTGGTTACCTTTTGAACCCCTTAGGACCTCATAGCGCCTAACCCAGGCGTGTAGGGGTATAAGTGTGTACTACACTTTTCTTTGGTAGACCACATAGAAGCACAATATAAAAACAAATCGGAGTTCATTTAAAAAAGATGTCATTTTGCCGCACTGTGTAATATACATTTATTAAATTTTAAAGTTAATTAGCTACATTATATAGGGCATTCCACGTCAATTCGCCGAGGTTTGACCCTGACCCCCTCCGATTTACTTCATATTTTAATATGTTGTTATTATTGGTCAATGAAGTTTACATTTAATTTTTCAGTTTTCTATCGCACCCCTTTCACCCCCTTTGTAAACTCCAAAAACACGATTTTTCTTGTTATGCACCACAGCATCCAAAAAATGCATTTTTAATATTTTGAAAAAATTTACATAAATTCTTGACATTGAACAAAGATCATTTCACTTTGATTTGGAGTGGTAAGAATTTTTCTTCTATTTTTATACCCTACACTAAGAGTGAAAGGGTATATTCAGTTTCGTACGCCGTTTGTAACACCCTGAAAAAAGCATCTCCGGTATGGAAAAGTATATATATTCTTGATCAGCATGACCTCCTGAGTCGATTAAGCGATGTCCGTCTGTCCTTCTGTCGGTCTGTTGAAATCCCAATTACAGAAAAAGTTGAAGAGCTAGAGCAATAAAACTTTAGATTTAGATTACTTATATATCTGAGCTGTCTAAACAAGAAAATTATCATGATCGGTCCATTGTGACCTGAGAACTGACCACTTATGTTCAAATACCTCATATAAAATGTACATCTGCAAATCAATTTTACTGTATACGTGTAAACTTTTCTGGTCAAATATATATTGACATTATGCTCAAATACATGATAATAAAGTTTTCCGGAGAAAAGACTTGTGGTTCACAAAAAAAAAATCGAAATTCGGTACACCTACCCATTTGTAAATATGGGTATCAAATGAATGGAAATTCTTCAGCGATTGAAAGTTTGTAATTATTTTCAGGATTCGTATACCCTGGTGACCAATATACCACTTTGAATGGTAACCACACATATGTGTAGGGTATTTATAGTCGGCTTAGACCGACTATAATTTTGAAAATCCTAACTATCATAATAACACCTACTTTAAAATTTCCCATGTGATGTAACCTTCCCAACTGGTTTTTCTTAACTTTGAAAATCCTGTTTTTTACTATATAAATCGCCATAATTTCGGATTGGTTTGAGGTACATCAATAAAAACTGGTATATACTCAAATGTACAAACCGTGTTCTAAAAAATGAGCGGTTGTTGTCAACTACCACTCCTAGCTGTCATACAATAATTCTAGTAAACACGCTATAACTCTGAAGATATAAGAGGTATATTATTGAAATTTTGTCGACCAACATCATGTAATATAAAAATAAAATGGACTACTGAAAATCGTTGCGAACGACCAACTACCACTCATACCTGTCATATAAATTTTACATATAAAGTGCTAAATCTTTAGTCTTATATGAGTTAAAGTCATGAAATTTTGCTTGTATTCCTTTTTTATATGTGGTAATATTATTTCGAAGTATAATATAGTTCAGTAAACTGCCACGCCTACCTGTCATATAAACATAACTTTTCATCAGCCATAACTCCGTTTCAATATGAGATATCGAGATGAAATTTTTGATGTTTTAATTTTAATACGAACTTAAATTGTGATCGGTCTACTACAAAGCCTACCTACCATATAAATTCGACATATCATTGGTCATAATTCCGGTACTATGAGAGATATGATGATGACCATTATAGACATATAGTATACCCTGCTCTTCCTCTTTTCATAGAGACCAAATTAAATACATATTGAAGCACTTTATATGTCATGTTTTTGGCAGGTAGACGTCAAAGTAAGCCGATCACAGCAATTTTTAGTAAAAAGTTTTGTTTTTATATTATATGATGTTGGACAAAATTTCACTAATATACACCTTATATCATAAGAGTTATATCGTGTTTACTATAAATGTTATATTGCAGCTAGGCGTGGCATTTGACAATAACCGCCCTTTTTTGTAACACGGTTTGTACTTAAGACATTTGAGTATATACCAGTTTTTATTGATGTATCTCAAACCAATCCGAAATTATGGCGATTTATATAGTAAAAAATAGGATTTTCAAAGTTAAGAAAAAAATAGAAGAAAAATTCTTACCACTCCAAATCAAAGTGGAATGATCTTTGTCAAGAATGTATGAGAATTTTTTCAGAATTTTAAAAAGGCAGTTTTTGGATGTTGTGGTACAAAACAAGAAAAATCGTGTTTTTAGAGTTTGCAAAGTGGGTGCGATAGAAAACTGAAAAAATAAATATAAACTTCATTGACCAATAATAAAAACATATTAAAATATGAAGCAAATCGTAGGGGGTCAGAGTCAAGCCTCGACGTGGAATGCCCCATATATAAACATGTTCCTATTAGGTTCTTCATTCTATACTTGCCACATATATGGAACATAATACATTTAACATTTTGCCACATAATAGCAACAAAGTTAACTCCGTCCGTCATTAATTGTATATGTTCCATTATCAGAATGAATGTCTTATATATCACAGCATTGCGACATATTATTGCGTATGTTCCATACATGTTATTAGTCACCTCTTTGGAACTACATATTATTAGTTTGCAACACTGGTGTCAGAGGTAACTTAAAAGGTACACATATGCCACAATAGTTTGTGACAATTGTCGAGCCGTGGTTGCTTGGGTAGTTGCACCCACTGTATTCGTTGCCCTTTCAGCGACAGTGTTGTCGTTTGGTTTTGTTTTTCAAAACATTGAATGTTTTTAATGGCTTGATGTTTTGACAGTACTTGACACCAATGAAACAAATACTGCAGTGAAGTGAAGTCGCTCAGAGAGACTTCACCATAATACTGTCGAATGTCATTTGCAAAATGAATTCCAAACTGTAGAGTGCAGTAATGCATATTTGCAGCAGAAACTTAAAAACCATTTGTGCAGATGTCTACTGAACATCAGGCAACGCTAAATCAGCTGTTTTGCCAAATGTCAAACAGTGTTGTTGGATAAAATTAAGTTGTGTTGTGCAAATAAATATTAAAATTAAAATTATATTAAACTGCAATTAAAAGCATATAGAATGACTTTTAATCAAATACCGAAAATAATTATTATTTTCAATTTTTTTGTATTGTGAAGGAATAATGCTACTACAAAACCAAGGGTACCATTAGAAAGCATTCGACGAAAACTTTTCGTTTATGACATTGTTTTTTATTTTAGGACTTTTAAATTTTAAAATTTTTAATAATACCTAGTTATTTTTGAGTAATAAAAATAAGAATCATTAATAATAATTATTTTTAATAACATTTTATTAAAGTCAGAAATAATTATTCTTTTTGATAAATATTTATAAAAGTCAAAAATAATTATTATGTTTGAGAAATATTTATAAAAATCAACAATAATTATTATTTTTGATAAATATTTATAAAAGTCAATAATAAATTTTATTATTGTTTATAATTATAAAAGTCAAAAATAACTTTAATTTCTGATTAATATGTATAAAAGTCAAAAATTCTTTTTATTTTTCAAAAATATTTATAAAAGTAAAAAGAAAAATATTATTTTTAAGATATATGGAAAAAAGTCCTACCAAGGTAAAATTTCCAAACTTTTTTTTGCGGAATCGATACAGCTCATCGAGACAATTATTTTGACACCCAGATGGGTAACCATTGTGATTTGGCCAGAACCCACTTGCGCCATTGGACAATTTGTTGGACAAATTGGATTCTTTGGGATTTGTCCAGATCTCGCCTTCGTCATTGGATATTTTTTTGGACAAATTGATTCCATTGGGATTTGGCCAAAACCCACTGGCGTCATTGGACATTTTTTTGGACATATTGGTTCCATTGAGATTTCGCTAGAACCCGCTTGCGTCATTGGAATTATTTTGGACAAATGGTTCCATTGGGATTTGGCCAGAACCCACTTGCGCCATTGGACATTTTTTTGGACAAATTGGTTTCATTGGGATTTGGCCAGAACCCACTTGCGTCATTGGAATTATTGTGGACAAATGGTTCCATTGGGATTTGGCCAGAACCCACTTGCGTCATTGGACATTTTTTTGGACAAATTGGTATCATTGGGATTTGGCCAGAACCCGCATGCATCATTGGATATTTTTTTTGGACAAATTGGTTCCATTGGGATTTGGCCAGAACCCACTGGCGTCATTGGAAATTTTTTTATACAAATTGGTTCCATTGGCATTTGGCCAGAACCCACTTGCGTCATTGGACATTTTTTTTGTACAAATTGGTTCCATTGGGATTTAGCCAGAACCCACTTGCGTCATTGGAAATTTTTTTTTGACAAATTGGTTCCATTGGGATTTGGCCAGAACCCACTTGCGTCATTGGATATTTTTTTTGGACAAATTGGTTCCATTGGGATTTGGCCAGAACCCGCTTGCGTCATTGGATATTTTTTTAGACAAATTGGTTACATTGGGATTTGGCCAGAACCCTCTTGTGTCATTGGACATTTTTTTTGTACAAATTGGTTTCATTGGGATTTGGCCAGAACCCACTTGCGTCATTGGACATTTTTTTGGACAAATTGGTTACATTTGGGGTTTGGCCAGAACCCACTTGTATTATTGGACATATTTTTGGACAAATTGGTTCTATCGGGATTTGGCCAAAACCCACATGCGTCATTGGATTTTTTTTGACAAATTTGTTCCATTGGGATTTGGCCAGAACCCACTTGCGTCATTGCACATTTTTTTGATAAATTGGTTCGATTGGGATTATAGGGTCCTTGGATAGAATTCTACGTAGTCTAGCTGCATCATTGGTCTTTTCAATTTCTTCACAGAACGTTTTCCATGAGTTGAATATAGCGTTCCTTATGGATTTCGTATAGGTATTTAGTTCTGACCTATATATACTTGGTCCAGTCAATTTCAAGCTTACTTTTCCAGTCCTTGTTATGTAGTTTTCTAACCTCTGTTCTCTGCGTTTTGAGTTTACTCGTCCACTAAGAATTGTTGGTAGTTTTGTGCCGGCGAGAGATTGGGCAAAACTTTAAGAAGGCTTTGTTCATTTTCTTGGTGATCATGTCTACCGCGGAGTCTATAGATATACTGTCAAGAAAAGAAGTTTCGCATGTGTGCGTCACGTTTTCCGATATCCATTCTGAATATTTTGACCACTTTTTTTTGCAGGATTCTTAAATAGTTTTTATACCCTACACCTATGAGGTACAGGGTATATTAACTTTGTTCATATATTGTAACGCCCCTTAGGAGGCGTGTCCGGTATGGAAAAGTATATATATTCTTGATCAGCATCACTACCCGAGTCCGTTTAGCCATGTCCGTCTGTCTGTCTGTCTGTCTGTCTGTCTGTCTGTCTGTCTGTCCGTCTTGCTGTCTTGCTGTCTTGCTGTCCGAATACAGAATAACTTGAGAAATACTGTTCAGAATGCGATGAAATTTCGTCTCAATATATTTTAGCCAAAAGTAGGAACTGAGTTTGAAAATGAGCCAAATCTGTCAACGGACACGCCCACCTCCCATACAAGTCACTTTTATATAACTCTTTCGGAACTAATAACTCGAAAAGTATTCAAGGTATAGTTATAAAATTTAAAAGGTATTGTTAGAATTCACCTAAAAATATGTGGTCCAAAAATATGTGATCCGCCCACTTTTTTTTTCATTATTTCCCGGGTTTTCATAGTGGAAATTTGATCCGTAAATTATTAAAATCAAATCTATGAAATATTAGCCTTTCAAAATTTTAAATATAGGCGTGGTCCGCCCAATTATATTTTTCATTTTTTTTTTTAGTTTTTTATGCTTTATATAAATTTTTTAAATTATGAGGATATAAGACGTAAATTTCTGATATATGAATAATATTCTGAGGGTGGGGAGGTTCAGCATAATTAAAAATTTAAAATTAAGGTATACAATTAAAAATCCGCCCCATGTGACCGAACTTACCCATGTGACCTAACTTTCCCAACTCGTTGCTTACTAGGTTTGAAGTTAATTTTGAAAAGTATTATAAAATGGTCCGAAAAGTAGTTTTCTATTTAAACTAGAGCCAATATAATAAAACTAGATCCAATATAATAAAACCGATGCCATTTTTGGAATCAGCGTCACCATTTCAACTAAGAATTACTGCATTTTTTACTGCACCAAAATTATTATAATAATATATATAAGACTTTATTCAAAATTGAAGTTAGAACTATTTTTCGTTATTAGTTGGCTTATATTTCAGAAATAGTATATGTTGGAAAATTTAGTTGTTTAGAGACCCCAGCTGCTTTTCAAAGTGGAACATTTTCTCTAAAGATATTGTGATAGTTTTTTGAATTATTCTTCTGGTTATAACTCCTTAAAGGAGTTGTTATAAGAAAACCATTTTAGGTGTTCAGTGTAAATCATCCTTAGGATGTTCCCTATAAGCGCTCCCAAGCCAATAGAAACGTACTATATGCCATTTCGCACCAAAATGACGAAATATATTGGTTATTCTTCGAACCCTTTCGGAGCCCATAGCGCCTAACCCAGATGTGTAGGGGTATAGCTAGGGGGTAGCTCAAAATAAAATAAAAATCGGAGTTCAATTAAAAAAATTGCCATTTTCCGCACTGTGTAATGTATTTTTAATAAGAAATAGAGAAAAATTAAAAAATCTTTGAAACTGAACGTAAATGACGATATATTGAGAAAAGGAAAAGGTTCCAAAGGAATTTAAATTAGAAATGATGATGAATATAACCCTATTTGTACTTGTTATACCCATTTTTGTAATACTTGTGATTGCTTCTAGAGCACCGTGTTTGTACTTAAGTGTTGCAATTCCAGCATGACCAGCTAAAGTTTTTTACCAACATTTTTTTAATTTCGGAAATCGATTGCGGACTTCATGTGATGATCAATAGAATGGTCAATGACCACTGTGTCAAATAATATTTGACCCAAAAATAGATATTTCAAATATCGATTGCCTAATCGGATGCCTAATGGCACATTCTGGAATGATCAATGACCACTTCAACCAATTTTTGACCCAAACATTTTTTTTGCGGGAATCGATTGTAAACTTCATGGGATGCCTAATGGTCCCATTTGGAGTGGTCAATGACCACCAAGAGTGGGTCAAAAAAATCCAATTTTTTACCCAAAAAAATGTATTTCGTAAATTGAATGCGGACTTCATGGGATGCCTAATGGTACCATTTGGAGTAGCCAGTGACCACCAAATTTTGACCCCAAACATTTTATTGCGGAAATCGATTGCGGACATCATGGGATCCCTAATGACACCATACGGAGTGGTCAATAACATTTTGGTCTTTGACCAACTACACTAATGAAGAAAACGAGAAAAGTTTTTGTCAATCTATTCCAATATTCCAATACAAAATTTTTGGATAAAAAATGGTTTTTTGACTCACTTCTTATGGTCATTTACCACTCCAAATGGTAACAATAGGTATGCCATGATGTCCGCCATCGATGTCAGAAATAACCAGTTGGGAAGGTTAGATCACATGAGAAATTTTAAAGAAGAGACATTTTATAGTAGGTGTTATTATGATATTTAGGACTATCAAAATTATAGTCGGTCTAAGCCTAAGCCTATAAATACCCTATGTGTGGTTACCATTCAAACTGGTATATAGGTCACCAGGGTATACGAATCCTGAAAATAACTACAAACTGTCAATCGCTGAAGAATTTCCATTCATTTGATACCCATATTTACAAATAGGTAGGTGTACCGAATTTCGATTTTTTTTTTTGGAAACCAGAATCTTTTCGCGGGAAAACATTATTTTCATGAATTTGAGCATGAAGTCAATATATATTTGACCAAAAAAGTTTACCTAAGCACGTATACAGTAAAATTCACCAGTAGATGTATGTTTTATATGAGGTATTTGAACATAAGTGGTCAGTTCACAGGTCACAATGGACTGATCAAGCCCATTTTCACTGACAGACAGCGTAGATATATAAGTAATCTAAATTTGGAGTTTCATTTATTTAGCTCTTCTAGTTTTTCTGTAATCAAAATTTCAACAAACAGACGGACAGACAGTCGGACAGACGACATCGCTAAATCGACTCAGGAGGTCATGCTGATCAAGAATATATATACTTTTCCATACCGGAGATGCTTCCTTCTGAGTGTTACAAACGGCGTACCAAACTGAATATACCCTTTTACTCTTAGTGTAGGGTATACAAATTTTTGGGTAAACATTTTTTTTTTTGGGTCAAATTTGTTGGTCATTGACCAATCTAAAAAATGCTATTAGGCATCCCATTAAGTCCGCAATCGATTTACGAAATACAGTTTTTTGGGTCAAAAATTTGTTATTTGTGGTATTTAGGGATGTCAAACGCCCAGTGAAACACTTTCATTCAAAAAAGTTACAACAACGCACATGTATGCGTATCTACATCCATTGGAACAGTTTTTCCAAAAAATTTCCAATGTTACACCTGGATGCGCTCTATAGCCATTGGAATACTTTCATCAAAATATTGTACATTGACGCATCTGGATACTTATCTACCCCCAGTAGAACACTTTCATCCAAAAAAATATCCAATGACGCAACTGCATTCATGCTAAAAAGTTGCAATGGTGCATCTGGATGTGCATCCTACGTCTTTAAGAACACTATCATTCAAAATAATTTCTAAATTCAAATATATAGAAGCAGGAAATATAAATTCTTGTTGGTCTGAAAAGGTTCGAATTAGGATATGATTGGAGATACAAAGAGAGTTAGACATATCCATTATTTGTTTAATATAAAAAATGCTTTACTAACATTAAAGAAATGTTCATAAAGTAAAAATGATACAAAACGAGTTGGGAAAGTTAGGTCACATGGGTAAGTTCGGTCACATGGGGCGGATTTTAATAGTCGGTCGGGCCCGACTATGGAATACCCTACACCTTTGGTGGAGATATTAATGAGGAATATTTAATTGTATACCTTAATTTTAAATTTTTAATTATGCTGAACCTCCCCACCCTCAGAATATTATTCATATATCAGAAATTTACGTCTTATATCCTCATAATTTAAAAAATTTATATAAAGCATAAAAAACTAAAAAAAAAAATGAAAAATATAATTGGGCGGACCACGCCTATATTTAAAATTTTGAAAGGCTAATATTTCATAGATTTGATTTTAATAATTTACGGATCAAATTTCCACTATGAAAACCCGGGAAATAATGAAAAAAAAAGTGGGCGGATCACGCCCATTTTTGGACCACATATTTTTAGGTGAATTCTAACAATACCTTTTAAATTTTATAACTATACCTTGAATACTTTTCGAGTTATTAGTTCCGAAAGAGTTATATAAAAGTGACTTGTATGGGAGGTGGGCGTGTCCGTTGACAGATTTGGCTCATTTTCAAACTCAGTTCCTACTTTTGGCTAAAATATATTGAGACGAAATTTCATCGCATTCTGAACAGTATTTCTCAAGTTATTCTGTATTCGGACAGCAAGACAGCAAGACGGACAGACAGACAGACAGACAGACAGACAGACAGACAGACAGACAGACGGACATGGCTAAACGGACTCGGGTAGTGATGCTGATCAAGAATATATATACTTTTCCATACTGGACACGCCTCCTAAGGGGCGTTACAATATATGCACAAAGTTAATATACCCTGTACCTCATAGGTGTAGGGTATAAAAATAGTTAGAGTTAGAATGAGATACGCTTTATTTTGTTTTTGCTCTGATATTTAGAAAATTAGAAAATTTTGTTTCGTTTTATTACGGTTAAATAAATCCCAGGTCCTTTTCAGCTGAACAAATAGTTTTTATTATAAAATATCAATGAAACGTTCTAAACCAAATTAAAATTGGAAGTGTAAATAATTTGAAAATAATGAAAAATATTTAACATATTTTTAATGAACATCAAGTTTATTTATATATAAACCATTCCAAATTTGGTACTGCATAGTTTGTGTTTGATTTTTGTGACTGGTTTGACATCCGCTGGCATTTCGTTTGTTGATAAATATATTAGCTCAATGATATTCTGGTCAATCACATCTCGAACAAAGTGATATTTTTAATGAATGTGTTTAGTTCTTGAGTAATGAGCGCCAAACTTCGCCATATGTTGCGCACTTTGTGAATCAGTGAATCCTTATGTTTAAATCCAAGTTCTATCAGCAAATATCCCAAGTAACATGCTTCTTTCGCAGCTTCTGTTATTGCAACGTACTCAGATTCAGCACTAGATATGGCCACAATTTTTTGTTTTCGCGATTTCCAAGATATAGAATAAAACAAAATGCGAGAATAAAACAAAAACCACTTTAAGACTTCCTATCGTTTACATCCTGTGCCTAGTTGGCGTCTACAAAACCCAATAATGGTGAACCAGTCTTAATATATTTTAATGCAGCACTTTTTGTCGAATTTAAATATTTAATAACATGAAAAACTGCGTTTTGATGTTGTCTACGAGAGTCCTTCGAAAATTGTAAAAGCATACTAACACTGCAAGAAATATCTGGACGGCATATAGTGATATATGTTATAAAGCTCCAATAATTTCTTGGTATAAAGTTTGATCAACTTTTTTTGCTTCCCCTGTAATTGTTGGTTATTTTTCAAGTTTAATATTGGCTTGCATGGGAATTTTTACAGTTTTCGAATTTTCAAGACCATATTTCGAAATTAAATTCGAAATGTATCCTGGATGAGAAATAGAAAGTGATCTTTTTTCGACTCCAATTTCCAGACCAATGCAATTTTTAGGTTCCCCTAAATCACTAATATCAAAAGTTTCTATAAGTTTTGTAATTAAATCATCTACATCTGTATATAATTGTTATCATTACAAGCAATAACAATGTCATCTACATAGAGTTCTAATATCAAAGTAATTGCGGTTGATTTGTAAAAATAAATGCATTGATAATTTTTCGATTGGGTTAGGCCAAACTGCTTTATCACCGTATCAATCTTTTTTAACCATTGACGGCCTGCTTGCTTTAAGCCATAAGTAGCTTTTTGAAGTTTACAGAATTTATGTTTAGACTTTTCTTGAATAAATCCGTCTGGTTGTTCCATATATATGTCATCTTCTAAATCGCCATTTAGAAATGCAGTCGAAACGTCTAATTGTCTTAGGGTTAAATCATGTTCAACGGCTAATGCATATTTCAGTGAACTCTGACGAACCACGGGCGCAAAGGTATTCATATAATCTACACCAAATTGTTGAGAATAATCTTTGGCGACTAATCTGGCTTATAGTACCGTCAGATCGATATTTTGATTTTAGTACCCACTTGCAACAACTAAGGGTGTGTGCGAGTTCTACTAAATTGCGGACTAAACTAAATTTTGTCGGTAAGGCAGCGTTTACTTTTCAATTTAGCAAATTTTCGAGCAAATTAAATTTAACTTAATTGGAAGACAGCAAACAGACATATGATAATCGATTTATTAGGGATTTTAACAATTAACGGTTACTGAATGGCAATCAATTGAAACCCTGTACAATTTAGTTTAGTCAGCAATTTAGCCGAACTCGCACACACCCTAAGTACTATTTCTGATCAGTGAATCGTATTCGTCCTGCATTGCATTCAACTATTCTTTTGAATTTGATGACGAATGTGCCTCTTCGACGGTTTTTGGATCAGTGAATTTTTCATTAACTGCCTGACTAGATTATTGGCTTTTTCCAAAAGTCAATGACTTATGCCGACTCTTGATCAAATCGGCGGGATTTTACGGTAATATAATTTTTAGGTTGAATATTGTTTCTGTCATTACAGAGAACAACGTCACGTGTATCATCATTGTCAGCGTGATTCGACACTTCAATACTATCTACGATATCATCGTCTAATTCGATATTTATATCTTCCGAACACGATATTTCTTGTTCTTTTTTGTCTCGAAGTTCAAATTCATAAAATTCACAGCTATTAAAATCGCTTGATGTACTAAAGTGATGTTCTAAAAACTTCACATCACTACTTTTTATAATAATGTTTGATCCTTTCTGCCATAATCGATACGCTTTAGATTCATTCGAATATTCTACTAGTACATATTCTTGACTCCTTGGTTCCCACTTTGATTTATTCGACTTTTTATCCAAAACAGAAGCTCTACAACCGATCTGACGTAAGTGGCTAACAGATGGAATTTTTCCACTCCATAATTCTTCGGGTGTTTTATCTTTATTTAAGATCGTAGGACAACGATTGCGAATATATGCCGCGGTGTAAACTAATTCCGCCCATAAAGTTTGAGGTAATTTTGCTTCCAAATAATGCATCTGGCCATTTCGACTAATGTGCGGTTCATGCGCTCCGAAACTCCATTTTGTTGTGAAGTATGCTCAACAGATAATTGACGTTTAATACCATTACTTTTCAAGAACTCCGAAAATTTATTGCTGACCAATTCGCGCGCATTAACACTGCGAATTCTTTTAATCATTTCCTGTCTCGTTTTCTACTTCTTTCTTAACTTCTTTAAAGGCTTGCAAATAACAATCTTTTGTTCTTAAAAATGTCACGAATACCTTCCTGGAGAAGTCATGAACGTTGCGAAATAGAACTTCTTATTCAAAGATTCCGTCCTCATTGGACCACACAAGTCGGTATGAATTAGACTCAATAATTCCGTGGAGGACTTGTCATTTCTGTGATGTAATGGCAATCTGGTCTGTTTGCCTTTAATACAAGCAACGCAGTCAAGTTTTGAATTTCTAATTAATGGCAAACGTTGCAATTGTGATAAATGAGTAAGATTTAGATGGCCATACCTTTTGTGTCATAATTCGATTTCACTATCCTCATTGATTTGAGCTTCTATACAACATTCTTTGTTATCTGTGATATATTTAACTAAAATAGCCCATTTTCTTTAAAAGACTCCACTAACAGATTCTTATCTTTCAATATTAACGCCTTTTCTGCTGTCATAACAACTTTGCATCAATTATCGGTCGCCTTTCCGGTAGAAATAAGATTACATCGTAAATCCGGAACATAAACAGTATTATAAAGGTGAATTTTCCTCATTTTATTATCAATTTCTATATTTAGCTCAACGGTCCCGATACCTCTAACGCAGACTTCTTTTTCGCATGCTGATCGGACTTTCCCACAGTAAGTGTCGATATTTATAAATGGTGCGGTTACGCAATACATATGGGAAGTTGCACCACTATCTATACACCATTTTCCAAATTTCGCAAATCTAGTTGCATTGACGGATTGAGCTTTATCTACATTAACATCATCTACTGTCGCAATAAACCCTGTAGCAGTATCTATATAATTCATATTATCACTTTTTACTTTTACTCTGTAGTTTTTCGCTAAATGTCCCTTTTTCCCGCAGCGATGGCAATTGTAAGGAAAATAAGATTTTGACATACCCCAGCAGATTTTAGAAGCACTTTGCAACCACTTTGGCAATTTATAATGTATTAAGGGAGTCGCTCCAAAAATGATTCCAGAAGTCGTTATTTTCGCAGGCGATGTCTACACGAGCAAGTACTTTTCCGTCAGCTTCTAAGAGAAGCAAACGGAGAAGTACATCTCTATTCGCTTCTACTGCAATGTGTTGTTAAGTACTCTTTTTAAATTTCTCTCTTTACTGGTTGAACAACTTCTCTCCCGGTTCCAAAAGACGTAGTTATGGAATAACGTCCGATGGAATGACTTTGGGAACTACTTCTTAAAATGGTTTCCATGGAATGACTTTTGGAACTACTTCTTAAAATGGTTCTCATGGAATGACTTTTGGAACTACTTCTTAAAATGGTTCCCATGGAATGACTTTTGGAACTACTTCTTAAAATGGTTTCCATGGAATGACTTTTGGAACTACTTCTTAAAATGGTTCCCAAGGAATGCCTTTTGGAACACCTTCCACATACTGTTTCCATAGAATACAAATACAATAAATAAAATTGTTCATTTAATTTTTATTAAACTAATATAATCAGAAATATTTAAAGTTTAAGGTATATTAACAAATAAAATATTTTCATGGACATTATGCTCCTGAACTTATTATATTTTTGAGGTTGGTATTCTCCAGCTATTATATGGACTTCCTGCGCACCAACCATCTGAGCCATCGACATTACCTGTAGTATTAACATGTTAAATTATATTTTTAATTTAAATAAAAAAGTACTTACTAAATATGTTTTATATCCTATGACACACATGTTTTTAATTGAATTGTTGATTTAGAATACGCAGCTAACTTTATTTTTTTTATATAAAATATTTCAAAGAGGTTTGATACATTTTTGTATATTCTCAATTACATTCTAAAAGAAGCGAACGTGAACGACTTTTTATCGGAACCCAATGGGAAGTTGTTCTCGTTGTTGTGCCGTCAGTACCAAGAGGGAAGTTATTCTAGAATCAGTTGTTGTAGAATTGGATAAAGAAACACATCTCCGTTTACTTCTACGCTCTCATTAGATGCTGAAAAACTGTATTCGCTTCTCGTATACGTTCCGCTAGAAGCGAACGTAGAATGACTTTTTATCGGAACACAATGGAAAGTTGTTCTCGTTCATGTGCCGTCAGTACCAAGAGGGAAGTTATTCTAGAATCAGTTGTTGTAGAATTGGATAAAGAAACATATCTCCGTTTGCTTCTACGCTCTCATTAGATGCTCAAAAACTGTATTCGCTTCTCGTATACGTTCCACTAGAAGCGAACGTGGAACGACTTTTCATCGGAACCAAATGTGTAGTTGTTCTCCTTGCTGTGCCGTCAGTACCAATAGAGAAGTTATTCTAGAATAACTTGCTATAGAATTGGATGGAGACACAGAACTTGGTTAAATTTTCTCTCATATTTCCATATTCAACCGATAAATTTAAATTTATGTACTCTTTATAACTCTCGAATATAAAGTGATTCCTAAAATGATTTCACTAGAAGCGAACGTAGAACGACTTTTTATCTTTGCATTCCAAATAAATGTAGTTCTAGAAGTTGTTCTTTTTGGAAAAACTTGCGATAAAATCTGCTGGGAATTCGTTTTCTCTCTTAGCGTTACCATATTCAACCTTCTTCTTGAAATTTCTATTGACTTTCCTTGTGCAATCTTCAGTGCTTGCATTCTTGTCTCCGATCTCCAGTAATCTTGATCTCATAACGTTTATCTTCAGAAAATAATTAGCGGTATCAATTGCAGCTTTAATTGCGTCAAATATTTTTGGTAGTGCATCAAGAAGAATGACTGCGAGCAAATATTCATCAATTTCCACGTTCATCTCACACAGTCATGACATGCACACGTCAAATTCAATTAGAAATTCTGATATGCTCTGGTTTTCACACATTTTTAAATTAAGCAACTTACGGTAGTATTCTGCCTTACGTCTGGTTGTTTTTCGATCGTAGGTTTCTTGTAAGTATGTCCATATTTCTTGAGCTGACTTGAAGTTCTTCACCATTGTTACTACATTCGCTTCCAAAGCAATCAAAATCTCCGCTCGTGCATCCATATCATTGTCAATGTCAAGGCTGCTCCTGCTCGTACTTTTCCATTTGCGCCGCGGTCGGCGCCTGTGGTAACTGACCGACATCCGGTTTCTTTACCTCACCTAACACCATTCGCAAAAAAGGTTTTTGTGAAAAATGGCTTCCATCTGCGCCTTCCAAGTCCCGTAGTTGCTTCCATTGAAAACAGGAATTCTTCCAGTGTAGGTCGTCATTGCATTGCAGGATTATATTAATTTCAGCTTCAAAATAATGTGGAATCTGCGGACTTCCGATTTACATTTAAATTATGATATATTTTCTTTTATTCAGCAAGGTTGGGATTTGAGCCCATAACCTATTACGATTAAATAAATCCCATGTCCTTTTCAGCTGAACAAATAGTTTTTATTATAAAATATCAATGAAACGTTCTAAACAAAATTAAAATTTGAAGTGAAAATAATTTGAAAATAATGAAAAATATTTAACATATTTTTCAGGAACATATAAATAAATTTGAACAAAGTATTTTAAGTTAAGTATAACTGAGTATATGTAAGAATAATATTTATTACAACACGTTTTTGGTCTACATTTTTTTTATAAATTTTTTTATTAAAACAAAATGTTTAAACTACATCCTTTGTTTTGAAGGTGTCAACTGATCTTTTGTAAATGGTGTAGCTAAAAATAGTTTGCAGTTTACACAATTTTTGAAAAAATATATATAAATAAATATTATATTGAAAATATTTGTTGCTTAAAAATTCGAAGAAAAAACTTGTTTATACTAAATTTTAGTATATTGGAGAAATTTATATTTCTGAGCCGTCGAAACAGATTGTATTCTGTGTGTAGGTGTCAACTTTTACTATCCTTAAATGACAATGACATTTATTTTAATAAAATAGATCTGTTAAAGAAATAAATTATTTTGTTAAACAACATATATTGCAGGGTTTGTTAAGCCACTTCAACTGGATCTGCAAATTCGCAGCAGTAATTCGCCAACTACGGCTAACTGCCATAGGCAAATGCAACAACAACAACAGCCACCACAACAGTTGCTACAAAAGCAAAATATTGCTCGGCAATTGTACAACTTTAGCAATGAGAATGAGGCGCAAAATCGACAACATACTGATAACGAATATTCGCATACGTTAACACAGCAACAAAAACGTTACGATCCGCAATTTCCAAACCAACAAATTTTTTTTCAACATGAGCATGACATCTTTTACAATAAACTGCAGAAACATAATAGTGAAGAGGAGAACAACTGTGAGGATGGTAATTTGCTGCTGCATGATCAGCATGAGCAACGGGAACAGCAGCAAGATTTTCAATTAAGCTATAGCAACGTACAGCAAATAAAAGATTCGCAGAAAAATTACAACAACAGTTATAGTCATTTTAAAAATGACCAAATTCCGAATGGCAGCACTGTGGTCTCAGAGACAATTGAAACACCAACAACCACATTTTCAACAACAAAAATAAAAAGCCACCAGCCACAAGAACAGCAACACGATCAACAGCGAAAACAGCAACACGATGACTACACGATTAAGAAAAAGCAAGAACTAGACGACCAACAGTTGCCGGAAACTATGGACAGCATTAAGAAACAACAACAACAGCAGCCGTTTTCAACAGCACAAGTACTCTACAAGAACACTTCCGATGACGGTGACGACAATGAAAATCTCGATATTCAAACATCCAATATCAGTGATAATCTGGGTAAAACAACTATAATGTCTTTTTTTTCGTATATTAGAAAAAGCATTACTGTCTTCGGTTAAAAAATTAATAATTCTTTATTCAAATAAGCCAAAATTTAAACATTTTTAAATTAAGCATTTAAAAATGTTTGATTTTCCTAAGCATTTATTTGTGTTATATAACATTTTTAAGGGGATTCATGGAGCTACACAAAAAAGCATTACCGTCATTATTCCCTACACCTATAAGGTACAGGGTATATTAACTTTGTGCTTATATTGTAACGCCCCTTAGGAGGCGTGTCCGGTATGGAAAAGTATATATATTCTTTATCAGCATCACTACCCGAGTCCGTCTAGCCATGTCCGTCTGTCTGCCCGTCTGTCTGTCTTGCTGTCTTACCGGATACAAAATAACTTGAAAAATAATGGTCAGAATGTAATGAAATTTGGTTTCAATACCTTTTAGCAAAAAAATTGTTCGGAGTTTGGATTTGAGAAAAATCGGTCAACGGACACACCCACCTCCCATACAACTCATTTATATATTACTATTTAGGAACAAATAACTCGAAAAGTATTACATATATATTTATAAAATTTAAAACATATTGTTAGAATTCGCTTAAAAATATATTTTTAAAAAATGGGCGTGATCTGCGCACATTTGAATTTTTTTCATTTTTTACCGATTTTTTGTAGTGGAAATTTTAGTCGTAAATTATTAAAAATTATCCCACCAAATTATACCACTAATATATTCACCAAGAGTGTAGGGTATTCTAAAGTCGGGCTCGACCGACTATAAAAGTCCGCCCCATATGACCGAACTTACCCATGTGATCTAACTTTCCCAACTCGTTTTTTACATTTTTTTAGACCAAGTAATATATTTTTTTAAAATAAAAATTTTTAAGTTTTTGTCAATTTTTAGTTTTCTTTTGCCTATATATCGCAAAATAATTATTTTGAACCCTTTAGGACCCCATAACGCCTAACCCAGACGTGTAGGGGTATAAGTTTATACTACACTTTTTATCGGTAGACCACATAGAAGCGCAATATAAAACCAGTTGAGAAGGTTAGATCACATGGAACAATTTCTAGTAGGTGTTATTATGATAGTTAGGATTATCAAAATTATAGTCGGTCTAAGTCGATTATAAATACCCTACACATATGTGTGGTTAATATTAAAAGTGGTATATAGGTCACCAGGGTATACGAATCCTGAAAATAACTACAAACTTTCAATCGCTGAAGAATTTCCATTCATTTGATACCCATATTTACAAATGGGTAGATGTACCGAATTTCGATTTTTTATACCCTACACTAAGAGTGAAAGGGTATATTCAGTTTGGTACGCCGTTTGTAACACCCAGAAGGAAGCATCTCCGGTATGGAAAAGTATATATATTCTTGATCAGCATGACCTCAGGAGTCGATTTAGCGATGTCCGTCTGTCTGTCTACCGGAGATGCTTCCTTATGGGTGTTACAAACGGCGTACCAAACTGAATATCCCTTTCACTCTTAGTGTAGGGTATAAAAAAAATCGGAGTTCAATTAAAAAATATGTAATTTTGCCGCACTGTGTCATTATTAACATTACTTCGTCTTGACATGATAAAATATTATAATGCATAAAATTTCCAAGATTCTTCTCTTTCAGTTGACACCAATTACGCAATCGTAGGACATGTACAAGTATTTTAATAAATTTTTCGTAAATAATTGCCCTTTGAAAGTTTGAAATCTTTTTAAAAGAAAACGGGATCACGAAATAAAAAACTGTAAATTCAATTTAACTCCATTTCGCCCATAGTTTCAGACCTATATCATTTGATTCATGTGTAACGAAATTGTTCACTTATTGTCGGACGGTGTTATATAATATAGTCTTTTGTACCCGTGCAGCATTTTTATTTAACATCATTTTTTTTAAGCATAGCTGTTCATTTTCAAGAATATACTGAAAAAAGTAAATATTTGTAACAAACCTTTTTTGTGAATTTTTAAACAACATTAAAAGGATTGAAACCTAAATGAATAACGGTTTCCATTTCGGTTTTCTTCCTCATTTCGGTTACGGTTTTATGTTTTTATAACGAAACGTTTTTGGTATACCCGTTCCAATTTACCGTTTCGGTTTTGATTTCGGTTTTTGTATTAACGTTATTTTTTTGTTCAAGAAATTACTATTTTTATACCCTACACCAGGGTATATTAATTTTGTGCATATATTATAACGACCCTTAGGAGGAGTGGCCGGTATGGAAAAGTATACAGTATATTAGATTGATTTAAATTTGTATGAAAAATCGAGAACTATTTTTTCTTTTGTTCCGCGTCGACTCTCTAAAACTAGGACCTCTAAAACTGAAAGAAGCTTTTAAAACCCAAAAAAAAAAAATGATTATGAGATGTTGCGCAAAGAGCTTAAAGGACATTTTTGACTAGTTTCAATAAAATTATTATTACTCCAAGTGATATCACTAAATTTTCTATCTTCATTTAATTTAAAATCTCTTACTGAAATTATGATTTTTAAAATTATTAAATTTTAGGTTACCGTTACAATTTCTTGGCTTGCCAAACACGTTAAATGTAGACTTTTTTTTACTATAGTAATAAAAGTTGTTGTCACATTTTATTCAATATCACGGTTTAATAATTTTTTGGTTTTTTTTTGATTTTTTTAATAATAATGTAATGTATTTTTTTTTGCGTAAACTATTAAGTTTTTCCGCTAAAAAAAAAACTTATAAAAGTTTTTTTTTTACATATTTTGTTCACCATTATGGTTCATAATAAATAGAACAAAAGCGGTAAAATTGTTTTTTCAAAAATAACCCTTTAATGAGCCCTTTAATGAGCATTATATCCTTAAGTTGTTCTTACATAGAATAATATGTATACAAATATTTACCGAACAAAAAAAATCAATCAGCTAACTTCTAAAGTTGAGAGATATTACAATTCAAAATCCAATTTTTGTGAAAATTTAGTCCAAAAGATTTTAAGATTTTAGTAAATCATAAATAATGAAGTTAAAACTAATCAATATTCTTATTGAAACACGTTTTCTAAAAATCTAACTTCTGTCGTCGATACTATCAAAAAAATTAACCCTTTATATAAGTTTATTTTTTGATTTCATTCAAAATATATTTTTTTTTAGGCTAGGTGCCTAAGCAACATATCATTTAAAGATTTTACATTTTACGTGATTGGCAAGCCATGAAACTGTAACGGTTAACGGTTTATAATTTAAAAAACTATAATTTCAGTAAATTAAATAAAATAAAAAAAAGAAAATTTAGTGTTATCTTTTTACACTAGAAGTAATAATAATGTTATTGAAAATAGTCGTTAAAAGTTCAAAAACGTCCTTTAAGCTCTTTGCGCAACATCACAGGATCACTTTTTTTTGGGTTTTAAAAGCTTCTTCTCCGTTTTAGAGGTGCTAGTTTCAGAAAGTCGACGTGGAGCGAAACATTTTAAGATTTTTGGATTTTGAATTAGTCTAGTATACATATTCTTGATCAGCATCACTATCCGAGTCCGTTTAGTCATGTCCGCCTGTCTGTATTGCTGTCTGCCCGGATACAGGGTAATCTGAAAAATACTTGTCAAAATGCGATGAAAATTGGTTTCAATATTTTTTTAGCCAAAAAATGGTTCTGAAATCGGAAATGAGCCAAATCGGTCAACGAACACTCCCACATCCCATATAAGTCACTTTTATGTGACTATTTAGGAACCAATAACTCAAGTATTCAAGACATATATAAAAAATTTGAAATTTATTGTTATAATTTAAATAAAAATATATGTTCCGAAAATGGGCGTGATCCGTCCACAATTTTTTTACATTGTATCCCTTTTTATATTATATTGTATCCCTTTTTATATTTGTACTAAATTATGAACAACAAATGTATGAATTATTAGTATAACAAATCTGAATATATGTTCTAAATAGGCGTGGCCCGCACACTTTTATTTTCAACATTTTTTTATTAGTTTTTTTATACTTTTATATTTTGGGAATTAATGGGATATAAGACGTTCATTTCTGATAAGTGAATAATATTATGATGGTGGGGGTATTTAGCATATTTAAGAACTTTAAAATTTATGTATTCAATAAAATATCCCAAATTAATATCCCCACCAAGGCATCTTGTTCTTGCATTTTTTGCAAGCACAAGAGCGAGAGAAATATCGAGATTTTCTTGGAAGAGCATGATAAGAAATGCAAGAAAAAGAGCAAGTGCAAGACAAACACTGCATGAAAAGCAAGATCCTTACGTTTTTTATCATTTTAATGCATATATTATGTTTTAAGATAATAATGAAATTCTTAAGGCTTAAGAATATATGCATCTTAAAAATAAGGTATGTGAAGCACTTTTGAAGCGGTAAATATCTTCAAAAGTGAGTCAAAAGTCGCTTCAAAAAGATAAAATAAGTAGACAAAACAATGTTGTTTCTCTTTTCTTCGCTACGTTAGTTCGTACATCGATTGTGCATACATCGATTGTGCATATGCACATTATTATTTTTGATTTACTCTTATACATACAGGGCAATCTGAAGCTGATATTTTCATTCGAATTCGGATTTATCTATTAAAGGATCCGAATCGAATTCGAAGTTCGGAAATATGGCATCACAGGTTCCGTCGAAACGGATTTGTTGACAGATTTGTTGACACATTTTCTCCGAATGCATTGTTGTGTCGGAATGTGTGAAAATCTTTTGTTTTGCACTATTAATGAATTTTTGCTGTATGTCATATAATTACAAATGCCACAGAATCATTTGCTGTTTATGCTTATTTCCGGGGTGCTGGAGACGACCGCCAGCTGTCTTGCTGCTACGTCGCTCTAAATTTCCTAATTGCTGGATGAGATACAGCGCCCGCGTCTGATCTCCGCTGCAACTCTATCGCTGGCAATACTCATCGACAATTATGACGCTTTACTGCAACAGAAACGCGGTGCCCTTTTGTCTGCTCGAGCACAAGTTGATCAATTCCATTCTGGGCTACAACGCCTGTGAGATAGCGCAATCGTGTCGCTCGCTGCCACATTTAAAGCTGGAGTTGGTTCTGCACAAGGTGGGCGAGGCAAATAGTCCTGCCAACGTACACTGCTGTTCAGCAGATTTTAAATGAGATTTCGCTCTGGCCATATTTTTACTCGATTGTCGGAATCCGAAGAATCTCTTGCAGCAGTGTCCGGTAAATCTATAGCCGTCCGTCCGTATCGCTCGAGTAATACATTTGGCAGCTAGCCAAAGTTCTGATACTCTTACATAGGTCCATCGATTCAATTAAATCAATTTCCTACATCAATATTTGTAGACAAATTAAACAATTTTCTTCAAAATATAAAATTTTTAATAAATTGTTGCAATTTGAACACAAATGATTTTAATTTTTGTTGGTAAATTTTCACTGATTTGACATAAACAGCTGATTTTCGAAGTTACATATTGCAACGCGGAAATCCATTCCGCACGGAACTCATGATAGTTAAAAATTCGTATTCGTAGCGGATATTCGGATTCGGATTTTTGCTACGTCGGGCGTCATGATTTCCCTGATAGTTTTTTGTTAATTGTAAAATCATGAAGTTTTTCTTATGTTAAGTTCTATGTGCATTATTTCATTTAACTTATTAAATCAAAAAAAATGAACATTTTCACAGAGTATCAGCGAAATGTGATATTGCTTTTTGTGTGTGTTTTTTTTTCACAAACCGTTTAAAAGTACAATAAAAAAAATGCGAATAAAGCAGCAACCAAGCTTTTGATAGATTTTTTGGCGGGAAATTTTTTGTACCAAAAAGAAAACTCGTTGTTGTTGCCAACTGGATGACTGTACTAGATACATACATGTAGTGTGATGCCATACGACTATCTGTTGTCATGCGTCTGTTGGTTGCCATGCTATGGTACATGATAGCAACGCATCGTAATTCGTTAAAGTTGTATTCTCTTCTTTCTGTTAGTGTTCGATTTTTGGCGTTTGAGTTCGTGTTCGCAAAGATAAATGTTACCCTGCAAGATATTATTTGAGTTCTCTTGATATACGGTACGTGTAGCATACTTTTTTTTTTTTAATCTCTGACGAAAACAGAAATATGGCTATACGAAATATTCCTTATATTTATTATGAATGTTCATTTATATGTTAATTTTATTATGGTCTTGAAATTTTGAATTGTCTCGTCAACATCACTTGATTTATACAATTATTTTTTATTAGTTAATTTTATTGTAGCCGCGGTAGCTCAGGGGTTAGTGCGTTGGACTGCGAACCGAAAGGTCCCCGGTTCAAGCCTGGACTGACGCTAACAACATCTTTTCGTAGAAACATTGTTCTATACCACGTTACCTCTCGTCAGTAAATGGCAAACCTACGAGAGTAAAACATTGCCTATGAAAAGCTCTCACCCGCCGTTCGGATTCGGCAATAAACTGTAGGTCCCACTACTCTGAGTACAAATATTATTTTAAAATATAATTCAAATTTTTATGTTTTTGATATATAAGTGAAATAATTTATTTTTTGTTGAAGACATTGGAAATATGGAAAATAAGTAACCTTAATACAATTAGTGTTCAAATTCTATTCGTTTTCATAATTAATATGCAGTTTAAGATATTTGACTTCGATCTTTTATTTAAAATTTAAAAAGTAAAATTTTGCAAGACTCTTGCAAGCAAGAGCAAGAAAGGTATTGCAAGAACGAGACCAAGGACAAGATCATATGAACCTATGCAAGAGCAAGAACAAGATTACCATTTCTTGCCTTGCTCTTGCAAATGATCATCACTACACCAAGGTGTAGTGCAGGCATGTCAAACCAGTAGGCATCACGGGCCGCATTGGCAATTCAAATGATGAGGCGGGCATGCGGCCCATGCGTTGTGTACCAGAAGATAAAAAAACGCTCGTTTTTTACATGTGTTAAAAAATACAATGTTAAGATTATCCAATTTTCCATTGATCTTCATTAAAAGCGCCGCAGGCGAAATTTTTTTGTAAAAAATGGTGCGATTTTTGTCTGTTTGAAATAATTGAAAAAATGTCCGAACTTCTTTGATCCTGCTAAATATTTTGTCTGAGGTATTTACAGTGGAGTACCTATATTTCAAACACTAGAGAAAATGTTAAAAAACAGACACCTGACAATCATCCAAAATTGTTGCAATTTTTTATGTCGGCAAAATTGTACGATATCGAATTAGATCTTGTACCAATATCGAAGGCCTAATCGTACTAAAACTGCAAAAATAGTTCAAAGCGACATATCGCAGTTTTTTTTTCGAAACGATAATAAAAACGATTCTAGATTAATATTGCATCAAACAGTTTAAATATATCGAGATTTATTTGAAAAGAATTGCGATATCGATGTGGAAAATGTTTAAATTATCCTAACATAAAATTTTACTCTACGAAAATTACAAAAGTTTAAAAATTAGCAACAAGATTGGATTTTTGTTATCCAAGTTTGTTCGAGAAAACTTCAAGGCATAAACCACATGTCAGACTGGTAACCAATTTTTTTAGATTTTTCGATACAAACAATACTTAAACTATTGAAATAGTTTTTTTTTTTTAAATCCGTATATAAATTTGATATTTGAATAAATTTGAAAAGGTGACAATGACCATTGATTAGATGTTCAGATTTAGGACTTATGACGAAGTTGGTTTTATTTCCTTAAAGCGAGGTTTGCTGCATTCTATGGTCAAGAGTTTTTTTCTACAAAAAGTGATTATTGATTCATTTTTTGAAACTTTGAACCAATGTATCTTTGGAGAAGGTGAGTGTTTAACTCTGGTAGTTTTGGTGTGGAATGTCTCTAATACAAAAAAAAATACTTACTAAAAAAAAAATAAAATGATTCCAATTACTGTTTGTTCAAAGCAAGTTTCTTGGTTAAAAACTTGTCCTTTTCTTATAAAAGTCCAAAGTCTGATTGCGGCGTTATTTGATACTGGAGCTAATTCCGAAAATGGTTTTGTTAAAAAGGGTCCAGTTTTTAAGATTTTTAAGTTTTAATTATTTTTCTCTCCTTTTATTTTTAATAGTCGAATCAAAAACAATAATGTAATTTTCTTTTTGGTGTTAGACATACAAAACTATGCGCAAATATATTCAACGGAAATTCAGAACTTTACAATAAATTTTAAATTTTATGAATAAAAAACAATATTACTTGATGAAAAAAATTATTGTTATGTAATTTTGCAAAGTCATGTATAATATTTAAAATGACAATTAGGAAAATAAATTAAGATTCTATATCAAAAACTTATTAATATCTCATTATTAAATTTTAGAAAATAATGTACAATATTGATTTTTTAATAAATTAATAAGTTTTTAAGATTAGTAATTTAATTTCATATATAACATGTTAAATTAGATACATGGCGTTGCACAAAAATGCAGGCCGCAGATGATAGGTTGGCGGGCCATGTGTTTGACATGCCTGGTGAAGGGTATTCCGTAGTCGGGATCGACCGACTTTCAGTTCCGCCCATGGGACTTAACTTTCTCTACTCGTTTAATATATATTTTACTAACATAAGAACCAATAACATAAAAATGAGAATCCTATTTTAACAAAAAAAAAAAAAAAAAATTATAAATCTAGTAATCACAATCGATATCGTCTTAAAAATAAAGAAAGAGATTATTTAAAAGATATTTGAAAGTTGAGACCACGTGATTGACTTAAGTTTTGAAGTATTACTAAATATATATTGTAGGTCTCTTATATTGTAATGTTACATATGGATCATAAAAATCTATATTAATAAAACAAAACGTGTTTTTTTCTCTTGCACTAACCGGCCGTATTTCTGAACTGATTTTAATGATACTGGTATCAAACGATTCGTATTAATCAGATGTAGTGCGTGCTATACTTACTTTTTATAATTTAAGAACAAATATCGTCAGAAAAAGCTGAAAACTAAATTACAACAACCATATGAAAAAGAGAACTGCAGTTGATTTCGCTCACTGGGGTTAGTGCAGTGTATCATACTCTCGCAGAAAGAATTGCACACATGAGAACAACAACAACTCTGCCGCGTGTATTTTTGTTGTTATTGCTGCTTCAACACAGCAAAGAGAGAGGGAAAAAGAAGAAGACTCCACGAAAAAGAGTTTCAATGATTTTGTTCAGAAAATAAATTAGAAAATTATTAAGTGAAATGAAAAAAAACCAGTTGGGAAAGTTAGATCACATGGGAAATTTTAAAGTAGGTGTAATTATGATAGTTAGGATTATCAAAATTATAGTCGGTCTAAGCCGACTATAAATACCGTTCACATATGTGTGGTTACAATTCAAAGTGATATATAGGTCACCAGGGTATACGAATTCTGAAAATAACTACAAACATTCAATCGCTGAAGAATTTCCATTCATTTGATACCCATATTTACAAATGGGTAGGTGTACCGAATTTCGATTTTTTTTTGTGAACCACAAGTCTTTTCTCCGGAAAACTTTATTATCATGTATTTGAGCATGATGTCAATATATATTTGACTAAAAAAGTTTACCTAAGCACGTATACATAAAAATTGATCTTTATATGTACATTTTATATGAGGTATTTGAACATAAGTGGTCGGATCATAGGTCACAATGGACCGATCTCGCCAATACAGCGTAGGTATATTAGTAATCTATGTTATAAGTTTCATTTATCTAGCTCTTCAATAGTAGTAGGGATTTCAACAGACAGACAGACAGACGGACATACAGACGGACAGACAGACAGACGGACAGACGGACATCGTTAAATCGACTCAGGAGGTCATGCTGATCAAGAATATATATACTTTTCCATACCGGAGATGCTTCCTTCTGGGTGTTACAAACGGCGTACCAAACTAAATATACCCTTTCACTCTTAGTGTAGGGTATAAAAACAACATATTTCGACAACGATAAATATAACCAACCATGATTACAGTAATTTTAATTAATATTAATGAAAATGTTAAAGAAAAAACCGAACATTTAGTAACATTAGAAAATTAATTTTAAATTTATAATGAATTTTATAGTGTTATCACAGATTTTAAAAATAATAAATGATTTAAAATAAATTTTAAAAAATATCTTTGATTCAATTTATAAAATATATAAAGTTTCAAAGATTTTTTTTATTATAAATCTATTTTATGATGTACAAAAATAATCGGTAGGTTTTGTTTACTTTTTACGAAATATGAAAATATCAAGGTACAGTTATGCACTACAAATTGTCTTCTACTGTTTCACAATAAATATACAAAACTTTAAATTTTTACAATTTTCTTGGATTTTTTGATATTCAAAAATTTAAGAATATCTTTAATATTTAAATATAAAATATTTTCATATAATATATGTATTGCATTTACATTTTGAAATACATATTCAGCTAGCTGGATGGTTTTTACTAGTAAAGTCATATTTCGTATGGGTATATTTGCTACCCTGTATACATAGTAGCCGCGGTAGCTCAGTGGTTAGTGCGTTGGACTGCGACCCGAAAGGTCCCCGGTTCAAGTCTGGACTGGGGCTAACAACATCTTTTCACCGCGCTACCTCTCGGCAGTAAATGGCAAACCTCCGAGAGTAAAAACATTGCCTATGAAAAAGCTCGCACCCGCCCGCCGTTCGGATTCGGCAATAAACTGTAGGTCCCACCACTTTGAGTACAAATATAACACGCACAGCTCAAAATGGTGAGAGAGTTCCGCCTAAGTTCTTATAGAACTGTGCCAAACAATTATTATTATACATCGCATGAAAACAAACTATCCCACGACACATACACACACAATACAAGTCTGTATTCTTAAACAGCCATCCAGCTGACAACAACCCGACAAAAATTGATGACAAGCAAGTTTGCCAACCAAAAAATCACACGAATAATCACAAAATCACACCGAAATCATTCGTGCGACTTTTTCATAAAAACATCTCATATTGAGAAAAATCACGATAAATCACACAAAAGTCTCATATCGTGATAAATCACACGAATATCACTCAAATATACTAGATTTTAAAATTCATAATAATATTAAAAGTTATGCGCTACAGTCCTGTGGAGAACTTAGGCCGAGCTTCCTCACCATTTGAGCTGTGCGCATGGTTTCGGTTATGCGACTAAAGTGGCAAAATGCGACCTTTTTATTGCCATAATACCATGAGACACTTTTCAAAAATTACCTTATTTTGCGAGTTTTAGAATTTTGGAGTGACTTTTCACACTTTTTAGATTTATTTAAATTATTTCAGAATCATTTATTTAAAGTAGTCCTTCAAAAGATTTTTAAAGTTCCGGACCAAAAGTTTAAAAAAATTAAAAATTTTCAAATTCGGATATTGTGGTCAAAGCAAATAATGCAAAAAAAACCAGTGACAAATAAAAAACTTAACAAGTTTTCAGTTATAAGTGATCGATCATGACGTCAAGAAAAAAATTCAAAAATGTGGGAAAACAAATTGTGGACATTTTGTTTAGCTTACCGTTCTACATCGTAAGAAATTATTGCAAGTATAAAATGTATATGCCAGGAAACTCAAAAAAAATAATGTATTAAAAACAATTAAAAATTTCTTTGAAATAAATACAATTGTATTTGTTTTACGTCAAACACATTTACTTTTGTTTTAAATAAATTCATGTATTTGTTTTTGTATGAAAAATATAAAAAATAAGTACATATTTTTATTGAATTTCAGAGCAATTTTTAAATAAATTTGTCTTCAAATTACTGAAATTTCAAATATTTAGTTGTCCAAACCGAAAAATTACTGTAGTAAATTATACTACATTTATGTCTTTGTTTTGAAAAAATGTATTTCTACTACATTTTGATCGTTTTTAAATACATTTGTATTCATTTAAAATAATTTACCAACTAGTTGTATTAAAAATTCGATTTCTACATTGTACAGAAACTGCACGGTGTCATAGCTGTCTGCACTTTTTAATTATATTAATTCGCACATTTGCTTCAAAATCCTCCTTGGAGTTCCTGGATCGAATTCAACAACGTGCGATATCTTTGATAGGGGATGAAAATATCTCATCGTCTATTGGTTCTCTTAAGAACCGAAGGACCGTTGGGTGTGTAATCCTGTTTTATAGCTATTACAACGGTAAGTGTTCGAGTGAAATACATCGCCTGATTCCACCAGGTCGTGTGTTTTCTCGATCTAGTCGGGCATCAAACCAAGCCCACCCCTTCGTAGTCCACTCGACTCTCAATAGAACCACGCATTATAGAGAGAATTCGTTCTTCGACACGTTTGTGAAACAATCTCCCTGCGTCCGTTTTTCCCGACATTTTTGAAATTGGCAAGTTCAAAATAAACATTCACCGACACTACTCCATCTTACCCCCCTCCATTTAACCTATTATCCCTTCTTATGATCAACATTGTACATTGCATGAATAGGGGGCATCCCCTGAGCGTTGGTTAATTTGTAAAAAAAATAGTCGACGGACGACTGCTTAGGTAGCAGGTATAAACAGCATCCGAACGAATGACTTGGCGGCAGAAAACTAGTGTTGACAACTCATTGTGTTTCTCGCAGAATCAGGTTAGTTTTGAAAAAAAAAACGATAATTAATGTTGATAACTCTATGACTGAAACCCGTCATGGGTTGCAGTGTTCACATTCTGCTCCGATCGGAGCAGATCTGCTACTTTTCAATTTAAATAGACAGATTCTACTACCTACTACAGTAGCAGATTTGTCTGGTACATTTCCGAAAATTGTTAGTACATTTTTATTAAATTTACTACTTTTCAGAATTTTGTATCTATCAGCTTTTAATAAAACCAAAAATATACAAGAATTACGACTTACATTTTTGGACCGGCATCGAAAAACATAGAATATCCTCATTTACATAATTTCTACATCACCTCGAGTTTCTTTTAATGTCCACTTCTTTGTGCAAATTCCCATTTTCGTAATTGAGTTACTTATGTTATTAACACTCAGCATCTACTTAAAATATTTCCAGACTGTATACGAATCATTCCACATCAAATCGACCAAAAAGTCAAATTTGAGATTTTACCTTTTCGATTTCAATGAAATTTTGGCAACTGATAAAGATATGCACCGACCAATTTAATTTTTATTTTTTTGTCCACTATTTCTAGAGATACAGTGGCTACAACTTACAAAAAATTGGCCAAAAATCACTTTTGGTTATCGTTGTTCAATGAAGGCCGGTCGAAGTTTTTTTCCAAAGTTGTAATAGTGCGTAACTGTTACATTATTCTGCTAGAGTTTACAACAAAAAATTTGAGGCGAAAAAATAATGTCCTATGTTCGCGCATTGCAGATAAAGTTAATAAACACATTAAATCCACATTTTTATTTTTTTACCATCTACATAAACTTTTTTTTGGATCGTGATAGACTCAAAAAAAAATATAGTGATTGTATCTATTAATGTCCTCTTAAAATTTCATCAATTTTGAATAAAATTATACTCGCGCATCGTCATCGTCGTTATGCGCTACAGTCCTGTGGAGAACTTAGGCCGAGCTTCCTCACCATTTGAGCTGTGCGCATGGTTTCGGTTATGCGACTAAAGTGGCAAAATGCGACCTTTTTATTGCCATAATACCATGAGACACTTTTCAAAAATTACCTTATTTTGCGAGTTTTAGAATTTTGGAGTGACTTTTCACACTTTTTAGATTTATTTAAATTATTTCAGAATCATTTATTTAAAGTAGTCCTTCAAAAGATTTTTAAAGTTCCGGACCAAAAGTGTAAAAAAATTAAAATTTTTCAAATTCGGATATTGTGGTCAAAGCAAATAATGCAAAAAAACCCAGTGACAAATAAAAAACTTAACAAGTTTTCAGTTATAAGTGATCGATCATGACGTCAAGAAAAAAATTCAAAAATGTGGGAAAACAAATTGTGGACATTTTGTTTAGCTTACCGTTCTACATCGTAGGAAATTATTGCAAGTATAAAATGTATATGCCAGGAAACTCAAAAAAAATAATGTATTAAAAACAATTAAAAATTTCTTTGAAATAAATACAATTGTATTTGTTTTACGTCAAACACATTTACTTTTGTTTTAAATAAATTCATGTATTTGTTTTTGTATGAAAAATATAAAAAATAAGTACATATTTTTATTGAATTTCAGAGCAATTTTTAAATAAATTTGTCTTCAAATTACTGAAATTTCAAATATTTAGTTGTCCAAACCGAAAAATTACTGTAGTAAATTATACTACATTTATGTCTTTGTTTTGAAAAAATGTATTTCTTCTACATTTTGATCGTTTTTAAATACATTGTATTCATTTAAAATAATTTACCAACTAGTTGTATTAAAAATTCGATTTCTACATTGTACAGAAACTGCACGGTGTCATAGCTGTCTGCACTTTTTAATTATATTAATTCGCACATTTGCTTCAAAATCCTCCTTGGAGTTCCTGGATCGAATTCAACAACGTGCGATATCTTTGATAGGGGATGAAAATATCTCATCGTCTATTGGTTCTCTTAAGAACCGAAGGACCGTTGGGTGTGTAATCCTGTTTTATAGGTATTACAACGGTAAGTGTTCGAGTGAAATACATCGCCTGATTCCACCAGGTCGTGTGTTTTCTCGATCTAGTCGGGCATCAAACCAAGCCCACCCCTTCGTAGTCCACTCGACTCTCAATAGAACCACGCATTATAGAGAGAATTCGTTCTTCGACACGTTTGTGAAACAATCTCCCTGCGTCCGTTTTTCCCGACATTTTTGAAATTGGCAAGTTCAAAATAAACATTCACCGACACTACTCCATCTTACCCCCCTCCATTTAACCTATTATCCCTTCTTATGATCAACATTGTACATTGCATGAATAGGGGGCATCCCCTGAGCGTTGGTTAATTTGTAAAAAAAATAGTCGACGGACGACTGCTTAGGTAGCAGGTATAAACAGCATCCGAACGAATGACTTGGCGGCAGAAAACTAGTGTTGACAACTCATTGTGTTTCTCGCAGAATCAGGTTAGTTTTGAAAAAAAAACGATAATTAATGTTGATAACTCTATGACTGAAACCCGTCATGGGTTGCAGTGTTCACATTCTGCTCCGATCGGAGCAGATCTGCTACTTTTCAATTTAAATAGACAGATTCTACTACCTACTACAGTAGCAGATTTGTCTGGTACATTTCCGAAAATTGTTAGTACATTTTTATTAAATTTACTACTTTTCAGAATTTTGTATCTATCAGCTTTTAATAAAACCAAAAATATACAAGAATTACGACTTACATTTTTGGACCGGCATCGAAAAACATAGAATATCCTCATTTACATAATTTCTACATCACCTCGAGTTTCTTTTAATGTCCACTTCTTTGTGCAAATTCCCATTTTCGTAATTGAGTTACTTATGTTATTAACACTCAGCATCTACTTAAAATATTTCCAGACTGTATACGAATCATTCCACATCAAATCGACCAAAAAGTCAAATTTGAGATTTTACCTTTTCGATTTCAATGAAATTTTGGCAACTGATAAAGATATGCACCGACCAATTTAATTTTTATTTTTTTCGTCCACTATTTCTAGAGATACAGTGGCTACAACTTACAAAAAATTGGCCAAAAATCACTTTTGGTTATCGTTGTTCAATGAAGGCCGGTCGAAGTTTTTTTCCAAAGTTGTAATAGTGCGTAACTGTTACATTATGCTGCTAGAGTTTACAACAAAAAATTTGAGGCGAAAAAATAATGTCCTATGTTCGCGCATTGCAGATAAAGTTAATAAACACATTAAATCCACATTTTTATTTTTTTACCATCTACATAAACTTTTTTTTGGATCGTGATAGACTCAAAAAAAATATAGTGATTGTATCTATTAATGTCCTCTTAAAATTTCATCAATTTTGAATAAAATTATACTCGCGCATCGTCCTTGAAGTTGAAAAAGTTCAAAAAATAGACATTTTCTTTGGTTAAACCGTTCTAAAATCGGCATGGGTGGTTATTTTGACATGTAATTTTTGTTTATGTAGATGGTAAAAAAATAAAAATATGGATTTAAAGTGTTTTTTAACTTTATCTGCAATGCGCGAACATAGGAGATTATTTTATCGACTCAAATTTTTTGTGGTAAACTCAAGCAGCATAATGTAACTTTTAAGCCCTATTACATTTTGAAATAACAATAAAAGTTTGGTTTCAATCTACCCTACCCTTTCGATCTACGCATATCTCTTGAAATGCTGGAAAATTCGTTGTTGGCTCGTTTTAAAGCTAATAGATCAAGCTTTTAGAAAAATCAAATTGTAATTTTTAAACGTGAACATGTGGCCCATGCATGGTCTTTATTCTTGCACTTAAAAAGGACTATTTAAAAAAAAAACATTTCTAGATTTTCTACTTTAAGAGATATTGAAATATGAACAACCAAACGAAAATTGAAATTTTTATTTTTTTTTTAAATCGTAAAAAAATAACGTAAGACAATTTACACATTTTTACAGTTGTTAAAAGTAAATTTAATTACCTTTTCTAAACTGTTGGACTGTTCAAAATTTAATAAGAAACAACAAAGTTATGATCGATACAAACCGAGCTACATAATTAATAAAATGTTTTACGGAGTAATTTCATTACAAATTCGATCAAATAAAGTCATTTTTGAGATTTAAATGATTTGGATTTTGGTTAAATTTAGGTATGTAAATGTATATAGAAATCTATTGGTATTTTTTTTTTTGGGCAACTATTCCCTGAGTTACAGTGGGCCAAATTTACAATTCAAAATAATGAAGTAAAAAGTAAATATTTCATTTCAAATACATTTTTTAAGTGCAACATACTCCAATTGGATCCCGAATTTGTATTTGGCTTAAATTTAGAAATTTACTAACAATTTCCTATACATTTGGGTAAAAAACAAATTCTGCTACATTTTGCTCATTTCTAGTACCTTTTTAATCATGAATTGCTACTTTTAGACTGCGGGAAAGTGTGAACCCTGATGGGTTGCAATGGCCAAGTAAGTATAAGTAACTCAACTGTTTGCAAATTTCTGTTGCGCGTTATTGGCAGTAGAGATTGGCATGTGAGCGCGAATCAGCGTGATTCACGTGAATCACGCGTTATCACGCGTGATTGTGGTTGAATCCTAATTTTGCTCACGTGATTGTGAGTGAGTGTGAGTAAACCAAAAATTCCGTGAGTGAGTGTGCGTGAGTACAATTTTTTTGTGAGTGAGTGAGTGTGAGTGGGTCGAAAATTTCAGAAAATAAAAAAATTACACTCTTAATTTTTTGCGATTTTTCTATATTTTTGCTGAACTACAGAACAAGGGCCCCTTGAATTCAGAAGACTTTGGGAAGACGGCTCTCCACTATTCAGAACTAAAATAAATCAAACCCTTGGATAAATAGTTTTTCCCAAAGTCAATTCATCGCTGGTAAATTCTACCCCGGACTATTCTTTTATTGATAATTCTTTTCCAGAAACAATTCTCAAAGATTTTACACGAATTCTTCACCGGTGAATTATTCTTCGAGGCAATTTTATAAATTTTTATATGAACAGCACATCGAAGGTCTTTCACATTTCCATTTCCGGTAAAAATTGAGATATATGTCATCAAAATCCCTAACATCATAATATCATTATTATTAAATGATGTAGGTTGTATTTTGCCACGCTCGGTCGACCAATATCACCAACAAATACAAATAAAATATGCATTTTTATGCATTCTGAAAACAATATCAACAAAACACGTGATTTAGCGTAATTCACGTGAATCACGCGTGATTGAGATTGAATCTTCATTTTACTCACGTGATTGTGAGTGAGTGTGAGTAGAGAAAACAAGGCCGTGTCTGAGTGTGCGTGATTAGAAAAATTCTTTCATGAGCGATAGTGAGTGTGAGTCAAAACTCACTCACGTGCCCATCTTTAATTGGCAGAGTATTGTTCATATGAAGTACAACTCGAAAGCGACAGTTAAGGGCTTACCATGTCTTTGAGTCGTCAGAACTCAGAACTGATGATGCTTAGTGGTGTTTCCATCTCATAATCAGGAAATTTTTTTTCTTATATATTTATTTATATTTTTCTTATATATTTATTTACTAGCTGGACCCGTGCACGACTCGTGCCAAGATTTTGTGAATTCAAAGATATGGAGCAATTTTATTAACATAATTTTTTTTATTATTTATATCAGGGACCCGTGCTGCGGTGTGAAAGTTTTTATAAGTTTTATAAATGTAGTAACCAAATAATAAAGACAATTCTTTCTCATACTACGCATCCCCGTAGGATTCTTTCCAGTAGAAATTTTCGACGAAAATTCTTCTCCATAGAACGCTTTCCCGTAGATTTATTCCCGGTATATTCTTCCAGTAGAATTCATCCCGGTAGAATTGTTCCCGGTAGAATTCTTTCCCGTAGAATTCTTCCCCGTAGAGTTTTTCGAGTAGAAGTTTTAGTGTGGTGAGTTTTAATGTGGTGAATTTCAGTGTGGTGAATTTAGTTGTGGTGAATTTAGGTGTGGTGAGTTTTAGTGTGGTGAATTTAAGTGTGGTGAATTTTTATGTGATGAATTATATTGTGGTGAATTTTATTGTAGTGAATTTCAGTGTCGTGAATTTTATTGATGTGAGTTTTGGTGTGGTAAATTTTATTGTGGTGAGTTTTAGTGTAGTGAATTTCAGTGAGGTGAGTTTTGGTGTGGTGAATTTTTGGGGATGAGTTTTAGTGTAGTGAATTTTAGTGTGGTGAGTTTTAGTGTAGTGAGTTTTAGTGTGGTGAATTTTATAGTAGTGAGTTTGAGTGTGGTGAGTTTGTTTTTCTTTTTCTTTATATTTCTTTTTCTGTTTTTCCTTTAATATGTCTTTTAGTTTTATGTTAATACTTTTGTATTTTTGCTTTTGTTTTGTGCTTTTGCTTTTGTGATTTTGCTTTTAATTATATCCTACACTAAGAGTGAAAGGGTATATTCAGTTTGGTGCGCCGTTTGTAACACCCAGAAGGAAGCATCTCGTGTATGGAAAAGTATATATATTCTTGATCAGCATGACCTCCTGAGTCGATTTAGCGATGTCCGTCTGTCTGTCTGTCTGTCTGTCTGTCTGTTGAAATCCCTACTACTTTTAAAATTGAAGAGCTAGATAAATGAAACTTATAACTTAGATTACTAATATACCTACGCTGTATGTGTAGCGAGATCGGCGAGATCGGTCCATTGTGACCTATGATCCGACCACTTATGTTCAAATACCTCATATAAAATGTACATATAAAGATCAATTTTTATGTATACGTGCTTAGGTAAACTTTTTTGGTCAAATAAATATTGACATCATGCTCAAATACATAATAATAATGTTTTCCGGCGAAAAGACTTGTGGTTCACAAAAAAAAATCGAATTTCGGTACACCTACCCATTTGTAAATATGGGTATTAAATGAATGGAAATTCTTCAGCGATTGAATGTTTGTAGTTATTTTCAGGATTCGTATACCCTGGTGACCTATATATCACTTTGAATGGTAACCACACATATGTGTAGGGTATTTATAGTCGGCTTAGACCGACTATAATTTTGATAATCCTAACTATCATAATTACACCTACTTTAAAATTTCCCATGTGATCTAACCTTCGCAACTGGTTTCTTTTTCTATTTGAGTTTTTTGTTTCATGTTCGTATTTGGTGAAAGTGCCGAGATATATCGTTTTGAAAGTTCGGGTTGTATGGGAGGTGCCACGCGTCTTTGTCCAATCCCGTCCATATATAGCCTATCATTCCTTCGAGATCATACCGCATCGGATCAGCCGTTTAGGCGGAGAAGGGGAACAAACGTACAAACGTATAAATGTACAAACGTACAAACGAACAAACAGATTTATTATATTAATAGGATAGGATAATAGGATATTTTTCTTATATATTTATTTATATTTTTCTTATAGTTTTGGGTAACACTCTTTAGTTGTTTGTGTACTATACAATTAAATAGTTTTCAGATTAATAATTCTTGTACCTTATTTTTGGTAATCAAACATTTTTTAATATTAATTAAATTTTTTTTCTGAAGGATAATATTGTTTTTATTAAAAAAATATATAAATATATGGGCCATTCCACACCAAATCAACCAAAAAAACAAATTTTGAGATTTTACTTTTTCGATTTCAATGAAATTTAGGCAGCTGATAAAGCTTATTGGGATATACATTGACCAATTTTTTCGACCACTACTTTCAGAGATACACTGCTTCAAAGTTACAAAAAATGGGCCAAAAATCACTTTTGTATGGTTGTTCATATTCCAATATCTCTTAAAGTAGATATGCTAGAAACTCCATTGATGGCTCGTTTCAAAGCTAATAGAACAAGCTTTTAGAGAAATTAAGTTGTTACTTCTAAACTTGAACATGTGGCCCGTCGGCATTAACCCAGCACTTCAAAATTAATGTCCTTAAAAAGGACCATTTTTAAAATTCTGAAAAAAATCACATAATTTGGTTGATTTAATACAAATGTTTATGCCAAATTTTTAGATGGTTTTTTGATAGCATCATATTTTTCTAAATTTTTATTTATTTTTTGTATTGAAATTTTTTTTTTTTCCAATAATTGATTGTAATACTTGAGTCTGCATATATTTGTGAGTCCGTTGCCATAATAGAAATTCGATGTATTATTTATTTTCTGTAATAAATAAAACAAAAAGTTTAAATTTAATGAAATTACATTAAATACATTGGGTTCTTACCAATGATAAACGCGTGATAATCTCGATTATCACAAAAAATGCATGCGACCAATTTGAGCAAACACGCAGAATGACACACAAAACGAACATGTTTTTATTCGTTTTTATGTATTTTTTTGCCACGTTTACTATTATAGGAGGAAACCATTAAAATAATAGTATTTATTTTATTAAAAATAATAATATTGAAATATTTAAATTTATGGTTGTGGATTTTTCGCATACTGTCAAATTAATAAGAAAACTTTTGATTTAAAAAGATAAAACTACTAATACATGAACCATACACCTATACACGTACCATTAATTACTTAATGGTACATTTTCTTCTGAGTGTAGTATTTTTGCTGAAACATTAAAGCAAACTTTATTTTTTATAAAAATATCAGAACTTGTAGAATTTTAATCATCAATTTCTGATATTTTTTGATAAATTATTCATTTTACCATTGTTATATTTAAATTCTGTTTCTGTTTTTCACAGACGGACAAATATGCATTTTTGTTATTTTGTCAGTTTTGACGTTTCTTATAAAGAAAGGTGCAACAAGATCGTAACTTGTTCTTGCCTTTCACTCTTTGTTTGTGCGACTGTACTAAAAACAGCAACAACAAATTAACGAATTGCTTCAATGTTTATAATATTTTTGGTAAAACATTAAAGTATGGAATATTTTTTATGAAAATTTGTGATATTCTCTGAAAAATTATTCATTTTATCAACGTTAAATGTAAACTCTGTTTCTGTTTTTCACAGCCAGACATCCATGTTTTTTTTCTTTTATCTGTTTTGACAAGTAGAAATTAACGAACACATTTAAAGATTGGTGTAAATTGCACCCATACATTCATGAACATTGCCAATTTCATTGCACATATTTAAAATAGTTAAACACATTCAAATATTCGCAACGCATTCAAACTTTGACTTTCAGCAAAAAATATGAAATCTGTGTTTTCTTGATCTTTCTCAAAATACTTATTTTTCGCATTTACATGATTTTGAATTAAAATTTATGTCATGGTAATAATTTCAATGTTTTGAACAATAAAAATTGATTTCATTAAAAAACTTAAAATACAATATTTACATTTAAAGTTTTAATATATTTTTTTTTAATTTAAAAAAAAAATCGAAAACATTATAATTATTGTGAAACATAACAAATATATAACAAATTTTAAAAATTGATAATCAAAATTAAAATTTCATTTTCAAACAAAATTTTTAAAATAAATTTTTTTTTTAATATAAAAAAATACTAATGATAATGTATAAATTTAATTTTTCAAAAAAAAAGTATTAAAATAACACCACATTTTATGTATTTTTATACCCTACACCAGGCATGTCAAACTCATTTGGCATCACGGGCCAATGCAATGCCAGTGCAATTCAAAGGATGAGGCGGGCCGCATTTGTGTACCATAAGAAAAAAAGACTTGGTTAAAAAAGTCGATATTTTTTTAATAAAAGTCAATTTTTTTTTTTGGTTTATTCTGATTGTGCCTTTACTTGATACTGGAGCTGATTCCTAAAATGGTTTTTTTAAATAAGGATTTTGAGATTTTAACTTTTTTCTCTCAATGGGCATTCCATTAAGACGGGACTACGATTAAAAACCTTCTCATTTGATAAAGAAAAAAGAAAAGATATATTTTTAAGATGAGGAGAGAGGATAGATCTTATGGTCCTTTATATATGTATAAAAAAAAACTTTTGCTATATATCCTATATCTTTCTACAAATTTTAAGTTAAATACTGTGACGGGCGTTACACGTACTTTTTCAAAAAACAGAGTTTAATCCACAAAGTATTAAATTTTAGTTAAAATAATCTGACTATGGAGATTATGTATATCTAAAATACTTCATTAATAATGGGAGTTCTCTCCTCTGTAACAAAATTCTACATGGTTACTTTGATCACTGGCTTATAAAGTATCAAAACTTGTGACAGGTGTTACACATTTTGTGACGAGCGTTACCTGTACGAGTTCTATACAAATATACATGAAAATTCAAATTATGAATTGAAATTTTTTGATGAAGAAGAGCAAATATTTGTGGTAGGAATGATAAACCGTTATTTTAAGGCACACCGTCGACAAATAATTTAAGTGGAAAACTAAACATTTCGCTTTTAAATAACTACTCTGTCTACATCATTTGTAGTCCGTTTCCTTCGCAAGCTTACATAAATATTTTTCACATTTCATATATAATGATTTTTTTGGGATTTTTTATGATTTTTTGTAAGGTTTGGAATTTCCCGTTTTATCTTTGCTTATTGAATATTTTGGAATATTTTACAATATTTTGGATGGATATAGCAACCATCTGGAATATCTATGAGAAGAAAGACTATAATAAATGAATAGATACGACAAAAATCTTTAGTTCGCATAATAAATAAAAATAGTTCGCAAAATAATTTTAGTATTTTTTTTGACGGGCGTTACAACTCAAAAAAGTAAAACTGTTTGGTTAATTGTCAGTATTTTGAACCACTTATCACCAATGCAAGGTGTGGAATACTTTCGCAAATAAATTACCTTTCAAATTGTACTATTAATTTTTCTTTCGCATTTAAAACTACGATACTACAATATTTAATATATTTCCTCAATATTTGAATTTAATTGAGAAAAAAACACATTTGCCATGCATTTTGGTAAATTTTGATCACAGAATATGAAATTATATGTATTTCTTATCCTAAAAATCATTAAACCGAACCAATAGGTTTAACTTTAATATATCACACCTTGGTATCGTTTTCTGTGAAATGCCTCTCCTATAATTTTTAATAGTCGAACCAAAAACAATAATGTAATTTTCTCTTCGGTGTTTGACGTACAAAACGTGTATATATGCCTGCAAAATATAACCAAGGGAAATTCAAAATTTTATAATAAATTTAAAATTGTATAAATAAAAACAATATTACTTGACGAAAAAAGGTAAAAATCATTGTTATGCCATTTGTGCAACGCCATTTATAATATTTAAAATGACAATAAAGAATATAAATTAAGATCTATATTAAAAACTTGTCAAATTCTCATTATTAAATTTTGGAAAATAATGTTCCTACATAAAAATTGATTTTTTTTAATAAATTAAAAAGTTTTTAACCAAGATTAGTAATTTCATTTCTTATATGACATGTTAAATTGGATACATATCGCTGCACAAAAATGCACAATAATATATAATAATCATTTTAACGCCTGAAAATAAAATAAATCAAAAAATTTTCAGTTCTTAAATATATATATATATATATATTTTTTTAATATTATTTGAAAAGTCTTCGCGGGCCAGCGGGCCGCGTGTTTGACATGCCTGCCCTATACCTATGAGGTACAGGGTATATTAAGTTTGTGCCTCTTAGGAGGCGTGGCCGGTGTGGAAAAGTATATTTATTCTTGATCAGCATCACTACCCGAGTCCGTTTAGCTATGTCCGTCTGTCTGGCTGTCTTGCTGTCCGCATACGAGGAAACTTGAGAAATACTTGTCAGAATGCGATGAAATTTGGTTAGAATATTTTTTAGCCAAAAGTAGGAAATGAGTTTGAAAATGAACCAAATCGGTCAACTAATACCTCGAAAACTATTCAGGATATATTTATAAAATTTAAAAGGTATGGTTAGAATTCACCTAAAAATATGTGGTCCAAAAATGGGCGTAATCCGCCCACATTTTTTTTACATTATATCCCGGGTTTTCGAAGTGGAAATTTTAGCCGTAAATTATTAAAATCAAATCTATAAAATATAAGTCTTACAAAATTGTAAATAAAGGCATAGTCCGCCCACTTTTAATTTTCTAAATTTGGTTTATTAGTTTTTTATACTTTTATATAATTTTTTTAAATTATGGGGATGTAAATTTTTGATATGTGAATAATATTCTGAAGGTGGGGCGGTTCAACTTAATTAAGAACTTTAAAATTAAGGTATACAATTAAATGTTCTTTATTAATATCCCCACCAAAGGTGTAGGGTATTCCATAGTCGGGCCCGACCGACTATAAAAGTTCGTCTAATGTGACCGAACTTACCCATGTGACCTAACTTTCCCAACTCGTTTTTTTTTAAATTTGTCTTATGGTAGACAATTGCATCTTATGGTTAGGCTTTCGAAATTATTCATTTCTAAAAATTTATAATATAAAATTAATTAAAAAGAAAAATAACTGTACAGAAATAAAGTTGATGAAATTTAATTAAATGAAAGCTCTTTGTAAATCAATATTTTTTTTTAATATGAAAATAATCAAAATTATAAATTTAAATAATAAAAATTTCTTACTATTTTCATATGAAAAACTTGTCAATTTTTTATACGTTTTTTATTTACATACAATTTTTAATAATATTTTTCATATAGTACTGTTTTTTAATATAATTTAATATAATATATTATAAAATTTACAATCCGATCGAAAACCACATTTTTATTTTATTTCACCAAAGGCTGTTTACTTAAACCCAACACTAAAATGTTGGTGAAATAAAATAAAAATGTGGTTTTCTGCTCGAATTGTAAATTTATTATATATTATATTAAAATATATTAAAAGCAGTTTTATTTGAATAATATTATTAAAAATTATAATATATATAAAAAAAAACATACGGACAAAATAAGACGGTTACTAACTTGTTCCACTTATTTTAAAATTTTTTGACCATTTTTAGTTTATGATTGTGGCGATCACTTGTAATAAATTATTGTCAATATGTTTTATTTCAAAAAATAATTTGCGAACACCTCAAAAATAAACTGAGTTTGGTACAACCCCTAAAATACCAAAAGTCAGTATTGAAAGCGGACAAAAAGATCACATTAAATTAATTAAAAATGTATATACATATTTTCAAAGAAAAATAATTTGAAAGTAATAATTTTATAAACTCAGTAAATATATTTAAAAAAATTAACTATTTCACAAAAGTAATATTTATTTCATTTCATTGTCTATTGATGTATATAAAAAAAAATGTATTTTAAAAATTTTGTTTGAAAATTAAATTTTAATTTTGATTATCAATTTTTCAAATATGGGTCACATCAAATCGACCAAAAAAAGTAAATTTTGAGATTTTACCTTTTCGATTTCAATGAAATTTGGGCAACTGATAAAGCTGATTGAAATATGCCTTGACCAAATTGTTTTCGACAAATTTTTTTTCGACCACTACTTCCAGAGATACAGTGCTTCAAATTTACAAAAAATGGGCCAAAAATCACTTTTGTATGGTTGTTCATATTTCAAAATCACTTAAAGTATAACTGCTAGAAACTCTGTTGATGACTCGTTTTTAAGTTAATAGAACAGGCTTTTAGAAAAATTAAGTTGTAACTTCTAAACTTGAACATGTGGCGCGTCGGCATTAACCCAGCACTTCAAAATTAATGTCCTTAAAAAGGACCATTTTTAAAATTCTGAAAAAAATCACATAATTTGGTTGATTTAATACAAATGTTTAAGCCAAATTTTTAGATGGTTTTTTGATAGCATCATATTTTTCTAAATTTTTATTTATTTTTTGTATTAAAAAAAAAAATTTTTTTCGACACTAAAAGTTACAATAATTCTTGAATGTATTTCTAACTCTTATTTCTAAAATGGCGTCAGTTTTATCATATATCTCAAAAACTAGGGACAGTTTGATGAAACTGACGCCATTTTCGAAAATTTTCGCCATACAAAAGTGATTTTTGGCCCATTTTTTGTAACTTTGAAGTACTGTATCTCTGGAAGTAGAAGTCGAAAAAAAAAATGTCAATGCATATCTCAATAAGATTTATCAGCTGCCCAAATTTCATTGAAATCGAAGAAGGTGAGTTCCAACCGCTGGGCGATTTGGTGTGGAATGGCCCATAGTGGATTTAATTTTTATCCAAAAGACGTGCTTAATTAAAAAAACAAAAAATTTAGATGAAATTAGTTTATATGGCATTAGTTTAGAGTGGTTTAAAAAATTACTTTGAAAATTCAAAAAGTAATACACACAAAATTTTAGCCAAATTGAATTAGAGGTCGCGCAACTTGATTTTCTGTTTTCAGACCAATGAAAATCGTTATCAGCTTAGATTAAAGTTAAATAACTTCTTTAATTTTGTTGGATTTTGATAAAAATTTATATTTTTGAATATAATTCATTACAGATTACAATGAAATTGTGAACATTTTGATGCGGCAATACATAATTTATTTCTCGATTTTTAAATATACTAATTTAAGATAGTTCATACCCAAGATATAATATTATTTGACCAAGTACTCTTGGAAAAAAATCAGAATTATTTATGCAATGTCATGCGGACGTAAATTGCTTCCATTAAAATTTGATAAATTTGTTTTGTACAAATGGTTTGTGAGATATAGGCAAAAGAAACTTTACAAAAATTACTTGTCTTACTTGGTATAAATAAAAAAAACATAAAAATTATTGTTTTGCATTTTTGTGAGGGACCATGTATCTTCTTTTAATGATATGTTAAATGCTTTTGGTTAAAAACTTATTAATCTTTATCCAAAACAGTCAACCTTTTTAGTAACTTAATTAAACAAACCAAAATGTTTGACTTCTCTTTAAACAAAAGCCACAATTTATTTTTTATATAGAATAAAAATGCATATTTTTAGCATTTTTTTTTTCACCAAGTAAAATACTTGATGGAAAATATCACTTTTTAGAGTTTACTTAGATGAGAGCATCGCCAGTCGAACTTGGTTCTTCCACGAAGAAGTCTCAAGTCGTTGTACAATTTTACATACGAAGACGATGGCGATGTATAATCACACACTAAGAAAACTAAAGATGGTTGAAAAGTATTAGATCCTCAAACATCATTGCAGTAGCAATTATTCTCTAGTAGTTGCAGTGAATCTACCACAAATATAACATTTTTCGTGATGTTTATAAGAAATATCACTTAGTGCACTATGAAAACAAAATGGTTATGGTACTGTAGCCGCGGTAGCTCAGTGGTTAGTGCGTTGGACTGCGAGCCGAAAGGTCCCCAGTTCAAGCCAGACTGGGGCTAACAACATCTTTTCATAGAAACATTTTTCTATACCGCGCTACCTCTCGTCAGTAAATGGCAAACATACGAGAGTAAAACCATTGCCTATGAAAAGCTCTCACACGTTCGGATTCGGCAATAAACTGTAGGTCCCACCACGTTGAGTACAAATATAACACGCACAGCTCAAATGGGGAGAGAGCTCGGCCGAAGTTCTATACAGGACTGTAGCGCCAAACTATTATTATTATTAGAGTGTTGCTGCAACAAGTTCGCATATAAAAATTACGTGTAACAACAATTCCAATATGCAGTAAATACAAATAAATATGCAACAAAAGTGTTAGTAATTTATAAACATCACATACTTTGTATTATTTATGAAATGTTTCCTATAAATATCACTAAAAATTTCATATTTGTGGTAGTTTCACTGGAAATAATATAGGTATAGCTGACCTCACTGCAAAAATTCGCAAATTCCAAAGATATTAATACATTTGCAGCAAAACTATTAATATATTCTAAATAACATAAAAAGTGAAAAATATTTGACCCAAATAATTTGCAACTGCAATGATGTTTAAGGCTCTAATACTTTGCAACCATATTTCGTTTTCTTAGTGCAAGATACTGTTTTAATTCTATAATAAATAAAATACATATGATTCCTTTTATTTCAATTCAATAAAAATCACTCCACGAATTCTAATGGAGTACCTTTTCAAAATATTCGTCAACTATTTTTCTATATGTAAGATGTTTAATTGATGTTTGCTATAAAAAATCGTAAATTTTAAAGATTGTTGCTAGCAATATTTATCGTGTTTCACGGATATTTGAGAGATGGTTGTCTCAAAGACGATCTAAATAATTTTAAAATAACTTATTGTTAAGGGCTGTGGTTTTTCTGGCAATAATCCTTGTTTTCTGAGTGTTTATTTTACATACAAATTAAAATTATTACCCGACATTTTCTCAAAAACGATACGTAATAGGACGAAAGTGAGTATTCAACTTATTGCATCTTAATAAGGATACTTTAATTATGAAGTAACGATATTTTCAGATTACGGGCACTAGTATTTTTTTAGAAAATTGATTATATGAGAGTACCAAAATTAAGTTCTAAGGACATTTTTTAAAAAGTGGATTAGAGGTAGAGTGAATTAGAAAAAAGTTAGTAAATTTCATAGTTAGTTTGAACTATAATAACCATAAATATTTTTTTTATAATGTCAACGGAGTGAATCACACGACTGATTATACCAGTGATGTTCCACGAGGTACAATTGTACCTTTTAAGGCACTTTTTTATGAGTGAAGCACAAAAAGCCCGCCTCTTTTCAATAAGGCACTTTTTATGAATTTATTCAGTTTTTATTCAACAACTGCATTCAGAACACTCAACATACCAAAAAAAAAAAACTGGTAAATTAATGGTATTTTAATAGCAAAACAATTATTTTTACTATTAAAATTGGCCAATAGGATGTATACCATTACTAACAATAGTCAAACAATTAATTAAATATTTTATTTGTACCATTAATTTTAAAATACGCCTTGTTAAATATTTTAGTAAAACTTATAAGTATTAATTGATGCGTATTTCTATTTTAAAACGTTTTGTTTCTGTTCGGTAAATTTTTTTTAATTGATTTTAAATTAACTTCCCGATGAGCTAGAAATTTTAAACATTGCTTAGAACTAGGTGATAATACAATATTGACGTTTTCCAGGCTCCTGTTCGTCATGGTTCTGTCTTAATGATTTCATATTAAAGACAGTTTGAAAAAAGTATGATTTTAAATATATTTGGCCGTTCGAATTCTGTCACACTAAAATTTAACTGACAAAATATTGAAAATGAAAAATGTGGGCCGTAAGATAATATAATTTATTGGATGCAAACTATGTTATTGTTTTAAATCTTATTCAAAATATCACGTTTTAAACGTTTTATGTTAAAAAGAATTTTTTATTTAATTTTTTTATGGTACAGTCGAGCATGTCTGTATTTATTCTTGAGTCCGTTGCCATAAGAGGGATTTGATGTATAAATTATTGAAATAAGAATGGTTAAATATAGTGACTTTTACATTAAATAGAGTCCTTACGAATGTAGCGTTTTGTAATGTGGATATTTACAAAAAAAACATGCGACAATTTTGAGAAAAATCGCAGAATTACGTACAAAACGTACATGTTTCTATTCGTGTTTAAGTTTTTTATTATTATAGTATCCATTTCATTTTTTCATTATAAGACACTTTTCTCTGAAAAAGGTACATTTTTTTCCAAAATAAGGCACGCTAATAAGCTTGGAACATCACTATACGATTAGTCAATCTCGGGATCCATTGTGCCGAAAGGTGGTATTTTTGTGGAACGGCTTCGACCTCGGCCCTTTAAATATGACAGCCAGTAATTGTATTTAAATAATAAGCCAACACAGGCTGGCGTCACGAGCTCGATCTTGCACTTTTGTTGGAGGGTTGAGCTCGAAGCTGTACCACAAATACACAAACTGCAGCACCAGCGCTAGTGCGTTGCTAAAACAACGCAGGAAAGTATTGCGCGGTTTCCCTTAGTACTGCACCAGAGGAGACAGACAGCACAGACTAAATTTATTGGGATAAAACGCAGAGGACGCATGTATCTACAAGTCATGCTATTAATATAGCACTTACCTTAAAAGACCGCCGTGGCTGTAAACTTCATTTTTTTATGGGTGTCCGCTAGGTTCCTCTTTGTGGTTGGCTGCGTCGTGAGTCCGCTCGGATCCTCTTTGTGGTTGGCTGCGTCGCACAGTGTGCCAAAACGCTCTTAACTCGGGTGAAATTCAGTATTGTCGAAACCAATCAACCGATTTTCAAAAATTTTAAAAATGTTGTATAGAGAGAACTTGAGAGAACTTAAGTTTTGAAATTGGAGTTTGTATCTTTAATAGTTAAATCAGTAAAGTTGAACTTTTTTTCATGAAAAATCTTTCAAAAATTGTAAAAATCCAAAAGTTATCCGATTTTTAAAATTCTTTTGTTTTTGGAAAGCTTACATTGAGGTCTAAAATGTGCTTACATGAGAAAATATCTTGTTTAGTTTTAAAGATATAGACTTGAACATGATTTTTTTTTAATATTTGAAGACTTTACATATTTTTACATAAATTGTACATTTTATCATGAAATCAAAATATTTGTATGGGACTTTTATAAACGAATAACACATAAATCATAAACTGGAAAATATCTTGGAAAAATACCTTAAGTGGTTTAGTAAATATAAAATTGTAAAGTCGATTTTTTTTTTTTATTTAAAATTTTTTTTTTGGAAAATTTTACTTTTACGGAAATCTCCGTAAGTATTTTATTTCTTCAGTAACATGTACTTTTGTAATATTTTTTTTGATAGATAACATTACTGAGAATCTTTTAAATGATAAAACTTATCCAAAATATATTTAACCAATCTGGCAACACTGGTCAAAGTTTAAGTGGTATGCAATTTTAAAGATAACTAGTTCCAAACATTTTTTAACTTAACTTTTTTTTGCCCGTCGAAGTATATGTGCAGGACAACATTATTTCAGAAAATATAAATTTTTTAAAAGGACTTGTCATAACACCGTTATATCTACCTGTAAATTGTATATATTCCCAAATTATGACTTTCGACTTTGAAAACTTTTCTGCAGGGGGTCAAAGTAAAAAAAAAAAAACTTGAAATTTAATAAGTGTTGCCAGATTGGTAAAATAAATTTTGGATAAGTTTTATCATTTAAAAGATTCTCAGTAATGTTATCTATCAAAAAATATAACAAAAGTACATGTTACTGAAGAAAAAATAATTCCAAAAAAAAATCAAAAAATGGAAAATAAAAAAAAAGTTCGACTCTACAATTTTATATTTACTTCAGATATTTTTAAACGGTTTCCAGTTTATGATTTATGTGTTACTCGTTTATAAAAGTCCCATACGAATATTTTGATTTCATGATAACATGTACAATCTATGTAAATATATGTAAAGTAAAGTCTTCAAAAATTAAAAAAAAATCATGTTCAAGTCTATATCTTTAAAACTAAACAAGATCTTTTCACATATAGCAAAAGAATTTTAAAAATCGGATCACTTTTGGATTTTTCACAATTTTTGAAAGATTTTTCATGAAAAAATGTTCAACTTTACTGATTTTTATCTCCATAACAATAAAAGATACAAACTCCAATTTCAAAGCTTAAGTTCTTTCAAGTTCTCCCTGTACAACACTTTTTAAATTTTTAAAATCGGTTCAGTGGTTCCGACAATACTGAATTTCATCCGATTTAAAAGCGTTTGGGCACACTATGCGTCGTGTGTCCGCACGGTTCTTATTTCCTCTTTGTTGGCTCCTGTCTGTTGGTGGATGGCGTCGAATCTCGAATCCGCTAAAATTGTCTGCTAATGAATCTGCAAAAAAAAAATATTAAGAAAAAATATTGTTATATTTTATATATAAAAATACATACTTTAATTGCACAAAACCCTAAGCTTCTAAAATGAAAAGAAAACATTCATATTAGATAATATTTTAATAAATTTACAAATAAATGCACAAATTGTTCAACTTACCTCGCTGCTGTTTTTTACTTTGTGAAGAAAAATCGGCCATTTTCGTAACATTTAACGAAAGAGAGCACATAGTTTGTCTCTCAGAATGACTGGGTAAAAGAAAAAAGGTTAAAATGACACCGTACGGTTGCATTCGACAGTTCGCAGCCAGGCAGAGCGGAGCTGACTTGTCACTGGGGTGCTGTTGGCACCTGTGTTGCCAGTTTAGCCGGTTTCCAGCTAAATTTAGCCGGTTTTTTAATTGTTTAGCCGGAAAATTATAGTATAATTTGTTAACCGCTTTTTAAACATTTTTGTAAGTCTAATTTTCAAGATTTATAAATTTGATTTTAAAATTGACATTATACGAATAATTTATGAAGTTGTTGATTAAAAAAAATATATACTGTCAATAAATGCGTAAATTATATTACTCTGATCGACAAAATCCAAATTTTGATAGTAAAATTACAGCATATTTGTGTAAGTTTGTGTAAGCGATATATTCAAGAGAAATTAAAAATTTTAAAAACAAACATTTTTTTTATAAAATACGATAATACTTAGTGAAAAATTTTCAAAAATTTAAAAATCAGAAAAATTTATATTTAACAAATGGGAAAGTTAGGTCACATGGGTAAGTTCGGTCACATGGGGCGGATTTTTATAGTCGGCCGGGCCCGACTATGGAATACCCTACACCTTTGGTGGGGATATTAATGTGGGATATTTAATTGCATTCCTTAATTTTAAAGTTTTTAATTATGCTGCACCTCCCCACCCTCAGAATATCTATTTTGAAATATGACAAAATATATATATATATATAGTTATATTTGTTCTAATTAATACTCACATTAAATAATCAAAATTAAAAAATGGTTTGCTATAATAATATTAATATTTCTTACCTACTTATTTGGCATTACAACCCATGATGGGTTTCGGCCGCAGCAATTACCCCTCACCAGTCGCTTCTGCATTGCGCGCGCTGGCGCCAGTTTTGCACTCCAAGTGTTGTCAGGTTGTCTCGCACTTGGTCGCTCCACCGGAGATTCGGACGCCCTCTCCTACGTTGACCACCACTGGGTACAGAATTGAACACCTTTTTTGCTGGAGCGCTTTCATCCATACGCTCGACATGTCCAAGCCAGCGTAGGCGCGGATCATAATGCGCCTGACTATGTCAATGTCGGCGTAGAGCTCATACAGCTCGTCATTCCATCTGCTTCTGTACTCGTTTTCAACGCATATCGGGCCATAGATTTTCCGAAGAATCCTTCTCTCGAACACTCCTAAAGCGCCATAGAGGAGAACTGGCATGATGAGCGACACATAGAGCGTAATTTTTGTCCGTCGAGAGAGGGCTCTGCTCCTCAATTGCCTACTGAGCCCAAAGTAACACCTGTTCGCAAGAGTTATTCTTCGGCTAATCGACAGGCTGACATTGTTTTCCTAGTTGATGCTGGTAACTAGGTATACGAAGTCCTTCACAACTTCGAAGTTATGGTTGTCGATAGTGACGTGTTGTCCAAGACGCCGTGACTCTTTGTTTGTTGACACCAGATACTTCGTCTTGTCCTCGTTCACCGTAAGACCCATTCGACGCGATTCCCTCTCCAAACTGGAGAATGCTACACTGACTGCTCGTACGCCCAATGATGTCGATATCATCTGCGTACCCGAGCAGCATGGAACTCTTGTATATAGTGCCATTTGATAGTGCCATTGTGATGAAGTTGTGCAGCTCTTATAATCTTCTCCATTATTAGGTTAAAGAAGTCACACGATAGGGAATCGCCTTGTCTGAAACCTCGTTCGGCATTAAACGTATCGGTGAGGTTGTTCCCAATTCTCACTGAGCAACGTGTGTCGCTCAGGGTCATCCTGCAAAGCCTTATATGTTTCGCAGGTATACCGAACTCAGACATGGTGGCGCATGGTGGCTTCTTATCGGACTGTCGAAGGCAGCTTTGTAGTCGTAGAAGAGGTGGTGGGTGTCGATCTGCCTCTCTTTGGTCTTTTCTAGGATTTGGCGCAATGTTAAAATCGGTTCTGCAGATGGAAGCCGCACTGATAAGATCCAATCAGTCTGTTGACGATGGGCTTCAGTTTTTCACATAATACGCTCGTTAGAACTTTATACGCGATGTTGAGGAGACTTATCCCGCGGTAGTTGGCGCGTATAGTTGGATCCCCATTCTTAAGGATTGGGCAGAGTATACTGAGATTGCATTCGCTAGGCATGCTTTCTTCTGACCATATTCTGCTGATGAGCTGGTGCATGCTCGTTATGAGCTCATCGCGTCCGGTCTTAAACAACTCAGCAGGCAGACCATCCGATCCTGTTTTTCAGCCTGTTGATGGCTGTGCAGACCTCATCACGGTCAGGCGGCTGTATGTCAACGCCATCGTCAGTAACTGGGGTTGTCAATCTGTCTTCTCTATCAGCGAGTAGTTGTCATCATCGCCTGCTAGAAGATCAGAGAAGTGTTCTCTCCATAATCTCAGTGTACCCTGGACATTTGTTACTAGATTCCCGTCATCGTCCTGACAGGAAGAGGGTCCGGTCTTTAAACCTCCGGTCAGGCGTCTTATCTTCTGAAATAATTTTTGAGCTTCGTCGTCGTCCTGTCGCCATGCATCTCAATATCTTCACACTCGCGTCTTTCTAATTCTCTTTTCTTGCACCTAAAAAGATGTCTCTCCTCCTTCCTCTTCTCTCTGTATAGCTCCTTCGCGGCTCGCGTAACTACCGACTGCAGGGTGGCTCTATATGCAGCGTCTTTCTCTGCAGTGGCTTGTAACACTCTTCGTCATACCACTTGTTCCATAGTGGGCGTTGGAATCCAAGCACCTCTTCGACAGCCGTACGCATTGAGCGGGAGACGTGTGTCCACTGCGCGCATATATCATCGAGAGGGGAAGTGCCTTGGGCAAGCAGGTGTGAGAGTCGAGCGACATAGGCTTGTTCTGTCTGTTGTGTGTGCAGCTTACTGACGACTAGCTTTCTTTGCGTGGGTTTCGGTGCGTTTTTCGCAGCGCATAAGCGTGTGCGAACCTTGGCTGCTACAAGGAAGTGATCCGAGTCGATGTTGGCATTTCGAATCGAACGTACTTACATCACACTAGAAACGTGCCTTCCGTGAATCACAACATGATCAATTTGGTTGCGCGTGTTCTGATCGGGTGACCTCCACGTGGCCTTCTGAATATTGAGATGCTTGAATCTACACTGAGGGAAAAAAGTAATAAATTTAAATACTTTTCGACACGTTTCTCACCCGTTGTCTTTTTTATTTAAATTAAATACTTTTTATTTAAAATTGAAGTAAATACTTTTTATTTAAATTTATTACGTAGGTAATAAAATTTGATGTAAATACTATTTATTACTTTTTATTAAGATCAAAAAATTTTAATTTAATCACAAGATCATAAACATGTCTTTTAATATTTTAAAACTATTTATTCATGTAAAGAAGTTTAGGAAAAGATAAAATTATTATTTTTTAACTTTTTTCGAAATATTTATCACTCACGGTGGTTCTATTGGTTGGACACATTACCACGTATTACATAATTTTATCGTGGTTACTTTCAAAAAACAAACATTAATAATGTTAAAAATATTTCTAAATTATTTTTTTTTTGAAATAATGAATTTAATTGCGTACGTAATAAAATTAAATACTTTTTATTTAATTTGAAATTAAATACGCACGTAATATATTTTTGTATAGAGTATTACTTTTTTTATTACAAAAGTATTTAAATCAAATTTAAATAGATTTCATTTAATTTTATTACGTCACTTTTTTCTTAGTGTAGTACTACTAATTACCATGTTTCGAGCTGCGGCGAAATCGATCAGCCTCATTCCATTGTCGGAGATATTGACGTGGAGGCTGAATTGTCCAACCGTTGAACCAAAAGTACCCTCATGGCCCACCTTGGCATTAAAGTTGCCAATCACAATTTGGATTGAACTTTAGTCAATTGCAATTACTTGTAATTGAATTTTCTTCAATTACAATTACTTGTAATTATAATTGATTTTTTTTCAATTAAAATTATATTTTGAAAAATGTAATTTGAAATATGTAATATAAATTAGAAGTAATTGAGGAAAAAAAGTGATAAATACATTTTTTAGAAATTTAAATACATGAAAAGTAATCCATTACTATTAAACTTGCCGCTCAATTAAACTTGTCACTCTATTGGAACAGAGTATCAGTTTAGGGTGTAGATTCACTGATGCGCAGTGTTCTCATTCTACTCCGATCGGAGTAGATTTACTCCATTTCATTTGTATTTTTAAAATCTACTCCTCTACTCCGGTAGTAGCATTTTCTACTCCTTTCTAAAAATTGTCTACTTCCGTTTAATGAAATCTACTCCCTCTGCAAAAATTGCTTAATTTTTTTGTAATTTGATGAGAACAATTTCTTGCGCCCCAAATAAAATGTCAATATTATAATTTTTCTAATTATTATGATAAATTATCTGTGAAATAATTTTTTTTTGCCATGATCTTTAAATTGTAGAAAATTAAACTAAATCTACGCTTGTATAACTTTTTTATATACCACCATATATTTCATTGGGTACACCCCAACTCTACACTGAATGAAAAAAGTAATAAAATTAAATAAAAAAGTAATAAATTTAAATACTTTTCGACACGTTTTTAACCCGTTGTCTTTTTTATTTAAATTAAATACTTTTTATTTAAAATGAAAGTAAATACTTTTTATTTAAATTTATTTCGTACGTAATAAAATTTGAAGTAAATACTATTTATTTAAATTTATTACGTAGGTAATAAAATTTGATGTAAATATATTTTATAACTTTTTATTAAGATAATAAAATTTTAATTTAATCACAAGATCATAAACATGTCAATTGGTATTTTAAAACTATTTATTTCATGTAAAGAAGGTTAGTAAAAGATAAAATTATATATTTTTTTACTTTTCTATAAATTTTTTATCACTCACGGTGCTTCTATAGGGTGGACACATGACCACGTATTACATAATTTTGTCGTGGTAATTTTCAAAAAAACAAACTTTAATAATGTTAAAAATATCTCTATAATATAATTTTTTGAAATAATGAATTTAATTGCGTAAGTAATAAAATTAAATACTTTTTATTTAATTTGAAATTAAATAAGCGCGTAATATATTTTTGTATAGAGTATTACTTTTTTATTACAAAAGTATTTAAATCAAATTTAAATAGATTTTATTTAATTTTATTACGTTACTTTTTTCTTAGTGTATGAAAGACCATCCTGTATACATCAGCATTATAGAAAATACCAAGGATTGAAACCGTAACCGAAACCGATATCCGTTTAAAACCGTTTCATTTTTAAAACCGAAACCGTAACCGAAACCGTTATACGAAAATCAGAAATAAACCGATATCCAAAACCGATATAAGCGGTTTCGGTTTTATACCGGTTTAAAACGGTTTTTGAAAAAGTATACAAAAAACCAGGAACACATATTTTATTTTATATAGAAGATCTTAAGTAAAATTTCATTAATTAAAATTTGGAGTTCCCACAATAAACATTTTTGGTTGTACAAAAATTCACATGTTGTTTTTTGAGAAACGATATTTCCAAAACAACGGTATAAAATTTTAATAATATTGGTTTTTTATTTATTTTATTAGTAAAATATATAGGGGAGCTTGAGGTAAAGTGGAACAAGTTTTGAAAAGTTCATTTGAATATATTTTAAATTCTTTTAAATGATCTATTCAATAGAATACCATTTATAAGTCTTCTAATGGATTTTTGACTGATGTTTCAAAACAGCTCAATTTCGGACATAAACAAAACAATGTAATGCAAAAAAAAATTTAAAAAAAGTTTCAAATTATTAACATCTCAGTACCTATTTAAGGAAATACGAAAAATGAAGTGCAACTTAGACAAGTTTAAAAATTTCAAGTATAAGGCAAATATTTGTTTACATTAGTGATGATTAAAAATTTCTTGTTCTTGCATTTTTTTTTTGCAAGAACAAAAGCGAGAACAAAATCGAGATTTTGCAAGAAAAAGTACAAGAGCAAGTGCAAGACTAAGACTGCTAGAAAAGGAAGACTCCTGCGTTTTTTTATGATTTTAATGTATTTATTATATTTTTAAGATAATAATGATATACAAAAGAATTCATGATATTACTAAATATTGAACAATAAGTAACAATGGAAAGCGTGCAAAATATTTATGAACGTGAACATTAATGAAGATGTGTGTTTTTTTTTTGTTTTTGTCGAATTCTAAAGAATATAAGCATCTTAAAAATAAGGCCTGTGAAGCACTTTTGAAGCGGTAAATAGCTTTAAAAGTGCTTCAAAAGTCGCTTCAAAAAGATAAAATAGACAAAACAATGTTTTTTTCTCTTTTCTTCGCTACGCAAGTTCGTACATCGATTGTGCATATGCACTGTGCTTATGCACATTATTATTTTAGTTTTACTTTTATATATAGTTTTTTTGTTAATTGTAAAATCAGGAAGTAATAAAAAATAATATATTAACATTTTCACAGTGTGATATATTTAGCTGATATATTGCTTTTTGTGTTTTTCTTTTTTCACAAATCCGCTGATTCGTTTGAAAGTGCAACAACAACAAAAATGCGAATAAAGCAGCATTCAAGCTTTTGATAGAATTTTGGCGGGAAATTTTTTGTACCACAAAGAGAACTCGTTGTTGTTGCCAACTAGAGAGCTGTACTAGATACATACATGTAGTGTGGTGCCGTGCGTCTGTCCGTTGTCATGCGACTGTCTGTTGTTATGCGTCTGTCCGTTGTCATGCGTCTGTCTGTTGTAATGCGTCTGTTTGAGGGTTGTCGTTGTGAAAGTGTGTGTATACGAATCGTAATCGTTATTGTTATATTATCTTCTTTCTGTTAGTATTCGCTTAGTAGCGTTTGAGTTTGTGCTCGCATGGTGTTCGCAAAGAAAAATGTTACTCTGCAAGATATTATTTGAGTTCTCTTGACATACGGTACGTGTAGCATACGGATTTTTTTAATCTGTGACGAAAACAGAAATATGCTTATACGAAATATTCCTGTACTGTATATCGTTGTTGTAGAACGAAAAGTCACCAAATACATTTTTATGAAAAACTTAATTTTCGAGTTTGTTGATTAATATTATAAAAAGTAATTGATGCATTTTTAAAGTTGAAATATCAATTGATAGATTTACATTTTCTTATCATGTGGTAAAAAAAATGGAGATCACCGATTAAAAATTGACAGATACATAAAGATGTTTGTAAAAAATATTTAGCATTTTGAAAATGTATTTGGTGACTTTTCGTTCATTTTATTATGGCCTTGAGATTTTGAATTGTCTTGTCAACATCACTTGTTTTATACAATTATTTTTATATTTGTTAATTCTTGTTAAAATATAATTCAAATTTTTATGTTATTGGATTTTTTTTTGTTAGTAAAATGTTGAAGAAATGGAAAATATGGAAAATAAGTAATTAGTGTTCAAATTCTATTCGTTTTCATAATTAATATTTGTCTTCGATCTTTATTTAAAATTTAAGAGATTAAGATTAACATTTCTTGCCTTGCTCTTGCAAATGATCATCGCTAGTTCACATATATTGCAGTTCACAGAATTGTTGAAATTTAATTTCTTTGGCTTTTATGGATGAAAATTGTACAAAATTCATCTTCTTTTCAATTCAGATCATATATCAGGTGAAGCCAATATGTTGCTTTTCATTGGTTTGTGGTCACGAAATTTTTAATTAAATTTTTTTCTTGACGTAATCAATTAAATAATTCATATAACACAATATTTTTACTGAAATAACAACTAACGTTGTTTAAATTACGTTTCCCACTTTACCCCAGTAATTATGGATTATTTGAAAAATATGGAAATAAAGAAAATTTATACAAAAACCGAAATCAAAACCGAAACCGTAACATGGAACCGGTATACCGAAACCGTTTCGTTATAAAAACTTAAAACCGAAACGCGGAAAAAACCGAAATCGAAACCGTTATTCGTTTAGGTTTCAATCCTTGGAAAATACATAAATTCACTTTGAAGCAGTTATATTTTAATTATTAGTATTTCTAAGTTTTTGCATTAATTTTAATATTTTACTACTATTCTCAGTGGAGAATAGTAACAGCATTGTATTATTTTACACAACAACCCTGGTTGCGTATCTTTGCAAACTACTAAGAATGCAACCATGGGACGCTTATATGCTTGTTCTTGTTAGCTTCATTTTTGTATAAAAGAGCAACACCAGCTCATATATTTGTCATTCAATGCTGAGCATTCACACTGAACTTATCGTACAATATTGTTTTGGACATATTTCAGTAGCGAAGCACGAATAAGTTCCCTATTCCTTGTCGAAGCCGTGAACTGATTTCAGCTATCGTCCAATATTGCTTTGGACATAGTTTTTCAGCAAACAGTAAAGACATTCCCAGTATTAGTTTAAATAAAATCGCTGTACCCACACACTTACAAATACATGACGTATTATTTAAGATCCCTGAGGTCTACATTAGCGCCCAACTTAGTGGCCAGCGACACCATCGTTCAGCACAACAACACAAAGGCTGGAAGTGACAGTTTCGTCGGCACAGACGTCAACACACAAGTCGGCATCGAAGTCAACTCGGACGTCAGCCACTTGTACGTCAACTCGAACGTCAACAGCGACGTCAACAGAGTCGTCGGCAGAGGCATCGACGTCAACAGCGACGCCGGCAGAAACGTCAGCAGAGGCAGCGACGTCAACAGAGACGTCAGCAGAGGCAGCGACGTCAACAGAGACATCATCAGAGGCAGCGACGTCAACAGAGACGTCAGCAGAGGCAGCGACGTAAACAGAGACGCCGACAGAGGCATCGCCGTCAACAGCGACGCAGGCAGAGACGCCGACAGAGGCATTGACGTCAACAGCGACGCAAGCAGAGACGCCGATAGAGTCATCGACGTAAACAGAGACGCCGACAGAGGCATCGCCGTCAACAGCGACGCAGGCAGAGACGCCGACAGAGGCATCGACGTCAACAGCGACGAAAGCAGAGACGCAGACAGCGCCGTCGACAGAGCCACAATGGCATCGTTTTCACCAGAGCAGTTTCAGCAAATACTAGCTGCAATCGCCGGAAATCAAAAGGCGGGTTCTTTCACGCAGTGCACTGCGCGTTTTCGCGGTCAGCGTGATCCAGCTATGGTCGACGAGTTTGTGGCTGCCATCACCGTGTACAAAGATATTGAGAAAATATCTGATGCTGATGCAATAAGAGGTATGCCATTGTTATTGGAGGATTATGCCGCAGTATGGTGGATTGGCGTGAAGGACTCTGTGCGTACATTTGAGAATGCCGTCGATCTCATACGGACCACATTTTCCCCACCTAATCCGGACTGGAAAATATACTTGAGCATATACGAGTTCAAACAACAGGCGAAAGAACCAACTGACAGCTTCATATGTAAGAAGCGGCTGCTTTTTTCGCAGCTGAAGGATAGCATCAACGAGAAAGTGCAGCTACACATAGTATATGGCTTACTATGCATCCAGATTAGAGAACGAGTTCGACGCGAAGATTTCGCAACATTCGACGAACTAATCGCATCCAGCAGAGAAGCTGAACTGTTTTTTGCTGAATGAAAGCAACAAACCACAAAAATTGTAGAACCAACTGATGCATCTGCGATGGTCCGTTGCTCATTTTGTCGACTACGTGGACACTCTGTGGATGTGTGTTTGAAGAAGAAAAAGGAACAGCAGTCGCAGAAACCACATCAACACGACAACTCAAAGCGAGGTCCCATCTTCTCATGCTATGGATGTGGAGCACCAGGAGTTTACCGGTCAAACTGCCCAAAGTGCAGCAGTCACAACAAAGAAAGTCCCCAGCGGCTCTCTTTCAATAATCTGGCGACATCCATCATCGGAAGACCCTTGCCAACAGTTCATATGGAAATGTTCGGCCTCAAGGGAGAAGCATTATTCGACACGGGCGCAAAAACCAGCGTTGCCAGCGCAAACCTAACAAAAATCTTGGTTAGCAAAGGTTGCGACTTTCAACAAGTCAAGGCAGAAGTCACACTTGCGGACGGTACAACAACGACACAGGTGGTAAAGTCAACGATTTGTGATGTGGCTATCGGAAAGCGCCTTAGGAAAATGCGCCTGATATCTCTTCCAAATGCAACCAGGAACCGCACACTGATCGGCGCTGACTTTTTGGAGCAGGCGGGTATTGTTTTGAATATGGCACAACGGTTCTGGCATTTCGAAGACGAGCCCAGGAAAAAATTCAATTTTGAGCAGCCACTGGAGCTGACAGCATTTGCCATGGACATTGCCGGCGAACAGGTATTGACTTATCCCGAAAAGTCACCCTGCACCAAAATGCTTCATGAAGTATCTAACTTCATGAAATACATTCACAACAAGGACATCAGTCCTATCATGCACACTCCCGAGACCTGTCCAGAGTTGAGCTACGGACCAGCTCCAAGATATTTTGACGATGAAAATCCAAGGAACAATAAGGATGCAGCGGCTCAGTCTTCAAAGGCAACATTTAAGCGCGATCCAACCAATGATTATTCACCACACTCTGTGCAAGCTATTTTTAAAAATGCTGTGCCCACCAACAACAGAACTCCAGACAAAAACTCGCGACTTTTTGCACCTCCAGCAAAAACTCGTAAAACACATGAATACGAAGATTTCATAAATAAAAATTTCACACCACTGTATTCACTGCATTTTAATTTCTTAAAGGAACAGGACGGTCTCGGATTAACCGAGCAACAACAATATATATTAGATGACATGTTAAGTCAGAACTCTGATATTTTTGAAGAACCAGTCAGAGCAACTTCATTTGCAGTTCATAGAATTGAAACCGAAGATCACGCACCAATTGCTTTACCTCCTTATCGATTATCACCTCAGAAGAAAACGGAGTTAAAATCGGAAATTGAAAAGATGTTGAAAGCAGAAATTATAGTCGATTGTGAGTCCTCGTGGGCAGCCCCGGTGGTTATGATACCTAAAAAAACTGGTGGCATACGCATTTGCATTGACTACCGCCAGTTAAATGCAATTACTAAACCCGACCGCAACCCACTGCCACGAGTAGATGATTTACTACATGAAGCGAAAGCAACGAATTTCATGACAACATTAGATCTGCAAACGGGGTATTGGCAGATAGGGGTTCATCCAGATCATCAAGAAAAAACAGCGTTCGTTACACCATTCGGCATGTACAAATTCACCAGAATGCCGTTCGGCCTTCGAAATGCACCAGCCACATTTCAGCGACTAATAGACCGGTTAAAAATATCACTAGGAGACACCACTCTTTAAGCCTATTTAGATGACATTATATCTTGCTCTGCGAGCTTTGAAGAACATCTGGATGATTTACAACGAATATTTGGTCGCCTCCGAGAATTTGGTCTCAAAGTAAACCGAGAAAAGTGTCGCTTTGCATGCAACGAGGTCAAATATCTAGGACATCTACTAACACCCAAAGGTATACTGGTAGATCCTGGAAAAATAGATTCATTACAATTACGCAAAGCGCCGAGAAATGTCAAAGAGGTAATGTCATTCCTCCAAGCCTGCTCATGGTATCGACGTTTTATACGTACCCTGGTCATGGAATAAGGACCAACAAACTGCGTTTGAAACGTTAAAAGAATTATTAGTTACCACACCCATTTTGAAACAAGCTGAAGATTCCATGTTATTCATTCTAAAAACAGATGCTAGTGGTTACGCACTCGGAGCAGTTTTACTCCAGGGGGAGGACCCCGACGAACATCCTATCGAATATACAAGCAGACTCTTGTCAAGTGCGGAACGCAATTACTCTACAATTGAGCGAGAAGCATTGGCTATTGTTTGGGCTGTTCATAAATTTAGAGGTTACCTCGATGGAGCAGAGGTCAAACTAATAACGGATCATCAACCGTTAAAATGGCTAATGACATTGAAATCACCAACGGGACGATTAGCAAGATGGGCGCTTTTACTCCAACCATATAATATACAAATAGAATATAAGCCGGGTAAAACAAATGTTATTGCAGACACATTATCAAGACCGCCGTGTGAAGATACACATCAGACCACCGAAGATTGCATAATATGCTCGTTTGACGTTGAAATACCCAGAAGAGGTGCGAGAGAGCTCCGAGAAGGTCAACTTCAGGATCCAACGTTAAAAGGTATAATAGATTGTTTTGAGAAGAAAACTGATGATGTTGCGTATTGGTCAAAGAGGGGGTATGTAGTAAATGAAGGCGTGCTTTACTGCTACCATGACGATGACAGCGATGACGCACAACTTGTTATACCTAAAGATGAACGCACTTCAATATTAGAATTTTACCACAACCAAGACACAGCGGGTCACTACGGAATCGAACGTACAACACATAAAATAACTTCTAGGTACTTCTGGCCAGGAATTCGCAAAGACATCGAGAAACACGTCAAAGACTGCACTGACTGCCAGCGATACAAAGCAACGAACATGAAACCTATGGGTTTGTACCAAACAGTATCTAGTAGACAACGTTTTGAAGTCATCGCAATTGATCTGTTTGGACCGCTTCCATCAGCAGCAGATGACTACCAGTGGATATTTATTATCGAAGATCTTGCCAGTCGATGGGTAGAACTCTTCCCACTAACTGAGGCAACTGCAGAAATATGTGCAAAGACTTTAATCAACGAAGTCTTGTTACGATATGGAATTCCGAGGAAAATCATTAGTGACAACGGAGTTCAGTTCGTTTCAGCAGTCATGCAAAAGGTGACTTTTTGCTTAAATATACACCAGATGTTTACTCCCGTATATCACCCAGAAGCCAATCCTGAAACAATTATTAGTTACCACACCCATTTTGAAACAAGCTGAAGATTCCATGTTATTCATTCTAAAAACAGATGCTAGTGGTTACGCACTCGGAGCAGTTTTACTCCAGGGGGAGGGCCCCGACGAACATCCTATCGAATATGCAAGCAGACTCTTGTCAAGTGCGGAACGCAATTACTCTACAATTGAGCGAGAAGCATTGGCTATTGTTTGGGCTGTTCATAAATTTAGAGGTTACATCGATGGAGCAGAGGTCAAACTAATAACGGATCATCAACCGTTAAAATGGCTAATGACATTGAAATCACCAACGGGACGATTAGCAAGATGGGCGCTTTTACTTCAACCATATAATATACAAATAGAATATAAGCCGGGTAAAACAAATGTTATTGCAGACACATTATCAAGACCGCCGTGTGAAGATACACATCAGACCACCGAAGATTGCATAATATGCTCGTTTGACGTTGAAATACCCAGAAGAGGTGCGAGAGAGCTCCGAGAAGGTCAACTTCAGGATCCAACGTTAAAAGGTATAATAGACTGTTTTGAGAAGAAAACTGATGATGTTGCGTATTGGTCAACTACGGAATCGAACGTACAACACATAAAATAACTTCTAGGTACTTCTGGCCAGGAATTCGCAAAGACATCGAGAAACACGTCAAAGACTGCACTGACTGCCAGCGATACAAAGCAACGAACATGAAACCTATGGGTTTGTACCAAACAGTATCTAGTAGACAACGTTTTGAAGTCATCGCAATTGATCTGTTTGGACCGCTTCCATCAGCAGCAGATGACTACCAGTGGATATTTATTATCGAAGATCTTGCCAGTCGATGGGTAGAACTCTTCCCACTAACTGAGGCAACTGCAGAAATATGTGCAAAGACTTTAATCAACGAAGTCTTGTTACGATATGGAATTCCGAGGAAAATCATTAGTGACAACGGAGTTCAGTTCGTTTCAGCAGTCATGCAAAAGGTGACTTTTTGCTTAAATATACACCAGATGTTTACTCCCGTATATCACCCAGAAGCCAATCCTGTTGAGAGAAAGAATCGAGATCTTAAAACACAACTAGCTATTCTAGTTGGAAACAACCACCAATCATGGGCAGAGAAACTGCCATCTATACGTTTTGCAATGAATACTACATTATGTCAAAGTACGGGATATTCTGCTGCATACTTAACGTTTGGACGAGAATTACGAACTCTGGATGATGTTCAACATGATCTACGATCAATTGTCCAATCTGAAAATTTTGTAGCAGAGATAACGCCATATTTGAATACCATGTCTGATGTTTTCAAAGATGTCCGAGAAGCGGAAGAGAAAATGCAGGATCATAACAAAAAATCCACCAATCCACGCAGACGAAATCAGACAGAGTTTGAAGTTGGTTCTAAAGTTTTAGTAACCTCTCATGTACTCAGCAACGCAGCTAAAGGCAGAACCTCAAAATTCGTTCCGAAGAGAGATGGTCCATATACGATAATAGAGAAGAAAGGATCAACGAGTTACGTCATAGCGCATGATGATGACTTAAATGTACCACTAGGCACGTATCACGCTTCAGCACTTACGCTGTATAGATATTCACCAAATGACGAAGAACGACAAGTTAATATGCTACGACGACGATGACGTCCTAAAAACACATAAGATGCTGATACTTCATCGGGACGATTTCTGCATCAGAAGGGGAGAATGAAGCAGTTATATTTTAATTATTAGTATTTCTAAGTTTTTGCATTAATTTTAATATTTTACTACTATTCTCAGTGGAGAATAGTAGCAGCATTGCATTATTTTACACAACAACCCTGGTTGCGTATCTTTGCAAACTACTAAGAATGCAACCATGGGACGCTTATATGCTTGTTCTTGTTAGCTTCATTTTTGTATAAAAGAGCAACACCAGCTCATATATTTGTCATTCAACGCTGAGCATTCACACTGAACTTATCGTACAATATTGTTTTGGACATATTTCAGTAGCGAAGCACGAATAAGTTCCCTATTCCTTGTCGAAGCCCTGAACTGATTTCAGCTATCGTCCAATATTGCTTTGGACATAGTTTTTCAGCAAACAGTAAAGACATTCCCAGTATTAGTTTAAATAAAATCGCTGTACCCACACACATACAAATACATGACGTATTATTTAAGATCCCTGAGGTCTACAACTTTCAATTATTTTTGTAATTTGAAAAAATAAGTCTAATATGCAATTAATTGTAATTGTAAAATTTCCAATTACAATTAGATGTAATTGTAATTTTATCTATTACAATTACATGTAGTCGTAATTGAAAATTTTTGTAATTGTGAATGCCCATGTCTGGTTAGTTTAAACCAGACATATCAGACATAAATCCTTGATATATCTATGATGACATATGGTGTAACACATCTTTAATACAACGTGTTTTATGAAATAGTTGTGGACATATTCATCAGTCATCTCTCTATTCATCATTGATCCCCTTGTTGTCAATGATGTAATTTCTCGCTGGGATGGATTCTGTGTATCAAAATCTATTTTTGTCTTATGTTGGTGCTGATCAGTCGAATTTATAACGATATACACGGAGGGAAAAAAGTTCTAAAATCCAGAAGGAATCATGAAGTATACGGAGTGATATACAGCTAAACCGAAAACTTCTTAATTTCAAGAAATGGATTTTCTTAGTTGTCAAAAAAAGTAACTAAGTGGAATTATTCTTGGATTCAGTTATTAATTTCTTAGGTATCAAAAAAGTAACTAAGTAGAATTATTCTTGGATTCAGTTATTAATTTCTTAGGTATCAAAAAAGTAACTTAGTAGAATAAGTCTTGAATTCAGTTATTAATTTCTTAGGTATTAAAATGTTGTTGTTGTTTTCGTTCCAAAATTTAATGAACACGTGTTCGTATAGTTGTTGTTTTTTCGATCTTGCTTTGTCGCTATTATGTTTTGTTTTGCTTCGTCCGTCTGTCAGCCCCATCTGTTTGTTCGTGTGTCTGTCTGTCGATATGTTGAAAGTAACTAAAAGCAATTATTTCGAAGCTAACAAAAAATAAAAAAAAAATATAGTCGAGTGAATTTATTGTTTATTAAGAACTTTATTACCTATATGCATTTTTGTATATTAATGTCTTCTTTGAATACTTAATGTAATTGAACTGTTTCTTTTATTTTTATACCCTACACTAAGAGTGAAAGGGTATATTCAGTTTGGTACGCCGTTTGTAACACCCAGAAGAAAGCATCTCCGGTATGGAAAAGTATATATATTCTTGATCAGCATGACCTCCTGAGTCGATTTAGCGATGTCCGTCTGTCCGTCTGTCTGTCCGTCTGTCTGTCTGTCTGTCCGTCTGTCTGTCTGTCTGTCTGTCTGTTGAAATCCCTAAGACTTTTAAAATTGAAGAGCTAGATAAATGAAACTTATAACTTAGATTACTAATATACCTACGCTGTATGTGCGAAAAAATTGGCGAGATCGGTCCATGGTGACCTATGATCCGACCACTTATGTTCAAATACCACATATAAAATGTACATATAAAGATCAATTTTTATGTATACGTGCTTAGGATAACTTTGTTGGTCAAATATATATTGACATCATGCTCAAATACATGATAATAATGTTTTCCGATAATAATGTTTTGGTTCACAAAAAAAAAAATCGAAATTCGGTACACCTACCCATTTGTAAATATGGGTATCAAATGAATGGAAATTCTTCAGCGATTGAATGTTTGTAGTTATTTTCAGGATTCGTATACCCTGGTGACCTATATATCACTTTGAATGGTAACCACACATATGTGTAGGGTATTTATAGTCGGCTTAGACCGACTATAATTTTGATAATCCTAACTATCATAATTACACCTACTTTAATATTTCCCATGTGATCTAACCTTCCCAACTGGTTATTATTATTATTATTTCATTTAATCTCTGTATATTATTCTGAAACCGTTTACTTACCTTATACACTTTCTCCTCTCCTGTTGCCTCTTCTGTTGACTCTTCTGTTGGTTTTGTATAAACCCTCCGCACGTTACCCATAAGCATTGTATAGTGTATTTAGATAACAATGGAATGAAATCAACTTGGTATTTATGAAAATTGAACCCAAATTTTTGTTTACGAACTGAAACCATACCAATATTCGTATGAAAAATCGTTTTTATACCCTACACTAAGAGTGCAAGGGTATATTCAGTTTGGTACGCCGTTTGTAACACCCAGAAGTAGGCATCTCCGGTATGGAAAAGTATATATATTCTTGATCAGCATGACCTCCTGAGTCGATTTAGCGATGTCCGTCTGTCCGTCTGTCTGTCCGTCTGTCTGTCCGTCTGTCTGTCTGTCTGTCTGTTGAAATCCCTACTACTTTTAAAATTGAAGAGCTAGATAAATGAAACTTATAACTTAGATTATTAATATATCTACGCTGTATGTGCGAAAAAATTGGAGAGATCGGTCCATTGTGACCTATGATCCGACCACTTATGTTCAAATACCTCATATAAAATGTACATATAAAGATCAATTTTTATGTATACGTGCTTAGGTAATTTTTTTTGGTCAAATATATATTGACATCATGCTCAAATACATGATAATAATGTTTTCCGGCGAAAAGACTTGTGGTTCACAAAAAAAAATCGAAATTCGGTACACCTACCCATTTGTTAATATGGGTATCAAATGATTGAATGTTTGTCAGCGATTGAATGTTTGTAGTTATTTTCAGGATTCGTATACCCTGGTGACCTATATATCACTTTGAATGGTAACCACACATATGTGTAGGGTATTTATAGTCGGCTTAGACCGACTATAATTTTGATAATCCTAACTATCATAATTACACATACTTTGAAATTTCCCATGTGATCTAACCTTCCCAACTGGTTTCTATTTATATCTTTAACATTCATACAGACGCTTGCTTGTCTGGCTGTGTTTTGTTATTCTATTCGTGAAAAAACACACATGCAAATATTGTATATCATGCCGTTTTTTGATACCTAAGAAGAAAAAAATTGCAATCCAGACAAATTGTACTTAGTTACTTTTTTGATACCTAAGAACTTAATGTCTGAATATCTAGAAAAATTTGGAGTTACTTTCAACAGACAGGCAGACTAACAAACAGATGACGACCTCGCAAAACAAAGCATACAGACTGAGCAATATCGATGAAAACAACAACAATACATGAACACGTGTTCTTTTTGCGATGAATGCAGCAACAATTTTGCGTGTTCTTTTTGGTTTTTAATAATCAATAAATTAACTTCTGAAAATTCAGTTGAATAAAGTTTGTTTACTTTTTTGACAACTAAGTAATTTGCTTTCTTGATATTTTAGTAGTATTTTATTTATATTAGTCAAATTCTACTATTTTTCTTTCTAACCGAATTCTTCTCGAGTTTTAGAATTTTATTTCCCTCCGTGTAGCGTCAGAAAAACAATCGATGTGTAATAAAAGGTATATGATTTAGACGGTTATTCGATTGGTTATGGTAATCGTGTTCAAACAAATGTCATGTGTTACTAGTTTGTATATATTTCACACCGCTTTACTATTATTGAGAATAAATATTTTTATAATTTTTATGTTTACTGTTATATACAGATTATTTGCAACAGAGTCAAGCTAAATTTATACGTACTCCACATTCACCGATGATGCAAATACCAACGCACGATGGCTTCCAAAATATCGATCAAGCGCTGACAACGGATGCCGCAGCACTGCCACCCGCAATGACCGGTGTGCGCAACATACACTGTCGCGCCCATGATCCGGCAGCAGCCGTTGTAGCCGCTGCTTCCGCACAGTATATGTATATAGTATACTGTATATCGTTGTTGTAGAACGAAAAGTCACCAAATACATTTTTATGAAAAACTTAATTTTCGAGTTTGTTGATTAATATTATAAAAAGTAATTGATGCATTTTTAAAGTTGAAATATCAATTGATAGATTTACATTTTCTTATCATGTGGTAAAAAAAATGGAGATCACCGATTAAAAATTGACAGATACATAAAGATGTTTGTAAAAAATATTTAGCATTTTGAAAATGTATTTGGTGACTTTTCGTTCATTTTATTATGGCCTTGAGATTTTGAATTGTCTTGTCAACATCACTTGTTTTATACAATTATTTTTTTATTTGTTAATTCTTGTTAAAATATAATTCAAATTTTTATGTTATTGGATTTTTTTTTTGTTAGTAAAATGTTGAAGAAATTGAAAATATGGAAAATAAGTAACTTAAATACAATTAGTGTTCAAATTCTATTCGTTTTCATAATTAATATTTGTCTTCGATCTTTATTTAAAATTTAAGAGATTAAGATTAACATTTCTTGCCTTGCTCTTGCAAATGATCATCGCTAGTTCACATATATTGCAGTTCACAGAATTGTTGAAATTTAATTTCTTTGGCTTTTATGGATGAAAATTGTACAAAATTCATCTTCTTTTCAATTCAGATCATATATCAGGTGAAGCCAATATGTTGCTTTTCATTGGTTTGTGGTCACGAAATTTTTAATTAAATTTTTTTCTTGACGTAATCAATTAAATAATTCATATAACACAATATTTTTACTGAAATAACAACTAACGTTGTTTAAATTACGTTTCCCACTTTACCCCAGTAATTATGGATTATTTGAAAAATATGGAAATAAAGAAAATTTATAAAAAACCGAAATCAAAACCGAAACCGTAACATGGAACCGGTATACCGAAACCGTTTCGTTATAAAAACTTAAAACTGAAACGCGGAAAAAACCGAAACCGAAATCGAAACCGTTATTCGTTTAGGTTTCAATCCTTGGAAAATACATAAATTCACTTTCAATTATTTTTGTAATTTGAAAAAATAAGTCTAATATGCAATTAATTGTAATTGTAAAATTTCCAATTACAATTAGATGTAATTGTAATTTTATCTATTACAATTACATGTAGTCGTAATTGAAAATTTTTGTAATTGTGAATGCCCATGTCTGGTTACTTTAAACCAGACATATCAGACATAAATCCTTGATATATCTATGATGACATATGGTGTAACACATCTTTAATACAACGTGTTTTATGAAATAGTTGTGGACATATTCATCAGTCATCTCTCTATTCATCATTGATCCCCTTGTTGTCAATGATGTAATTTCTCGCTGGGATGGATTCTGTGTATCAAAATCTATTTTTGTCTTATGTTGGTGCTGATCAGTCGAATTTATAACGATATACACGGAGGTAAAAAAGTTCTAAAATCCAGAAGGAATCATGAAGTATACGGAGTGATATACAGCTAAACCGAAAACTTCTTAATTTCAAGAAATGGATTTTCTTAGTTGTCAAAAAAAGTAACTAAGTAGAATTATTCTTGGATTCAGTTATTAATTTCTTGGGTATCAAAAAAGTAACTAAGTAGAATTATTCTTGGATTCAGTTATTAATTTCTTAGGTATCAAAAAAGTAACTTAGTAGAATAAGTCTTGAATTCAGTTATTAATTTCTTAGGTATTAAAATGTTGTTGTTGTTTTCGTCCCAAAATTTAATGAACACGTGTTCGTATAGTTGTTGTTTTTTCGATCTTGCTTTGTCGCTATTATGTTTTGTTTTGCTTCGTCCGTCTGTCAGCCCCATCTGTTTGTTCGTGTGTCTGTCTGTCGATATGTTGAAAGTAACTAAAAGCAATTATTTCGAAGCTACCAAAAAATAAAAAAAAAATATAGTCGAGTGAATTTATTGTTTATTAAGAACTTTATTACCTATATGCATTTTTGTATATTAATGTCTTCTTTGAATACTTAATGTAATTGAACTGTTTCTTTTATTTTTATTATTATTATTATTTCATTTAATCTCTGTATATTATTCTGAAACCGTTTACTTACCTTATACACTTTCTTCTCTCCTGTTGCCTCTTCTGTTGACTCTTCTGTTGTTTTTGTATAAACCCTCCGCACGTTACCCATAAGCATTGTATAGTGTATTTAGATAACAATGGAATGAAATCAACTTGGTATTTATGAAAATTGAACCCAAATTTTTGTTTACGAACTGAAACCATACCAATATTCGTATGAAAAATCGTTTTTATACCCTACACTAAGAGTGCAAGGGTATATTCAGTTTGGTACGCCGTTTGTAACACCCAGAAGTAGGCATCTCCGGTATGGAAAAGTATATATATTCTTGATCAGCATGACCTCCTGAGTCGATTTAGCGATGTCCGTCTGTCCGTCTGTCTGTCCGTCTGTCTGTCTGTCTGTCTGTCTGTTGAAATCCCTACTACTTTTAAAATTGAAGAGCTAGATAAATGAAACTTATAACTTAGATTACTAATATATCTACGCTGTATGTGCGAAAAAATTGGAGAGATCGGTCCATTGTGACCTATGATCCGACCACTTATGTTCAAATACCTCATATAAAATGTACATATAAAGATCAATTTTTATGTATACGTGCTTAGGTAATTTTTTTTGGTCAAATATATATTGACATCATACTCAAATACATGATAATAATGTTTTCCGGCGAAAAGACTTGTGGTTCACAAAAAAAAAATCGAAATTCGGTACACCTACCCATTTGTTAATATGGGTATCAAATGAATGGAAATTCTTCAGCGATTGAATGTTTGTAGTTATTTTCAGGATTCGTATACCCTGGTGACCTATATATCACTTTGAATGGTAACCACACATATGTGTAGGGTATTTATAGTCGGCTTAGACCGACTATAATTTTGATAATCCTAACTATCATAATTACACATACTTTGAAATTTCCCATGTGATCTAACCTTCCCAACTGGTTTCTATTTATATCTTTAACATTCATACAGACGCTTGCTTGTCTGGCTGTGTTTTTTTATTCTATTCGTGAAAAAACACACATGCAAATATTGTATATCATGCCGTTTTTTGATACCTAAGAAGAAAAAAATTGCAATCCAGACAAATTGTACTTAGTTACTTTTTTGATACCTAAGAACTTAATGTCTGAATATCTAGAAAAATTTGGAGTTACTTTCAACAGACAGGCAGACTAACAAACAGATGACGACCTCGCAAAACAAAGCATACAGACTGAGCAATATCGATGAAAACAACAACAATACATGAACACGTGTTCTTTTTGCGATGAATGCAGCAACAATTTTGCGTGTTCTTTTTGGTTTTTAATAATCAATAAATTAACTTCTGAAAATTCAGTTGAATAAAGTTTGTTTACTTTTTTGACAACTAAGTAATTTGCTTTCTTGATATTTTAGTAGTATTTTATTTATATTAGTCAAATTCTACTATTTTTCTTTCTAACCGAATTCTTCTCGAGTTTTAGAATTTTATTTCCCTCCGTGTAGCGTCAGAAAAACAATCGATGTGTAATAAAAGGTATATGATTTAGACGGTTATTCGATTGGTTATGGTAATCGTGTTCAAACAAATGTCATGTGTTACTAGTTTGTATATATTTCACACCGCTTTACTATTATTGAGAATAAATATTTTTATAATTTTTATGTTTACTGTTATATACAGATTATTTGCAACAGAGTCAAGCTAAATTTATACGTACTCCACATTCACCGATGATGCAAATACCAACGCACGATGGCTTCCAAAATATCGATCAAGCGCTGACAACGGATGCCGCAGCACTGCCACCCGCAATGACCGGTGTGCACAACATACACTGTCGCGCCCATGATCCGGCAGCAGCCGTTGTAGCCGCTGCTTCCGCATCTGCAAACGGCTGCATAAATACTGCACTAGTCGCAGCTAAAAGTAGTGGCAGCCATATCAACCATAAACATATTGGCAACATTTTAAATGTTATTGGAAATAACAATGCATTGGGCACCGAAGACAGCGATCCGCAAACAGGTGCGCATTTCTTTGATAGTTTTGGCGTTAAGAAATACTATCATCCGCTGTATGCTCACGGCGTGTGTCACTGGCCCAGTTGTGAGTTGGCGTTGGATGATGTGACGGCATTCGTTAAGTAAGTACGATTCAAATGGCTGAATACAAATCGCCACATGAGAATTAGTTTACTTCATACACCATTTAATCGGTTTCGGAAAAACAACAAAGATTAAATTTTCTCAAAATCTATACGATAACTATTATTTACGTTTTCTTTAACGTTGACCAAAAAAAAGCGTAGCTTTGGAAATCTCAAAAACAATAGAACGAAATGAGCTATACCATTTACAAATGCAATTTAAAAGCCGTCGATTGTACTTCAGTAATTGCATTTGAAATTCACAAGATATCAATAGTAATTTAAAAATTCCATTTGAAATTCAAAATACATTAATTTTAATTCAGAAATTTCATTTGAAATTCAAAAAAATAGAATTGTAATTCAGTAATCCCTTTTCAAATTTCAAAAGACATCAATGTTAATTCAGATATTTCATTTGAAATACAAAAGACGCTTATTGTAGTTCAAAGGAGATCAATTGTAATTCCAAAATTCCATTTAACATTCAAAAAATACGAAATAAAAAATATGTTTTAATATAAAATATGTTTTAATATGAAACGTGTTTAATATGAAATAAATTCCATTTGAAATACAAAAGACGACATCAATTGAAGCGTTGGGTGCAATAAGAGCGTTAACGCCTTTTTTGCAATATTCGCACCGAATGATCCCAACAGTGCACTATGGGACAGAAGCTTAGTCTACACCCAGAAAAAATTACTATATAAATAAGAGTTTTTTACTATTAAAAATAGTCAATAGGATAAATTATTATTTTAATCGGAAAATATCATTAATACTAGAAAATACCATACCATTTGGAAAAAAAAGCATCCAAATGCCTGATATAATTTCTGACATATCTTCTGTCTGACGGTAAAGGCCTACTATCCTTCTGTGAAATACCAGATCGATTGCAAGCAATTTTTGTTGTTTTATGCAATAAGAGCGTTATCTTCATACAAAATATATATATATATATATATATATATATATATATATATATATATATATTTAAATTTTTAATTTTTTTACAGAGTCAGTATTTAACCGAGTCAATTTAGTTTTGAGCCATTTTTACCGTAATTTGTATCTATATCATTTTATTCATATCAATAATTATATCTATAATATGCATAAAAATCTTTTTTTTTCTTTCAGTTATGTATTGTTTATATCTTTAAAACTCAATAAGCTCTAATTTAATTGTCTTTTTATTTAATAAGTGCGTATGAGTTCTTTAGTTTAGAGTCAATTTAGTTTTGAGCCATTTTTACCGTAATTTGTATAATTATATCCATAATATGCACCTTTGTTTTCATTAATTATTTTATATATTAATATTAGCTAAAAACAAATTTTAAAAATGCATAACAAAGCTAAAAGTTCAAATTTTTATGGTAAATTATACCAATAATATCAGTTTATTACTTTACAAGATACGGACAATTAATCAAATCAAAAAAAATCAATCAAAAACTTAAAACGCAAATATCTCAAAACTTTTTCACATAACGCCCTTATTGCGCCCAAAGCATCAATTGTAATTCAGAAATTTCATTTGTAATTTAAAAACCGTCAATAATACCAATCCGTCATAATTCGAGTATGGAGCAAATTTCTCATGTGACGAATTGCATATAAATGAAGACGGTAAACTCGTCTCTGTTAAAATTAAAAAAAGAAAAAAAATGGTGTTTATAACATCAAGAAAGAGAACATTTTTTGTTTTTGCGACCTTTTATTTTTTTTTAATTTATCGAACCTTTTTTATTTGCTCTTATCCGAGTCTCTTCAGCATATCCAAAGTATCTAATAGAATTCCAATATACACACAGAAAAACAGGTGTTTGCAGTAAACATGATGCAATCATAAATTTTATTTACATTGATATCCTAGATTTTGAAATGATATTAATAATCAGGGGTCACTTTTATATGGATTTACATATTCAAGATTTAAATACATATCGACAGTGATACTGCAAAACCGCCTAACTAGATGTGACAATTACGCCTAATTTTGTGTTATAATCGGGTTTTTAATGATATTGTTACGAAAATTCAGTCAACGGAAAACTGTCCTACAAGTTCGTATCTCAGCATTATGTACAAAATAAAAACACTCTTATGTTTGGTTTAAATTATAACAATTAAATTTATTAATTCACATTAATAATCAACTTTACTAATAACAAATTCTAACAACTGCTGCATGTGCACTTTTTAACTTGACATTGTTCTCACACAAGACATACTCGACCACTTTCCAATTACTACTGAAGTGCTGTGCCTCAGATACTGCGTTCTTATACACTGCATGCATGAGTTCGACACGTTTCGATCAGCTTCGACATGTTTCGAGAACTTACCACTCGTTTCGTGAATGGCGCATGCTTTTGGCATCTCATTCATACTTATATGTGTTTAATGCGCCGATCTTTTATCTCGCACGTTCCATCTGTTCGCTGAATGATCTTCTTTCTCTTTCTAACACATTGCTTAGAGCGCTTAATTGTCTGGTACCACATTTACTCTTGCATAGTGGAGCAAATTCCCTCTTTTCGTGACAATATGTTGATCGGATTAATTAGAAAAATGCCATTATAAGTTATGACATACTTATTTTTGTATAAAGTAAGTGCAGAATTGCGACTGAAAATAGTTTTGTTTTTTCTTTAAAAATCATTTTGTAAGAGGTGTTCGAAAATGTAGATAGGCGGTTTTACAGTATCACCGACGAAATTATAAAAATGTTTAGGTAAAATTCCATACACTAAGAAAACAAAGAAAAACAAAGAAATATCACAGGTCCAAATATCAAGTTATTTACAAATTATTTAGATCGTCCTAGAGACAACCATCTCTCAAACATCCGTCAAATACGATAAATATTGCTAGCAACCATCTTTCAAATTTTCGATTATGTATAGCAACCATCAATAAAACATCTTATAAATAGCAGTAATTTTTATTGAATTGAAAGAAAATGAATCAAATGTATTTTTATTTATTCTAGATATACAGTTATTCTGTTTTACAGTATCCTGGTTATACATCGTCAACGTCTTTATAAACCCTTCGAAGGTAAAATTGTACATGGACTTCCCAGAAGAACCAAGTCCGACCGGTGATGCTGTCATTAAAGTAAACACTGAAAAGAAATATTTTCCGTCACGTGTTGATAATTTCAATCCCAAAAAGTTTTGTTTTCACTTTTACCATTAAAATGAAATTTTTGAGTTGCCAATTTTTACACCATTGGATTTACTTAATTGTTGTGGATACTGGATAAATCAAGCGAAAGAAAAAAGTACGACTTTTTACTTTTTTACAGTAGAAAAATGTCAAAATACCTCAAAAGTTTTGCTGCAAACGTGGAAGAACTCAGGATGTTTGCTATTAGTCAACTGTAAATATCTCAATTTTCATTGCTGTTGTGGCAAACATCTCGCAACTATCTGCTTATATGTCATATTTAAAAAATATTAAGAGTTTTGCTGCAACTTTATTGAAACTTATGGGATGTTTGAATATTTGCTACAAGGCGTAAATTTAAAAAGATAGTTGCAGCAAGACTTTCATAAACATCTTGTTTTCTTAGTGTATAGTTGAATTTATCCATATAAATTCATATATTTTATTGAAAGTAACTCACATGTATCAGTTTTGACAAATTTACACTAAAATGTTGATATTTCAAACAAATTTGGAGTAGAATGGATAAAATAAAACAATCGTACTGCAGGAAACTATATCTAAATATCACTACAGGAGACAATAGATTGTGATTTGTAGCAAATTTGGTTGGGTGTAAAGCAAAAGCATGGTCACAGTAACCTTTTTGATATAGAAAGTGCATTCCATTTATACAAATGAGTTTTGAAGGATTAATGGCGTTCATTTGTTTCTTGTAATTAACTCATACACATAATGGTTCAGTATAAAGGTTCCCATACATGATAAAACATTGGATGTTGTATGAAATATTGTATCGTTTATGTCGATGTCGTACGACCAAAACTCATCTCTGCATGTTGGTTGGATAAAATCAAATATTTTTGATTTCAAGCCATACAACTATCAAACATACTTAAAACCAGGGTTTAAATTGCTGCCAACACAATAGCAATAGCAACGAAAATATGACTATTTTGTGCTGTCACAATTTTCACATTTTCAAAAATGTGAAATAGTCGCACAAACACAACAACAGCAGCAGTAGCTGAAACTATGACAGTCACCAGTAGTAATTCAAATTTAAACCAGTTGGGAAGGTTAGATCACATGGGCAATTTTAAAGTTTGTGTTATTATGATAGTTAGGATTATCAAAATTATAGTCGGTCTAAGCCGACTATAAATACCCTACACATATGTGTGGTTACCATTAAAAGTGGTATATAGGTCACCAGGATATACGAATCCCGAAAATAACTACAAACTTTCAATCGCTGAAGAATTTCCATTCATTTGATACCCATATTTACAAATGGGTAGGTGTACCGAATTTCGATTTTTTTTGTTGAACCACAAGTCGTTTCGCCGGAAACCATTATTTTCACGTATTTGAGCATGAGTCAATATATATTTTACCAGAAAAAAGTTTACTTAAGCACGTATACAGTAAAATGGATCTGAAGATATACACAATAGTCCGATCATGCCAATTTTCTTGTTCAGGCAGCTTTGATATATAAGTAATCTAAATCATTGCTCTAGCTCTTCTACTTTTCTCTGCTCTTCTACTTAACTCTCTATGTAATCGTGATTTCAACAGACAGGCAGAAGGACAGACAGAAGGACAGACAGACGGATATCGCTAAATCGACTTTTTCAGGGTGTTACAGGGTGTTACAAACGGCGTACCAAACTGAATATACCCTTTCACTCTTAGTGTAGGGAATAATTATACACTTAATTAATAATTTAATATTTCAGAAACAAATCAATTTTTCACAAATAAATCCAGTTTTTCACTAAAAAATTTAATATTTTATTCAAAAATTCAAATTTTAATAAAAATTTAAATTAAAAAAAAAATAGCAAATTGCTGCACGCAACAACAATTTTGGCAAAATCTTGAGTTGAGGCACTTTTTGAATTCATTGCTTTTGGTTCTTTCTTCAATGAACATAATTCTTATTGTGTTGATTGGAAAAGGAAAACTTTAGCGACTTAAATTGCAGAATCTGCAGAGAAAGATTGCTGATGAAGGGGCTTGGCTGCCTCTGAAACAGCTGTACGATCTGCCACTTAATGCATTTTGCCAATTGTTTGTTGTTTTATTGGTTGGTAGAAAACACCCAATTTGTACTTACTGGACAATATCTTAAAAATTCAAATTTTTATAAAAATTCAAATTTTAGCTAAAAATGGCACTTTAAATTCTAATTATCACTGATGCAGGTTTAGACCATTATAAAGCAGTTAGTTTGAAATTAGTGCATCTTGAATATTAATTAATTATTTCATTAAAAAAAAAAAAAAGTTAATTCAGGGAAACAAAAAATTAAATAAATTAAACAAATATTATATAATAAATCATCTTCAAATATTGGTAAAATATTTATAGCATCATCATTTTTTTTTGCAAACGAAAATTATATAAATGTTATGAAAAAGAAATTAATTATTATTTAGAATGATAAAGTTTTATGTATTTGTAATTTTTAAAATATAAGCAATATACATGGTCCGTTAAAACCAATCTGAAATATTTAAACTTTTTAAATTTCCCGGACTGTAATCCCCTATTGGATGTTTTCTTTTGTATTATTTAATAGTACCAACTCATGATTAGAAAGGTACTAGAAACGATCAAAATGTAGCAGAATTAGTTTTTTTTTACCCAAATGTATTGTTAAGAAATTTCTAAAATGGAGCAAAATACAAATGTAGGATCTAATTAGAGTATGTTGCACTTAAAAATAATTATTTGAAATGAAATATGTTTTTTTTCCTTCATTATTTTGAATTGTTACTTTGGACCACTGTAACTCATGAGATAGTTGTCAGAAAAAATTAAAAAAGCAATACCAATTCATTTCTAGATACCCCTTTCACAAAAAAAAAAAATAATCGACTTAGATATAGCAACCGATATTAATTGCATTCATTTATCAAACCAGCAATTAAATTCACTAATTTAATGAAAACATTCTTTGTTATATAAGCAATTGCGTTCTCTAATATGAATATTTGTACGTCATGCAGCAAATAATTTAGTCGGCGCAGTTTTAGCAAATATAATTGCTGAAACTGCGCCGACTAATTCATTTGTTGCATTAAAGTAAAATATTCATATTAGCAAACAAATTGTTCATTTAACGAAGAATAGCAAATGTTTTCATTAAATTACTGACTTCCATTGCTGGATTGATTAATGAATGCAATTAATATCGGTTGCGATATTTACGTAGATTATTTTTTCTGTGTATATACCAAAATTTATCCAAAATCAATGTAATTGAAATTATTATTTGATCGGGCGGTTTTTATCGATAGAAACATTGCTGTTTCTTAATAAATTTTGAAAAATCAAACAGTTTTGAAAAGGTGGTGTAATTTACTTTTAACAAATGTAAATCATCATATGATATTTTCTTTAAGATAAATAAAAAAATGAAAAATGTATAGACATTTTTATTTTTATGTCGAATAATGACCTATAATTCTTGCTGTTATGAACCGATTTCAATAATTTAAAAAAATGTTTCTAGCTAAGCGTGTTGGTTCTTCAAAAAGTTATACAGTCTGAAAATATTTTAAGTAGATGCTGAGTTTTAATTACTCAATAACAAAAATGGGAATTTCCACAAAGAAGTGGACATTAAAAAAATTCGAATGGATGTAGAAATTCTGTATTTATATAGATTGTTTTTCGATGCCGATTCAAAAATATAGGTCGGAATTCTTGAATATTTTTGGTGTTATTAAAATCTGATAAACACAAAATACTTTTTAGTAGATTATTTAAAAATGAACTAACCATTTTCGGAAATGTATCAGAAAAATGTGCTACTGAAGTAGGTAGTAGAATCTGTCAATTTAAATTGAAAAGTAGAAGATCTGCTCCGATCGGTGCAGAATGTAAACACTGTATAGGTCTTACGCAGCCGCGTTGAACAATTCACGAACCATTGCTGTCGTTTCTGAATATGAACTACGACAGTAATTCGCAGCAACCGAACAATGACCGACTACTCGGCTAATAGTTTTTTGCAAAAACCCGAAGAACGACTGTCGGCTATTGCAACAACCGAATAACGACTATCGGTGGTTGTGTTTGACTGCCACAGCCATACACAAAAACCGAACATCAAGTGTTGTCGTAACAATGTGAAAAATTAATTAGCAGCAGTAGTCATTTTTTAAATTTGAATTGCTACTGGTGACTGTCATAGTTATTGTTTTCAAAAATGTGCTATGACCTCTGCTGTTGTATATTCAATAGTCGCAGCCACAGTAGTTGCTACTGCTATTGCAACATTTCTTATTTTTTAACCCTGCTTAAAACTTTTTGAATATTTGGATTTTTCTTTTTAAGTGAACTTTATCGATTTTATTTAGGTACAAATTCGTATTTTTATGCTATATAAATTTCTTTAAAGTAATTTTTCAATCGATATTCATTTATTTAATTGATGTTTAAAGCAAACAAATTATGTTGTATAGTATGTTGGGCTAACAGATCGATAAGTATATGGGCGAACGAAATCTACGTCGCATTACAAGTCGTACTATAATGTTCTATCTTGTATTTGAACCATAAGACATTTGTTTACATACGAAAAATATAATTCAATTAACCCCAGGTTGAAATATAACATTATGTCCGATTTACATTGTATCTTCTTTAAGAAACACCGTCTCGCCTAGGGTTACATTTAAAAAAAAACCAGTTGGGAAGGTTAGATCACATGGGAAATTTTACAGTAGGTGTAATTATGATAGTTAGGATTATCAAAATTATAGTCGGTCTAAGCCGACTATAAATACCCTACACATATGTGTGGTTACCATTCAAAGTGGTATATTGGTCACCAGGGTATACGAATCCTGAAAATAATTACAAACTTTCAATCGCTGAAGAATTTCCATTCATTTGATACCCATATTTAATGGGTAGGTGTACCGAATTTCGATTTTTTTTTTGTAAACCACAAGTCTTTTCGCCGGAAAACATTATTATCATGTATTTGAGCATGATATCAATATATATTTAACCAAAAAAGTTTACCTAAGCACGTATACATAAAAATTGATCTTTATATGTACATTTTATATGAGGTATTTGAACATAAGTGGTCGGATCATAGGTCACAATGGACCGATCTCGCCAATACAGCGCAGCTTTATTAGTAATCTAAGTTATAAGTTTCATTTATCTAGCTCTTCAATTTTTAAAGTAGTAGGGATTTCAACAGACCGACAGACGGACAGACGGACATCGCTAAATCGACTCAGGAGGTCACGCTGATCAAGAATATATATACTTTTCCATACCGGAGATGCTTCCTTCTAGGTGTTACAAACGGCGTACCAAACTAAATATACCCTTTCACTCTTAGTGTAGGGTATAAAAATGCTGTATACTGTATCAACCATAGCCGATACAGTAAAACCGACTGAAGATACAATGTAAATCGAGCATTGGAAAAACAATTTTGTTTGAATTATATATTTTTTTTTCATTACAATTTATTTTATTTTTAATAAAACAAGTTTTTGATCCATATTTTAAGTTTTTTGATCCATTTTTTTAAATTTTTTGATCAATATTTGTCTAGTTTTATAGACCATAATCCATACACATTTTTCTTGCTATTGATCCATATAATCGTTAGCCCTGTTAATAATCAATATTTTATAAAATTTTTTGTAAAAATGAAGAAAGTTATGAAACTTTATTAAACATACTATGTTTGCTGCTAAACATGTTTTGTTGCAGTTATTTTTAAAATAACATGGAGGCAATAAATTAATAAATATAATAAATATCGATATATATAAAATATTTAATATGTTTTTTTTTTCATTATATTCTTATTTATAAAATATATATGAAAACAAATAAAATCTTCGAAAAATGGATGTTGTTTTATTAATTTTATTGATTGTGAAAAATATCACACTTACAATTTTATCACAGAATAATAGAAAGCTGAAAAAAATATGTATGTTTAAAATATATGCAATTGAATTACCGCTGTTGTGAATTTAATTGCATTGGAATAAAACAGTGCATTATAATTCATCCATTTAAGGTAAGTACTAATACTACCTATATTAAGCCAAATTGTAGTATATCTTTACCCTAATAAGAAAGACATGATCAAAATCAGATTATGTTTGTCCAGTAATTGATCGGGTTATGACAAAGTAAAAAAAT